>JBAIZL010000002.1:337253730-337586230 GCA_036971475.1 Prosapia bicincta | reverse complement strand
ACTAATGGAAAGGGTTGATTATAAATAACATATGCCTGAATTTTTACAAAAGTTATTTTGTTTACGTGATAAATTTTAACAATCCACAATTAAAAATTAAATATTCGGTTAAATAGTTATTCCATAATTAATAATGTCAAGGTAAATTTAACTAACCTTGCAAATGCGTAACACAAGAACTGACAATGGCCACAAACAAAACTAAAAAACTAAGAATAAAGGTCGCTTATACAGCACGTAAAGTAGGCTTCCCTAAACACAAAACAAGAACGTAATATTGTACCCAATATCCTTGTAACAGCTGTTTAACTATATTATTCGTAGATTTTTATATGTTTGCTATGCAGCAACCAGAGTATAGTATTTTTTTTTTATTAGAATGAATTCTAAAATAATACAATTGAGGATAAACATATTATTTGTACAAAATGTTATTTTTATATAAACCAGCAGTAATTATTGTATAACATTTCAATTTTTTTAAATGCAAGAATCTAATATAAAATATTTATCTAATATATATATATATATATATATATATATATATATATATATATATATATATATATATATATATATATATATATATATATATTCATATATTGTAATCCTTAGATGACAGTTTTTTTGTTATGTATATAAAAATTTATTATATGGTAATTGTTAACCATTTTTCCAACATTAAGTGTAATCAAAATGGTGGAATAATTGTTTTCTATTGACATATAATAACTTTATAAAGTCAATGCAACAAAACAATCATGGACAACTTTGAATATCACACACACACACATATATATTTAACTCAAACCAAATGAAATGTTTGTGTGAACAATATTATGAAATAAAAACATGGTTTTAAAATATTCCAAGACCAGATTATAAATTGGTCTACTCACATCTATAAAAATAACATGCTTCTGGAATTAGAAAATGCGCGAGATTTAAAATAATTATATCAAGGAAACTTGCAGATTTTGTGTTGTACATCTTGAGGTTTTTTGTATAACTTACACTTTTTTGTATTAACTTGGTATTTCGCGTCTGCTGCATAAATTAGTAAGCAGTGGTTTTTTTGTCAAGTTATTACAAAACTGTGTAATTTATATTGAGAAGCTCAATATTCATATTTTTAATGCATGAATCGAATGTAAAACATTCTGTGCAGTGTAATACAATACAAATGCTGTTGAATAGAATGTAATACATTGTGTAATAAAATGTAATCGAATGTGTGCAAAACCAAAGACTCCACCATACTAGTGTTGTATTCAAATAATGATTTTTTTTCTGAAGTATATCATTGATTTTTCAAAATCAAGCGGTTTTTCTGCCTCACCTGTATATTACTAGAAAGTATTAAGTAAACGAATCCTCAATTTGTCATAACTATTTTAATTTCAAATAAGCATGGCCGACTCACTTAGTCATGAAATAAGCCATTTTGAATTATTTCAAATGTAATACATGTAATTTTCAAAGTAATAAAGCATTGAAAAATTGTAATGTATTTTGAAATTTTTCACCTCCTCTTGTCAATTTAACCCTAGATTACTTATACCTCATCAAAATGATGACGCTCCGTTTCACAATTTGCTATACCTGAAAAATGAGCAGTTTGCCCAACAGTTCCCAATGTCAAATGAGCAGTTTCACCACTAAAGTTCGCATGCGTCTTAGTGAAACAGAACTCGTGTCGTCATTTTGACTATACATAAGTAACTTTTTTATGTTTATGTTATTGTTACATTTTTTAGTTATTTACCCACATAGGCTTAGGTTTTGTTACTATTTGTGATGGATAGCGTTGCTCAATATGTTAAGGCTGGATTTATAATTGAGACAAGAAAATTGCTGACGAGGAAGATCGCAGAGACACTCTAATAAGAAAATATCTTGAAGATTCTAGTGATGAGGAGTTTTGTGAACTTGCTTTATCTCAAATAAATGTCCAAATGATAGTAAAATTAAGATGTGGTAGAAGATAATCATGTGTAATATTCGGACTCAGGGACTATAAAGACGCAGATGTGACTTACCGTCCCGGAGTTGGAGCCACAGCCACAAATGAATAATCAGACAGTTATACTGAGTATCGACCATGCAGGAATAAAAAATGCGGAAGAGAACTTACACTATGTAATCCTCTGAGTAACTCTGAAGCTCCACATATCTTTAAGATTTCACATGACACCGACTCTCCACCTAATGTCATTTCTCCTCACAGCGATCCTCTGTCTAGTGTAAATGCCACACCTAGTTGTGAACTTAACCTTAACCTATTTATCTCGCAATCTTTATTCATTGGAACTAAATATCATTACTCTAATTTTAAACTACTTAACTAAGTGAATACGTAATTGTTTACTTGCTGACGCATTTCAAAATGATTGTTCCTTTTACGAAGCTAACCGTCTACTGGCGGCTTTTGGCTGTTTACAAACGATATGACAGGGTTGGATTTATGACAGTGGTTGAAAGGAACGATCATTTTGAAACACGTCAGCAAGTAAGCAATTATGTGTTCACTTAGTTAAGTAGTTTAAAATTAGTTTAATCAGTGAATTAAAGATGATTACATCAAGAAACTTAAATATCATTGTCTATAAAGCACTGATCTTGATCCAGTCAATATTTACGTAACATTGTGGATGGTTTCAAAACGGAATGTCGTGGAGACTGTACTAGAATCACTTATACCCCACAACGTTATACCCATATCACATTTCCTTCAGATCTTCGACGTAGCAATGGAGGTAACTGAACCGCAAATGTGATGCCGTCTTAAAACGCCTAACATGTGGGAAAATGCAAAATCAAAGATTTCTGAGTTACTTACTTAATTAATAGCTAACGCCCACCCTTAGCTGTTGATCCATTTGGTGATGCGCTGACCAGTATAGACGAACAAGTGGATCATCACCATCTCCAGAAAGGTTGAGTGCATTGCATTTCATCAGATGATCCGCATCCATAGTATCGTGTCCACAGACAGGGCATTCCGGTGTTGGGAGCACACCGATGCAATGTATATGGGTAGCCAGGTAGTCGTAGCCAGTTTGCATTCTGGACTTGGCAACAGCTTGTGGTTACAAGGATTTCTAATTTTCTTTCTGCTAATTGCTGTGTGAGGTGCAGTTTGCTGGCCCGGTCGATAGTTGCATTGATGAAGGCTTTCGTGCTTTGCAACGAGGGCATACAAATGGGTTGTGCCATGGATGTGCCTTTTTTGGACAGAAAGTCTGCCCTCTCATTTCCATAGATGCTAACATGGCGTGGGATCCATTGTAAAGGACTTTTTTTTAAAGTCACCCTTGCATAGAGTAACTCGTTTCTGAGTTACTTGGAATCCCAGCAGCTCAAAAGCAAGGAGCCAGAAAGATTTATTTTTATCCTGCAGCCATCAGAAGAATGACTACTAGCTACTGCGCACACTGCAACCACCCAGTATGTGCACAACATCGAGCAATGTGCTGTGTAGAATGTGGCAGCAAGTAGAACAGCTTGTTTTAAGCTGTAAAACGATTTTCATTTATCCCCCACGTACATAAGCCAATTAAAAAACTCTTTCATTTCATTTCATTGAAAACGTGTTATATAACTCAATCATTTGTTACATTGTTTTTTTGTAAATAAAATATGATTAACATTATTTTTAAAAGACTTTTTTAAACATTGGCAATTCACCATTTTATTAAAACTCAGTCATGGTAATTATTAATTTTCTTTCTAATAGTAGGATTCTTAGCTACTATAATATTTTTTCTGAGCACTGAAGAAGTATGGGATATTACTATGTTTAAAAAATTAACAAAAAACCATTATTTTGTCAATTAAAAAAAAGAAATTGGAGTAGTCAAATTGACATACATAAGTAATCGTGTGACAAAAAAATAGGTTGGATGCTATGTCTATGTCATGTTTTGTGGACTTGGGATGGTCGGCGAAGTTCGATTGGTAATTATTGTTTGTTAGTGAGTTTATATGTTTTTGGTAGCGTGTGTAGAAAGACCTCCCTGTCTGGCCTATGTAAAAACTGGGGCACAAACTGCAAGTTAGTTTGTAAACTCCAGCAGCATTGTATCAACAAATAAGATTTCTTTTCAAAATATATTGTACTTTTTTAATGCTTATTAAAAAAAAAATCTTTTTATGTGTATTGCTATCTGTATTGAGAAGAATTGGTTCTGTAATTTTTATTAAATTAATTATTGTTTTTATGATTGTAGACATTTTTATTACTTTCTGTTTAGTAATAATCCCTTTTTAACAGATTCTTGCCTGTAGATTAAAAATGTCATCTTCTGTATAGTTAGAAACTGAAAAACTAATTAACGTTTATCATTAAACATAATTAACATATCTTCTAAATTACAAACTGCAAAACTCATTGACCAGAATATTGAGGGAAAGAACACTTTCTGAAATTAGAATCCCTAATTTCAAGTGATTTAAATGATATATTTATAAATGATACATTTTCTCATAAATCTTACCAATGTTTAACCAACTTTGCCATTATTTAATGTATTAGTTAATTTGTTATGATGTTCAAACAAAGTGTTTGCTGATTTTCTCCTTAGTGATGCAGTGACTTGCTCTATCTTTGTCCTTCTTTCTTGTCAGGTAATTTTCAAACTAAATCTTATATTGATTTAAATGAAACTGATTGCCTCTAACAAAGTTTGAAAAGATAAAAATTGAACTACAGACACCTGTTATTATTTGACGCACAAGAAATATTAATGAAACAATCAACTTTGAAACTTGCAGTTTTTGTGTTGTACATCTTGAGGTTTTTTAAATTACTACTATTGCTATCATTTGGCAAAAACCACTACTTACTGATTTTTCAGCAGATGCGATTCACACTAGATGAGTGCATTGTCCAATGTTGTCTTGTCTGTTACTTACTTAAAATAGCAGTAAATAGTGGTTTTTTGGCAAGTGATACCAATAGTAGTAATCAACTTTAAATCCATGGCAAGTAGGCTGTTGCTGCCAGCACAAATAAAGAAAATGTGGATAATTTATTACCTTGTGCATTAAAGCCCAATAATGAAACAAACTTTTAGTAACTAAAATGTTTTATTATTACAAATATAAAAAGTATTTAAAAATATACAATTTATTTACTGTGAATCTTGTTAATATTTCAATCTCATTAGTACTAAAGTGCACAAAATACAGCGTTTAATATATATTTATATTAAACTTCACCTACTTTGAACTTTAACCTTTTCACTGTTACACACACATTGTAAAACCTACTCACCTGTATAAGTCACAACCTACGTCTCTTCTTAGTTATCCTATACCTGAATTAGTGTTCATTATCCTTTCTGATATTGTAAAACAAATCCACTAATTAACATGTTAAAGTATTTATAAACTTTACTTGCCAATACGAAAAAGCTATAAATTTTTATATTGATGTACTAGTGGTGTTTTACATTAGTTATTTTAAAAGCTTCTACTGTAAACAAGTACATGAATATTTGTCCCAAACATTATTCTACTCTACTACGAAAAAAGACATTATTTTTTATCTAAAATATTGCACTTACTTCTGATAATTTACAGTAAAAATTCAGTCATTCATCTGTCGTAATACAGGTATAGGCATTTATAAAACATATAAATTTCATAAATATTTTGCTCAAGCAGCAAAAACAAACACATCAATCAGTTTATCACCAGGAATAGATGCTAGTACATACATGAATATTTATTTATTCATCTAAAAAACTTGAACACTAGGTAATTTGATGTAGAAATAAAAGTAAATCAACAGCGATCTCTGCACATACACCTTAAATATCAATAAAATTAACATGCTTTTTATCATATATTGAAAATCATAATAAATTTTCACTGAACAGACATAAAACACGATACAATTTATTGAAAATAAAAATTAAAGATTAGCATAAAAACATCATACATAATAGATGTTATAGTTGAGCCTATTTTTTTTTATAAAACAACCTAAAACATTATTTTAATAGTCTGTTAACTAATACTAAATAAAAAACACATACTCTGACATAAGTCTTACTGAATGTTAACTTGAACAATTGTTGTGGCTAATTTGCAGAAGTTTATGAATTATAAAGAGTTGGCTGTAATACTCAACAACATTAAAAAAGATTACTATGTTTGTGGCACAGATACTCATAAATGAAGGTTTTGTTTTATATGTAACCTAAATATTTATTTATAACCTATTTATATAATACCTACTATTAAATACAGTAGATGTTATCTTAACTGCCACTCGCTGACAACTTGGATCATACAGTACAGTCTGGTTGTTCATGCTATCTGCCAGTTAATCAGAACAATTAGAAGTAAATAATAATAATTACTCACCCATATTTAGAAGTTTTAAACATTAATTCTCAAGACACTCTCAAATTATCACAATACATTTATTTATTTACATTTTAATTATTCCAAACAAATACAAAACTGATGGACTATGTTATAATAATGAAACTAGCACACATTCCTGATTTATTATATTAAACATGTTACAAATAGCCTACTCGTAATAATGAGTGATGAGAACTACACTTTACAACCAGTAAAATATAACTACCTCTGTCAAACCAGTCAAATACATTACCTTTAAGATTTGTAGTGGATTCTTGGGTACTATAATTTTGTAGGTATAGTACATAGATAATAAGGTTTTTACATGGAAGTTTGTAGAGTAGCCTGTAAAGTTGTATAACCAAAGGGTAAGGTGATGGAATTACCAGAATATGGGTAGTAAATTTATTGTTATGATTACATCCTACTAGTTGCAAAGTGTAGTTCTGACAACTGATGATGGCTTGGTCATTGAAACATATTGTATGCAACAAACATGTCTCCTCAGTTCTTATTCATATGAATAATTAGTCTTCTATGGAAATAATGGTGATACTATAACATAGACATAACAAAATATGAACTAAAATAAAAACCTTTTAGACATGTAAAAAATCTTTTTTTTTATCTAGATAAAAGAAATGCTATCTACTTTCATTTTTGTGCTGTAGGCTGTAGCCAAGCAACAAACATGTCTCCTCAGTTCTTATTCATATGAATAAGTAGTCTTCTATGGAAATAATGGTTATACTATAACATAGACATAACAAAATATGAACTAAAATAAAAACCTTTTAGACATGTAAAAAATCTTTTTTTTTTATCTAGATAAAAGAAATGCTATCTACTTTCATTTTTGTGCTGTAGGCTGTAGCCAAGCAACAAACATGTCTCCTCAGTTCTTATTCATATGAATAAGTAGTCTTCTATGGAAATAATGGTTATACTATAACATAGACATAACAAAATATGAACTAAAATAAAAACCTTTTAGACATGTAAAAAATCTTTTTTTTTATCTAGATAAAAGAAATGCTATCTACTTTCATTTTTGTGCTGTAGGCTGTAGCCAAGCAACAAACATGTCTCCTCAGTTCTTATTCATATGAATAAGTAGTCTTCTATGGAAATAATGGTTATACTATAACATAGACATAACAAAATATGAACTAAAATAAAAACCTTTTAGACATGTAAAAAATCTTTTTTTTTATCCAGATAAAAGAAATGCTATCTACTTTCGTTTTTGTGCTGTAGGCTGTAGCCAAGCAACAAACATGTCTCCTCAGTTCTTATTCATATGAATAAGTAGTCTTCTATGGAAATAACGGTTATACTATAACATAGACATAACAAAATATGAACTAAAATAAAAACCTTTTATACATGTACAAAATCTTTTTTTTTTATCTAGATAAAAGAAATGCTATCTACTTTCATTTTTGTGCTGTAGGCTGTAGCCAAGGGGGTCAACCCCTCCTGAAATTTAGTACAGTAGTAGTATATACTGTTAGTAGGTTTTTAAAAAAGTGAAAGTTAAATTATAGACAAAAATGAACAGAGGGAGGGGATCCAGCAACATATTTTACATCATTGTGCATTGCATGTATACTAATAGATTTGAATTCTTGAATTTTGTAGTCCATTACGTTCGGTGAATCTTATTAATCACTTAAATAATAGTTTGTGACTATCCAAACTTTTTTTAGTAAATTTGTTAAAACTTACTGAGACAGAACGTTTTCTATCGCTATGTGCCGATCTTCATCAGTGTCTTCTTGAGTTGTGGGTGAAACAGTTTTGTTCAGTGATGATTTGGAGGATGTTTATGATTTCGGTAACGTGGGTTTTAGATATATTGTTCTGTATTAATTGGGTTTCTAGGATGTTGAGTGTTTCGGGTATGGGTATGTTGGTGTACATATTTGTTATGTCGAGTGATAGTAGTGTTGAATTGTGCGGTATGTTCATTGCTTTTATTTTATTTATGAGGTTCGTTCTGTTTTTTATGTGTGTTTCTGTGTTTAAGTTTATGGATTGTCTGATTATTTTGTCCATGTATTTTGCTAATTTATGTGCAGGGGCATTCTGGTCGTTGATGATGGCTCGGATGGGAACGTTGGGTTTGTGAATTTTGGGAAGAGCGCAGAGGGTAGGTGCTTTAGGGTGAATTTGTTTTAGATGGGATTTTTTGTTTTTATTGATAATGTATTTAGATGTATTAATTAGTTGTTTGATGGTTTTGTGATATTTTTCTGTTGGGTCTGTATTTAGTTGTATTATATTATTATTTATTATATAGTCATTGATTTTGTCATTTAGGCTGTTTGTATTAATGATTACTGTAGTGTTGCCTTTGTCTGCTGTGGTGAGTGTGATGTTGTTTAGTTGTGCTTTTTCTTTTATGTTTTCAGCGATTTTAATTTCACTGCTCATGTTTTTGTTGGTTATGTTTTTTTGACACTGATGAAGATCGGCACATAGCAATCAAAAACGTTCTGTCTCAGTAAGTTTTAGCAAATTTACTAAAAAAAGTTCGGATAGTCATAAACTATTGTTTAAGTGATTAATAGATTTGTTTGTTTAAATATAACATACATAGATGCACATAGATATAGAATATAACTGCACATAGATGCAGTAAGCTACACCCTTGTGAGCTAGACTATGTTTTTGCCGTGACTGTGTGACCTAAATATACCCTGACTCATAAAGTACAGCCAGCGCTACCCACTACAGGTCATTTCACCCTCATTGCCCTTAGACAGTGGTCAGTGTAGGCCAAGGCCACACACCAGTGAATGTGTCTCAGTTTCAGTGACTGTGTTGTGTTAATGTCATAGCTTGTCACCCTTATATAGTTCTTTGGTTTCTGTACTATAGAGAAACGTAAGTATTAGTATGTATTGCAAAGGCTAATAAATTTCATATTTAATGATTATATGTACTATAATAGTATATTGGTTAGGTTATGTTCTGCCTGGTGTCTGATGCCACAGACGTGAGTTATAGTTTTAAAACTCTTCTTTATTTAAGCAAACGTAAGAATTTTTGGAGTGATAATTTGCTGTAACTAAAAAATCAGTGCCAGTTTTAATTCCTCTATTAATATTTATTGTATTCATTCTGTTGAAAATGGTTAGGTAAGTACTAACTACAGATTTATTTACAACTTGCACTTAAAACCGCAAACTACAAATTCATACTACAGGTCATGTGTTGTATGTAACAGTCTATTCCCCATTGGCTATTAGTCATATATCGATGATTTTGCGACTGTGATTTAGAAATTCATCAGATACGGACCTGGTTCACAAAATCGTTGTAGGAATGTATTAGGAATAAAAATGTATCAGCTTTTTTGAGAAAGCCTATATTATTTTCAAAACATTTATCTGCTAAAGTTTCATGATAAAATAAGTCCTAAATGAATATTATTACATATATAAGTTTTTCACCTTTCATAACTAAAGAAATATGTAAGTTTCATGCTTTCTACAGTGTAGAAGAATTTATCAATTATTTACTTGCCACGTAAGTGCACTTCAAATTAAAAGAACATAATATTTTAGGTGATTTAAATTTATATGTATGTATATTAGTTATCGGTGGAAAAGTATTGTGTGCCAAAAATTACTTTTGTAAGACAATGAAGAAATCATTATTTTATAAAGGAGCTGGAGCCATGTTCTTGTTTTTTACCTAGGGCCTGCCTAAACCAAACTGGAACTTGAACCCTGGAGTTACCAAGCTAATAGTAGGCTAGAGGATAAGCAGCAAATAAATTTATTTCTGAGAAATCAAACTCGTTCACATGCAGGAGAGTTTGGATCACAAACTTTTCAAAATGAGGTTTTGATTTGCCACCATTTTATTTAGGAAATAGAACACAATTGCTAAACGTATGAGTATGCAGATCCCCTTATTGAACTAGAGAAATCTGATTTCTCAAATGATATGGAGCCAAAACATTCCACTGAGCCTGTTCCAGGTACAACAAAAGTAAAACTTTCTCATTAGAAGATTTTAATAATGTTAACAACGTTGAAGCTAATTCTGATGATTAGCATGATTTCAATTTAGGAAAATATCTCAATATTCCCTGTGTAAAATAGACCTTGACACAAAATTAAAACTAATGCCTGGGTACCAGAAGTAGGTTTTTGTTTCCCTCCCAGAGGAAAAAGGAATATAAGATTTCAAAGTCATTAGCTACCTAACTTTCCATGGCTTATTTACACACACACACACACACACACAAATGGAGCACTTTGTAAATATTGTGTATTCTTTAAAAAAGATACAGCTGGAAAAGTAGTCAGCCAAAGCTGAAACTACTACTGAAAGAACTATACAGGAACAGGGAGGAAACCTTGGAAAACTTTAAAAACCATCAAGATAAATGTATTTACCATAAAGCTGCAATGGAATCAGGAAAGAACTTCATAAGTGTTTTGAAAAATCATAAACATGGCATAAGAAATCAAGTTAATTCAGCAAGGAAAAAGCAAGTGCAAGAAAATCGAGAGATGTTTGGTTCTGTAGTAGATACCACACACTTTTGTGGTTGGCAGTAACTAGCATTAAGAGGGAACAATGATTTAGGATTCCTAAAGCCTTATGATGAGGAGCCCTCCATTAATGACAAAAACTTCAGAGCATTGTTAGAAAGAAATATCGTGACCAATGACTCATCAAATATACAGAGAATAAGTTCCAAAATAGAAATGCTACATATATAAGCCAAACAATCCAGAATGAGCTATTTGCTATATGAGGAGAAATCATTCACAAAAATTGTCAGTGATATAGTTAAAGCCAGAGTATACTTTGGTAAACGAGACAGCAGACATATCAGGAAAGGAACAACTTTCTCTGTGTGTATGGTATACTAGCAAAGAAGAAACCTGTTATGTGTGAAAAGAAAACTTTTTAGGGTTTTCTCAGCTAAAAGGCACAAATCCTCGATCAATAGCTGATACTATATTTTATTTTTGTCAGGTCTTGGTCTGGAATGCAAGGATATGGAGGGGCAAGGCTATGATGGGGCCTCTGTCATAAAATAATCCTTTAACAGGAAAACCTTTGATAAGAAAACAGTATTGAGAAGCTCTGTACGTCCATTGTTGCTCACACTCATTAAACCTCGCTCTTTGTCACTATTTTAGTTTACAGTATGAGAAACTGTGTTGGCACAGTTTAGTCTGTGATAAGTTTTTTCAAAAAGTTCCCCTAAAAGAATGAATTTACTGAGTAAAAAATTTAAAACAGAAAACCCTGACTCACAATTGAAAACGCCAACATCGATCTGTGAAACCAGGTGGGTTGAGAACTATAATATACTCCTTAAGTTTCGGGAACTGTTCAAAACTATCATTGCACTTTAAAAGACCTAAGCAGTGACAAAGACATGGATACATCTTCCAAGGCGTCATCATTTGTGAGAGCATTGATTGGTGGAGAGTTTATAACTAGCTTATTATTTTTAGATGAATTGTTTTCACATACTGTGACTGTAAGATGTAACAATCACCTTTGTGTGATTTGAAATCTTGAAAAGATCATGTTGAAAATATTGTAGACCTATTTCAGAATATCCGAAAGAACAAGATTGAGCTTTCTCGTATCCACAAGACAGCTAAATTGTTACTAAGTGATGTTGGTGAAGAAGTCAAGTCTTTGTGTTGATGCATCTCAGCGTAACTGATGTAACATACAAACTTAAGATCCAGAACAATATTTTCGAATTGCAATGGCAATTCTGCTGATTGATGGTATTACAAATCAGCTGGAAAGACGATTCATGAAGCACCAAAATGTTTTTCAAAATTTGAACTCTCTGTTATAGTTTGTCTGATGGAATGCTTCTGTTGGTTTAAATATGGAATACTTATAAAAATATGAAAAGCAGGCAGAGAAGATGCTGTTGAAGTTCTTTAAAAATGCAACTTGGAATTTTAACCAAACAACTTCCAGCTGCTAAAAATATTTTCAACTCTACCAGTACCCTGCTGTAAGCCAGAAAATATATTCTCAACACTTAGAAGACTGAAGACATGTTTAAGAAACACTAGTGGTCAAGGCCGGCTTTGTGGACTGTCGTTTATGTCAGTTTACATAAAGATCAATTTCAACAGACGAAGTTTTAAATCTTTTCGGTTCATAAACATAGCAGAAGTTTAAATTTTGTGTTGTAAACTTTTTTCTCTGTATAACTTAGATTGATGTTTATTTTATTAATTAACATTTGTAGTTTTTGTGTTGCACATCTTGAGGTTTTTTGTACAAATTACACTCTTTTGTATTAACTTGGCAAAAAACCACTACTAAGTGATTTTTTCAGCAGACGTGTTTCAGCGCATTAATCAATGCTGTGAATTACTGACAAGACAGTTGCTAAGTTGTGTTGGTGTGAGTCTGGTGTATTTCTGTTCTGTGTTGTGTTATTGTCCACAGAATAGTTGTTAATTATATGCTTAAATATAATAGTTGATTGTGAGTGTGTTTTGTCATTTAGAATGTGTTGTGGATAGTATTCATGGTGTTTATATATCTCATAATTTTTTACTGTATTAAGTTTGTTGCTTTTATTGATGTAATGTAGGATTTTTAGATTGGTGTCTATGTCAGTCAGTGTGTTTTGTATGTGTATGGCGCACTCACCTATGTATGTGATTAATGCGCGGATCTAGCACAAAATTGTCTGCTGAATAAATCAGTGAGTAGTGGTTTTTTTGCCAAGTAATTACAAAAAAGTGTAATAATAGTGTTTTTTATTACCTTTCCACTTTCATAAACATTAATTTATATTATTAATCACTTAAACAATAGTTTATGACTATCCGAAATTTAAATTAATTTATAATGTTACATACGTACAAGTAACAGAACAAGTAACTCTGAAATGCCTGAGTGCTGTGAAAACATCAGTTAGAAGAAAATGGTTCCACCGTTGGAGAGAAGAAACCAAAGGTAGAAACCTCTATGACATTCAAAAAGAACCAAATGATTTGGAAATGTATAAAGGGGTTCCCAGATTTACAGCCGTCTTTGCAGCACGAGCAAGAATCGGACATATTGTGACTGAGACCTATCTCTTCAGATTTAATCTGAGTGAATCTCCACTCTGCCCTAACTGTAGAAAAGAGGAGGAGACTCTAGAACATATCCTCCTTCGATGCTCCTCACCAATTCCAGCAAGAGCAGCTCTGCTGTCTGCGCTGGGAAGCCAGGGAAACATCAAAACAATATTGATCGATAAACAGTTTTGGACCTTGGCTGCAGCAACTTATTATGGACATCGGACCATCGGAGTCACATAACCCTGGACGTCCGCAGCAAGAAAAAAATACAAGTAACAGATCACTGTTACTTTTTATTATTTTTTGCAAAAGATATTCATATGTAATGCCATTCAAAATTGTTCTGATCTATTAAAAAAGTAAACTACAAATGTACAACTAAAGTACTGTACTGTAATAAAGAAAATATTTCATAATCCTATAGATTTTCCAGTTTTTTTTAAAAACTCTTAAACTTCATTATTATTCTCAAAATACGAAATTGGCTATGGTTACGTCAGAGTTTCGTTTAAACTAACGCATAATAATTTCAACTTGCGTAACATACTAAATCTATTTACCTTATTTGTCAGATTTTCCTAAAAAACTGTCATTAACTGAAATAAATATTTCTTCAAGTCAAGAGACTTATATTTAATACAGCTACTGTCAAGATATGTGGACGAATGATTTTTAAATGAAAAGACAGAAGTAATTTACTGTAAGGTAAATGTAGACGGGGTAGCTATAATTTTAATAAACAAGCATGGAAATTGTTTAAAAGGGTTTAAATTAAAATCTTTGCTACTGACCTGACCTCAAACTTTTTTTTCTGGCTATGCCCTTGTGCTGTGGTTTTTATTGTAAAAAAAATGTTACACTATTTTTGTTATAAATATCATTCAACTCACTCAGTTATTTTTACCTAGTCTTAATCTCAGAGGTAAAAAATTACAGAGTAAAAAATGACTTGGACATTTCTAGATGGGCGGTTAGGAGAACATATATAATGAATTATCATTGATTCATAACAAAAATTACAATTTGTTTACCGTTAACAGACAATGTTTTACATAAACTATTTCTAATGAAATATAGACAGTTTATTTAAGTAAAATCATTTTTAGTTGTTTAAAGTATTAACAACTACCTCACACAAAGACAATCATTATCGAAGGTTTTATTTGTAATAACTTATTTTAAAATTAGTGAAATTCAAGATTTTAACAACCAAATCTATTCTATACGTGCTGAAAATATTTAAAACTAAGCTAAGAAAATTTGAAAATTCATATTTAAATAAATAAATAACTACTATTGAGCAGAAATGATTTAAAATCACTAAGAAATATATAATAATATTAAATTATCAACTAAATGTTATACTTTAGATAGAAATGATAAATTAATAGAAACAAACACAATTTGTGTCAAGCTGAGCTCTATAAACAGAAATTATTTTGAATACACTGATATGTATCACATACCAAACAGAACAACCCACAAATCAATTAAACAAAATGTATTCAATTTTCAAAAACTCTTCTGCAATAGTGGGAAAGTGGTTAATAGTGTGAATATGAGAATTCTTGTTTGCAGTGAAAAGGTTAAATGTCTCAAAAATAAATTTTAACATGATGCACTGTGATTAGACCTTTTACGACCATCAATATACTTAAACTATAGTCTTAAAACAAATGGATGCAGGAAGTTTATAGTTAATTACATTTTTATTTAATGACTGTTAATAACTATTAATTTTTTATATAAGCTAATGACAGATCACAGACAATTACTATGTTGTATATTGGTTAGTAAAAACAAGCTCTTGAAAAGAAGTTTCGGAAAGAAATTCGAAACAATGAGTGTTTAAAAAAGCATGATTAATTGTATGTGATGTCATTATTAGCCTATATAAAAAGTTAATTACATGTTAAAGGCACCAGGTCTTGATGCAACAGGCTTATACCACACTGAAACCCTATATCTATGTCGTTCTAGTTGAAGGCCTATTTATTATTGCTGTCATGGGAAGTCTATTGCATGCCTTATGTCTAATGGTGCAAACACATAACTTCATCCCGAACTCATTTTACAGAATAACTATAATGTAAAACATTAAATAATAAACAGCATATAATAACAAAAGCTACTTAAATTAATAAAACCTTGTTTAAATCAAAATATTAAACACGAAAAAACAAGATTGAGATATGAAAAAAAACATATTTCAGCATGTTTATTGCAGTGTGAGGATATCTGAATTTTAAAGTCATAAGGTATTAAAAATGGCAAAAATAAAAACGTCAGAATATTACTTCTTATACAAGTAATATAAATAAGAAAAATCAATAACAAAAATTTAAGAATAATTTTATTACAACTTATTGCCTAGCTAAAATTGTTGATAAGTAAATTTCTATAACAAAAATACTTCTAACGTAAATAAATAAAAAATCAATCAACCTATTTTCTTAAGACTGATATTAAACTGAATTTTATCAAACCCGTTGCAGATTACTGTCTCAACTTAAGTGTTGTCAATTATTCACTATAGGCAAATAAGTTGAGAAATATGCGTCATCGATATTCAGTTGTTGAATATTTTGTCTACTTGACACTTGTTAATGTGTTATCGTCTCTGTGCTTCAGATAAGCACGTGCAACTCTCATAAGCTAGAAGGTGTTTCCTTCTCAAAACTGTCACCATAAGAAAGATCTTTATATCTATCCCCAGAATGACAGGATAAGTAAAGTAGGATTTTTATTGATGTCCTAATGGTTTCTTGTAATCAACTTATCAGCTACCATTTAGGTCAATTTCTTAGTCTAGTCTTTATGTGTAATGATAGTCTGAGTTGAATCTCATGCTACTTCATAGTGTTCAGTAAACTTAGTGATATCGATGGGACAGTGATGGATTTTGCGATTATTTCCACATAGTTCTTCTAATGTAATTAGTGTAAATAGGTTTTAGAAATTATTTTATTTTTTACAATTTGAATGGGACCCATTAGTTGCACGAGAAAAAGCCTATTGATTGCCTACAATCAACCACTAAGATTCAGACTGCTCGTAATATTTTTAACATAATTTTTTAAATTTACTTATTTCATACAGTAAAGTCTCTTTTATTTGACCTTGGTATATCAGACATCCGGAAAAATTAAAAAGATAAAAAATTTAAATTGCTCTGTTCGTTAGAAAGTGTCTAGTTTCAGACATCACTGAGTATAGACTGTACTTCTTGAGTGCCTGGGCCACACGTTCTAGCTTTTGTCACAAGTCTCAGAGCGCCGTAGCACTTCTCAGCTCAGTATAATGAGAACTGTGAATCTGTCAAATGTCTGTGTTATTTTGTTTTGTGGAGTGTTGTTACTAATGAGTAAGTGTTACTTTTGTGTTTTGAGTCATTATAGTTTTTATTGATTATTACGCTATTATGGCAACAAAAAAAAGAAGGTAGTAGTATCAAAGTGACAAATACTTGAGGCAGTAAAAAGACTTGATAAAAGAGAGACAACAAAGAAGGTTGCTGATGATTATGCTGTTGCATGGGTAACAGTAGGAGACTGGAAAGAGAGACAATTGAAAGTAGAAAAATAGTGTTCTTCAAGAATGACTGAAAGTGCATTAAAGGAGAGAAAAACAATGAAAGATTGTAAATACCAACAAGTGAGGCTTTGTACTTTTAGTTTACCCAGTTCAAAGACAAAGGTGTTCCTATTTACACAAGTATCCTGCAGGAAAATCTTTGCATTTTTGAAATGAAATTTAATGAAGGTAATGCAGAATCACAGCAAGTGTTAGGTGGCTTGATAGGTGGAAAAAGCGTCATGGAATCCGCCAATTAAATATTTGTGGAGGGAAACTGTCATCTAACTTTAAAGGAATGATTGAATTTTGTAAAACATTTCAATTCCTTACTATAAAAAGCTTAACTGCTCATCAAATTTTCAACTGTTATGAAACAGGGCTCAACTTAACTTTAAGTTGTTCGAGCCTTGCAGCCTGAACAGAAAAATCAGCTCCTGGCTATAAATGTAGCAAGAAGAGGGTAACAATTTTGGCTTGTAGTATCACATCAGAAAACTTAAAATGGATTTTGTAATGATCGGGAAATCAAAAAATCCACAAGCATTCACAGTTGATTACAAGAAAATATTCGTCGAGTAAATAATTAAAATCAGAAAGGTGCTTGGATGAGTAGTAGAATTTTAAAAGATCAGCTTTTTAAGAAATTTGTCATTTCCACAAAAAATACTTATTAAAAAAACAATCTTCCAAAGAAAAGCCATACTATTGATAGACAAAACCCCAACCCACCTGAGTGAAGATGAACTTCATGATGGTGACATCAAGGGGATGTTTCTACCACCAAATGTATCGACCATTTGCCAAACAATGGACCGAAGTGTCTTGAAAACAGTAAAAAAAAATTATCAAAGGAAGCTAATGTTGATTATTATCAACATTATTACAACAAGCTGCTGTGATAGCTAGTATGAAAGCCATTAACTTAAAGGATGTTGCTTACTGATTGCAAGACCCTAGGCTGATGTATATTTATCGAAGACTGCCAAGTCGTGTTAAGAGAAAATGCAACTGAAGATGAAGAGGATCCAAGAATTAATGAAAAATGCATTCTTCCTTTAGTTCAACGCATCATTGGATGTGAAGAAGCCACAGCTGAAGACATTGAAGCTTGGTTGCAAGAAGACAAAGAATAACCATGATAGAGTAACATATGATAAAATTGTTGATCTGGTAAAAAAATGATAGTAATGATACTCACGAAGGAGAGCCTGTTGTTAATTTTCCAAAGGTATTCCATGAAGATGCAGTGAAGGCCTGAGATGTCCCTATTGCATATTTTAAGCATCAAGAAGAAGCTGTGAGGATCGACATAATGATGCTTCACAGGTGGCGAGACTTGGCAGCAAGAAAACAGCAAACCGGTGAAACAGAGGAATATCATAACATTGTTTACATCTTCATAAAATAAGTGCATTCAGAACGTTTAATATTTACTCTATCAGTCAAACCTTAAGCACAGTGTTTACAATCTCATGCATTCTAAACTTAAAGTTTCTTTGTTTTACCGATTATTATCCAACATATAATCGAGACTCTACTATATTAATTGTTTTAAATATGAATATTTTTAATGGTTATTTTTAAATTTTTGTCTACAAATAATTAAATTTATCCTTTAATTTTTTAAATTTTTATTAAGTAATAATTACTTAAACTAATGAAGTAATTAATACTTAATAATAACTTTAATACTATTATTTCTAAAACTATTATTGTTTGTATTCTAAACAATTCAGTTGCTGTGACCACCAAATTCAAAAGTAATTCGTACCTGCTGGGTCGCTCAGAACCCAACCATTTAATCCGCAACGGGTTAATCTGTGACACAGTCCTTCACATCGTATTCTCCTCCATCCTTCTAGATGTCTGTTTAATTCTTAGTTTTTTTATCATGCCAATAAATTTTATTAGTAGTTTGAGAATATCTATATAATGGCAGAAATTACCAACAGCTTAAAAATGTGGCTAAATATGTGCTGCCCCCAAATACTGGACACCATCCAGAGTGGAATTTGAAAGTAACTGCTGCTAATAAAACCGCTTTTCTAACAATTCATTTTATTCTTGAATTTTGTAGTCTATTACGTTAGGTGAGTCTTAATTAATCACTTTAACGTTAGTTTATAACTATCCTAACTTTAAATTAAAAAAAAAAAAATTGTGAAAACTTACTGAGACGTTTTTGATTGCTATAAGGCGATCTTCATCAGTGTCTTATGTTTGGAGATGTTGGGTTAAGTAGTGACGGTTTTAAAGGCAGGTTTTCGATAGTATCAAAGAATATGTGTGATTTGTATTGGGTTTGTTTGTTTAATATGTTTGTACTTTGTTTTTTTTGTCTGTAAATTTCATATTGTTTTAGTGTGTTGAGTTGTGGTCCTTTTTTGTTGATGTAAGCTTTCACAAATTTACAAAATTCAAAGTTTGTATAGTCATAAACTAAGTTAAAGTGATTAATTTATTTTAAATATCAATATTTATTATCTGAAATATAAGCTACCAATTTATCTATTATTTAAAATTTTTCATACATTCGGCTGGAGTTTTCCTTTCTGGAAATAAAATTTTAAACTCTTATTTTAAGGAACTATATCACTATTGATGTTTGTATATTGTACTAAGATTAGATAACATAGAAATGCAGTCAACTACAAAAGTAACTTTCTTTTGTAATTATATTTAGTGTATAGTGCAGACCATGTAATCATGCACTTGGCCTTGAGAGATCGCAGTAGCCGAGGCAGGGGTAGAGGGTTAGTATAAATACTTTCCTAAAAACATGATAAGGAATGTCAAAACACCAACTTGCATCAGACAGTCGATATTAGATAAATTAGTTTTAGTACGAGATAACAAACGTTCTTGAAATATGTGTAGAAATATCAGACTTAGAATCAGTTAATCTTTTGAACATTCCCAATTTGTAAAATGTTTTCAGAAGTGGTAGTATAACCCAGGCCAAGTGCATGGTTACATGGTCCGCACTATACCATATATATTTACTTTTTAGATATCCTCTGGATATAAAACTATGATAAAAACTTAATTACATCTACAAAATAATTCATAGTTACTGTACTACTTTCACAAATACATATGCAAAAATGTTGTAATTACTCACAATCATTGTACGAAATAAAAGTATTAGGTATTATTTTACTATGGTCTTGCATAAAAATGTATGATATACCAAACTGTATCTATATATTAAATAAATCTAATATATGTTTTATAATTTTCTTTTACAATGTGCCTAATGTATGATAGGGTCATCAGGGTGAAAACAGATTAGATAATTTTAATATATCCTGTAATTTTCAAGTTTTTATATAAATTTCTTTATAATATATAATAGTATTTTACACATATTCCTAGCCTGCATTGGCAAATAAAGAACAGATGGTTATTAATGATTAAAAGAGTTTTGATTGTGTACATCTGTGAAATCAAATCATTTACAAATTACAAATATTATTAAATCAATATGATTGTAACATATAATATATGAAACAAATACTACTGATATAAAAAAATCGGAAGCCCTACACAGATTTGCCTGGATTGTAGCTGTAAATATTCTGCTGCTGCATCTTTATTTATACTTCTCAGTTTCCAGTTATCCCTTATTCTTTAATTATTGAAACAAATTTTGTTTGAGTAATTGTTCACACTTTAAACACCCTAACAACTCAATATTGAGATTGAATAATACTTTTGTTAATAAAATTGACAATAAGACAATAATTATTTTGTCTAAAATCACACTTTGCCAATTCAACAGGGTTACCCTGTTGTAATATAAACCTTCATACACGCTTTGTTAATAATAAATAACAGTATTATTACAATTTCTTATGAGTATCAGAATTTAAAAACATTACAATATACTTAAATGTTTAGAAATCGCTTATTGAAAAAAAAAACAGTTGAAATATCAAATTTGCTATTATATTTATTCATATATAAATCAGTCTTAATATTTATTCAATATAGTAAAGACGTATAATGAGATCTATCTGAAAAATTCCTCAACTTTGTAAAAAGCTTGCCAGAAAGTATTGCATTACAAAAAGTGCACTAACCAAAAAACCCTAAATGTAATTGTATTTACACTCAACCAAAGTGTAATATATGTATATATAAATATGGACTGTTGCCAGTGGTGTTGTGTTTGGGATACCAGGAGGGATTGCAGCTAATCCAATATTCCTGGGAACTAAATTTATAAAAATCAAAGCTTCCAAGTTGAACTAAATTGACTAAAAGTAATTTGTTACATCATTATTAAAACCAAAACATTAAAAGTTTGAAGACAGAGTTTTTAGTAAACTGATTCAATAAAAAGGACTTTCTCTACAGGAGTCTCAGAAATATTTTGAAGGCAGACGTATAATAAAAAAAATTTGGGAAAAATGTTGGAATAGGAAACCGCTTTTACCTGGCATAGCTGATCAGCTCTTTAATAAAAAATATTTTATTTTACAAAATGTTTTGAATTTTCCAGATGTTCAATGTATGTTGTTTTAGTAATATTAATAATGTTCGCATTATTATACATAATATTTCAACACAAATCTATTACTCTTTACAAATGTATACAAAAAATATTATTGCACTTAATTTAACCTCTATCTTCTTTATAATATGATTGCACAGTCATTCATATATATTCTTGATATTTTACGTTATCCATTGTTTTTCCGAAGTGACCGAAAGGTGCCTAATCACACAAGGTAAAATCATTGCACTTAATGGTGGATAAAATTACTACAATAGTAATATATTAACTTCATATATATATATATATATATATATATATATATATTTAGGTTAGTTTTGGTTGGTAAAGACCATATATATATATATATATATATATATATATATATATATATATATATATATATATATATATATATATATATATATATATGAAGTTATTATTATTACTTGTAAATAATTTTTTCCACCACTAAGTGCAATAATTTTACCTTATGTGATTGGTTACCTTAAGGTAAAATTATTACACTTAGTGGTGGAAAAAATTATTTACAAGTAATAATATTAACTTCATAAAGTCAGTGCAACGAAAAAATAATGGACAACGTGAAATATCACGAAATATATATATATATATATATATATATATATATATATATATATATATAGGTTAGTTTTGGTTGGTAAAGATTATTTAGATTTTAGAATGAAATTTTTATTTCATTCTCTCATATTTCTTTTTGTGTTTTCTCTTCGATTGATAAAGACCACTGTGTGGTTGAAATATATCATTGTTTAAGTACTTTTATGTGTTTCTATTTCAAGACTACAGAGTGGACTCTTACCAAGGTAAGTCTGTCAGTCTCCTAGTCCAAAAAATCTATATATATATATAATATCAAATGTTTTCCTGTTAGAATATTTTTAAGATCAAATAATATACACTAATACAGGAATATTTAATTTATTGATTAATAAACTCAAAGCTTTTCGTTGGTTTACATTACCAACATCCTCAGGAGTTACAATACTAAGAATCCTTAGTATTGTTAGTATTGTAACTCCTGAGGATGTTGGTAATATAAACCAACGAAAAGCTTTGAGTTTATTATTCAATAAATTAAATATTCCTGTATTAGTGTATATTATTTGATCTTAAAAATATTCTAACAGGAAAACATTTGATATTATATATATATATATAGATTTTTTGGACTAGGAGACTGACAGACTTACCTTGGTAAGAGTCCACTCTGTAGTCTTGAAATAGAAACACATAAAAGTACTTAAACAATGATATATGTAGTAATTTTATCCACCATTAAGTGCAATGATTTTACCTTGAGTGATGAGGCGCCTTTCGGTCACTTGACCATTGTTGAATCCGTTTAAGAAAAAATAATCAGTGATTCGACAATGGTCAAGTGACCGAAAGAGGAAAAACAATGGATAACGTAAAATATCAAGAATATATATATATATATGCTGATACCTATTCCTTCACGGATGAAAAACTTTGATGAATAGTTATTATCTGGAGAACGTCTGTTCATTCTGGAGTGCACGTTTTGCTAGAATCTCATCTAGCATTGACGAGCTGAACCCAACAACAGTTAAAGAGCAAGTCGCTCTCCAAGACAGTTGTTGTCTTGCTCTTTAGCTGTTATTGGGTTCACCTAGTCAATACTAGATGAGATTCTAGCGAAATGTCGGAACTGCAATTTTGTGCACTTCAGAACGAATGGACGTATTCCAGATAATAACTAGTCATCATCATATATATATATATATATATATATATATATATATATTTAGGTTAGTTTTGGTTGGTATATATATATATATATATATATATATATATATATATATATATATATATATATATATATATATATATAAACTGTAACAGCAGAAAAATCTTACTCTATAAATATCACTTTTAATTTTGGTAAATCTTTTGTCCATACAGGTCCTAATTAATTTTAAAAAATAAATAATTCTATGCAGACTAAAAATTAAAGACGAATAAAACTAGTGCCTAAAACAAGATGATAAATTAACAGATATATAAATTTCATTCAAAAATGCTGCCATATACAAGTATAAAATAAATACTAAAATGCATATCTAAAATGAATAATTATTTAATCATTCGTATCTGTAAAATGATAAGCATCCAATCACAGAATGGACATCATTTATTTAGTGATAGAAAATAAATAATAAATAATTATTGTATAACTGAGTGAAAACTTTTAAACTTACCAATGTGTTTTGAAATAATAGTTTTATAGACCAAACCAGCACGTAGAATATTGCAATAATTACTTATAACTTAATCAGTAAATTCAAGACGACTACAACAAGCAACAATAAAAAACTGTTTCAAGCTCTGAGGTTCAAATTATTTCCAACTGAACTGTTTTGAAAAACTTCCATTAATGAAAGCTCAATTTGCACTCGACCTGTTGAATAAATTTATCATAAGTCTTATAGTTCTGCTAGGCTTATTGTAAATATATTAAGTATGAAATTTGTCTGCCATACTTGGCACAGTCAATTTCTTAGTTGTTGATGCATTTTGGATAAGTTCTATCAGCAAATACATACTCTAAATACATATTATGTACTGATGGAAGTTAACCGAAACACATTAAAAAATAAGATTATGACAATGTTAAGTATAACATAAAAATATTATATTATTATTATGTGATTAGTTTTATGTTAAATAAATATTGAAATTTATTTTAAATGAATTTGCCAAAATTATGTTTAACATAAAATAAAAACAAAAAAGTTAATTGAATTTTAGGATTTATCAAGAATATTACAATGCTACTTCTAAGGAACCATATTCTTATCAATAAAAGACACTGAACACCTTGCCAATTATAAAATATGTTACTAACAAACAAAAAATTAATGGTCAACTGTAGCTTCATAGCAATAGTTTCATTCTCGCTGACAAAAATTTGTCTTACAAAATTTTTTCATTAAACCTTTTTTAGTCATTGTCCACCTTTCAAGATCTTTTTTGTACAGAACATTTTGTACAGCCTTACAGTAAAAACTCACTAATTTGTCAAGAATGAAGAATTTTGAAGCCTTTAATCAAATCCTTGACACCCTAAAGTTCTGCTTGGAAGTATCTGGTGAAAAATCCCTATTTGTTCTGCATTAGTCATTTTGTTAGGTTTCAATTTCTTTGCCTTAGCAATACATTTAATTTGATTTAAAAAATTTGTATTACCAACAGCATCTTCTGCTAACAAAATTCCCCAGACCATATATATGCACTGACTTATCTGTAGAGTAAAGTTTGTCCAAATGTTTACAAGGGAATTATAATAAAGTCTGCTGATTGAGTAGTATTCCTCCAATATTTATTGTTTTTAAATTGTCTATTGTATCTGTAAAAGGCTTTTATAAATCATTTACACATACAATGTTACTGACATTATCCAGCTGGGCAATGTGACAATACCAACAAAAAACTTGCAGCTATTTTTATAATAACTCTTTTTTGTCAATTCAATATCATTTTAAACTGATATAATCTATAGAATGCAATCTACAACTCATTACCACAAAAATAGTTTTTAGTTTAAAAACGTTCTCATCTTAGCTGAAATCATAAACCCAAGAGTAAATTGGTAGAAATTGACCAACAAAACTTATAACTGATGGCAGGCAGCTATGAGTTTGTATTTTGTCTCAAGACCAATTCCCATTTAAACTTATGTATCAATCTCTTGACCGCTAAACTCACAAAACACTTTAAATATTTGTAACGGGTTTTTTTTTATATTACCGACAAACCTTGATAAGCATAATAGTTTCAATGGTTGCAGCGGGAGATCAGCACTCTTCAGTGGATCTATAATAAACAGCTGATTGTGATTAACATGTATTTTCTGGTCCATTTTAAATTAAAAGAATCAAATGAAGGAAAGTGGTAGTCTTATAGCAACAGTCGAACAAAAAGTGTCTTCGGTGTTTACCTGGTGACTTTGGGAGCGGTGACTTCCGATCGGCTTGCCTTCCCAAGGAATCCAGTGAACACCAGAGGTAAACTAGTATATAAACTACCCGCAACATGTCAGAATTTTTTAAAAGGAAGAATATTCTAAATTCTATTTCTTTATAATAATAATCTCATTCTTTAATCCTCCGACGGCGGTATGTGTTATATTTAATTTACTAGCGCAATTGCATAATCTAGCATAATAAATGAGTGTACATTTAATCAAACAATTAAATTTTGATGTAATATACTTCACATACTGATTAGTTTTTTTTTTTTTAAATTAACTGATATAAAATTATACAAATATTAAAGAGAACACAAATTGTAAAATCTGATCATGTCCAATATATCAGTTTTGGATATATATTAAATATGTTTTCTTGTAATATAATAAATGAATACAAATACAGTGATACCCCGTACTTACGCGATAGGTGGGACAGAGGGATAACTGTGTAAGTCGAATTTGCGTAAGTCAGGGTGTTTTTTTACATACAATCACATAGGAATCATGTTCAATTGGGACCAAAGACTGAATAAACTAATAATTTAGAAAAAAATGTGTATGTATTAAAATCTTAAATACATAATACAACAAAATATTATATTATATACATACATATTGCAAAGAAGTAAAAAAAATTTATTTTGACATAGATGACTTCATAAAATCTAGTAAATTCATTTGAAAATTTTTTTTCTCAAGCAGAATTTCCTCGTAACTTGCTTACTTTTTTTGTTTTGTGGCAAAAATACGAGTCTATGATTTCCAAAATTTGGTCAATTAAACTAAGGTCTTTTGTCAAGTTTCTAACCGTCATTTCATCTTCTACATCAACTACGTCTTAGTAATCTGCGTTTTTTTTTAGGTCTCTTGCTCACGCATTTCTATGACTCAGTTGTCAGCTCCTGGTTGTGTAAATCCAGCAGTTCTTAAACACCATCATTATCCACTTCTAAATTTAGTTGTCTGGCAAAAGCGACAACTTCTTCAATCACATTAGCAATTTCATCAGACTCTGGCACTGATTCTGTTTGAGTTTCAATGGTGGAAAAAATAAACACACCTTTTTCCAAACACCATTCATAGTTTTTTTGTGAAATTTCATTCCAATGACCAATGATTCTCAAAACATCTAAAACATTGAATTGTTTCCCAAATATTCAACAGAGAGATCGTTGTTCTCTTTCATAGCTTCATGCAGATGCCCAAATGATCTTCTTGTGTAATAAGCTTTAAATGGTTTGATGACTCCCTGATTCATCGGGTGAAGCAAACTAGTTGTGCTTGGTGGCAAAAATATCACTTTCACGCGTGTGTCAAAATTAGTTAAAAGTAGTAGAAGGATTGCCAGATGCAACGTCAATTAATAGGAATTACTTTCAAAGGAATTTGTTTAGACCAACAATAACGTTCGACTTGAGGTATGAAATGATGACCAAACCAGTCTTCAAAAAAAGTTGCCACCCAAACCTTCCGATTCGACTTCCAAAACATGAGCAAGCTAACTTTAGAAATATTTGTTAATGCCCTTGGATTTCCTGAGCGATAAACTATGAGAGGTGGTAACTTACAGTCAGCAGCTGTATTTGATCCAACTTTCACTGTTAATCGGTCTTTGGCGGCCTTAAGGCCTGAAAATATTTTCTCTTCATGAGCTATAAAAGTTCTCTTACGCATTTTCTTCCAGAACAGGCCAGTTTCTGCGTAATTCAGACAGCATGATTTAAAACCGCATAACTTGGGAATCGCGTAAGACGGGGTAGTGTATGTTGAGGTATTACTGCATTTCAAATACAAGAATTATTTTAATTTATATATTTTGCAAAGCATTTTGCCTACAAATGTATTAGCATCTTCAGGGAAAACAATGATACAGCAAATATTTTTTTCAAAAATATAAATTAAAACCATATTATTAATACTATGTATTAATATTGTACGTATTTGAAATATTTTACTGGCTTATAGTTAAACTAGTCTGTAGTTGAACCAATTTAGTAAAAACTGATCTACTTACACATACAGCGTTACGTATATATTTGCTTATAGTACTTCTTTTTGTCTTAAATGAGGATAGATCTTTAGAGTTATCCATTCCACTGTCCACTTTGACCATAAGTGGGCAAGTGTTTACACATTGCTCTACGTGAATGTATAAATGTAAAATAGTATCTCAAGTTCAAGATATAATCATGCAAATAATGTAAATTGATCTATTTAAATCCTTCTTCAGTTAAATTAGCCTAAAGTTAAACCAACTGAAGAGAATGGGGTAAGTTGAGACAAGGGTAGGTTGATACACAGGGTCAAGTTGGTACTCTGGATATACATAGGCTTAAGTAATACATGTTGACGATGTCGTCACCCATTGTGGCAGTTTCTGGTAACGAGTTGTGGCATATCGGACAGTTCAATCAATGATTATAAAAAAAGTATTTTTTTGAGGAACAGAGTCATTTTCTTTTTTAGTGGAAACAACTGATATAAAGATTTTTTAGAGTCAATTATAAACAGCACATTGTGTTACCTATATCTTAATGGGTAGGTATTCCTTCATCAGGTATCAAACTTCTTAGGTTATTTTAGCTTAAACATTTCTAGAGGTGCAAGTTGATTCATTTGATTGATATGGTTAGAAGATTGAAGAGAACCAAACCATTTCAGTTAGTGTAGTGTTGTGTTGTGCTGTGCTAGTTCTAATATAATATGTATTGACAATGTTCAGACAAGAACTAAAGAGTCAATAGGCACTTTAGTTATATAGGTATTTAGGTTAAGATAATGCAAGGAAAGCTAATTGTTGGTCTAATAAGACCAGTTTTAATACAAGAAGTTAAAATTGCTATTCTGAGTTCTATAACTACAATAAAAAGCAATTTCTGGGCTGAAGAGTACCGATTCTCGCTACATAATTGGCATATGTATTGACACTGACTATTTATCGACTAACTCTCCCTTTTAGTTAAAACTTGCCTACAGTTAAACGGATCTAGTTAAAACTAGTAAAACAATCTAATTAAGACTGATTTAAAACAAATAACTTATTTGCAATTAAAGACAGTGTTTGAATTTTTGTGACAGTTTAAAAATAATAACTATTTAATCGGACTAAAGAGGGAAATTTTAAAACTTCGCAAGTGAGAGGCTACCAAACAATTTAGCAAGATTATAGGTGGAAAAAATATATCTAAGACTGAAAAGGGCACATGCAGACACCATAAGGAGCCCTTCTTGTATTGGAGAAAGGTGACTTTTAAGGGTCATTTTATTCAGGATTTTATTATGATATTCCAACTCCTGAACTTCTTACGGAAACTGTAATTTGTTGACCAATAGTTTTTCGTACAAGTTCTCGTATAACGCTAATTTGGATAAATTATTTTATTCTTGAAGATTTAATGGTTAATATAACTGTTGTTATATTTATTTACATAAAATGTTACCTAAATAAATATTGGTATATCTAAAATATGAGTGGTTTGTTTATAAAAATAGGAAAACGTTGAAATATTTGTTACTAGCTAAAAAGGTAACTAAATATCTACTTATTGCACTATGTAATCTTTATAGCTACGCATTGCTTTAAGCTGTTTCTTAATCTGTTTGATAAGATCGAATGGCTGTACAAGAAGCGATATGTCCAATCCAACTGCATTCAGTCTATCTTTAACTTCACCATCTTTAAAGAACAAATTAAGAGGACGACCATTAACTTCAGTAATAACCCAAGTAGTGAGAGACAAGGCATCCAGTGTGGGTGTTCTTGCTACAAGACCATGAGAAGCTGCTATGCTTGCTGCTGTTATATCTTTAATTTCTGCAGTACTTCCTTCTAATACAATTCCAAGGTTTTGGCCCTCTGATTCTCTTCTTAAAGCAAACACTCGACCACAAGGCACTCTTCGCATTACAAATTCAACCTTGAAAATATAAATTTAATTTTAAATAGATTCTTAAGATGTTTGTGAGTACAATATAGGAGGAAAGGTTGTAGATTGTTCGTCATGTAAAACATATCTTTAATTATCATAGTATCATAGATCACTTACAAATTAGAAGTAAGATAAAAGCATTATTTACATGTATAAACTTCTATTTCAAGTAATCCATACACCTCAATTTCTTCCCTTCATTTACAGTAAAGTATCTTTTTTGGTAGTAATCTAAATTTAGAAAAAATATAGTAATATCTCAATTCAACTCAACAATTTCTTAAGTTGAGAATTTTCTATATACTAGCAAAAATATATTGAAATCCATTTTTGTGGATTATTTTATCAAACAATATGAAGCCAATATTTTCTCAAATTCTTTGTTTCTTCCAACAAATTTTGCAGAATGAATTGAGTCTAGAATCAGCCTTCTAGAAGGCTGATTCTAGACTCAATTCATTCTAGAGTGTTTAATTTCAGTTTTTAACCCACATTAAACTAACCTTTCTAAAAATTTGTCAACTTCCCAAAATGTATTTTGCTTTGAGCTTTAGCACATGCACCACTAGCCAAATCATTGTTTAGTTTGGCATTAATTATACCCTGGCTAGAGAAAAAAGGATTAGGTAAATGTTTTTCAATATAATTTTGAGTTCAGTCAGAATAATTTAACTTAACTTGTGGCTAAAAAAATAAATTAGTCACAAAGTTAAAAGTAGCCAAAGTAATACCTCTATTAATCTAATTGCGTTTTTATCAATACACTACATCCTGAAAAAACAACAGCAAAAAATAAAATAAAAATTTTAAAAATGACCTAACTCATACATAACTATAAGTTTAAATAAGCAGGGGTTTTCCACAACATCCTTTAGTATATAGTAGCCTATAGTATTTTATTCTGTATTTAAAAAAATATGTTTTCATGTTATAAAAATGGAGAAGTAAAAGACAATTAACAAGACAGATAAATAAATCAAGGAGTTTCAGCATTGTACTAATTAACTATTATAATTTTCATTTTACATTTCAGTGAAATAATTGGCAAATTACTTACCAATATGTTAGCAATAAACTATACTGGGATTTAAAAGTTGTCTTCTAGGTGGGTTAAATTCTTTTATACTAATCAACCTGATATTTACTTAATCATGGTATGTATATATATATATATATATATGAAGTTAATATATTACTATCGTAAGTAATTTTATCCACCATTAAGTGCAATAATTTTACCTTGAGTGATGAGGCACCTTTCGGTCACTTGACCATTGTCGAATCACTGATATTTTTCTGGTGTAGATGTTCGGTCCGTGATATTGGTATTTGTTGACATTAAACGCATTTTCTCTTGATCTGCGTGTATGATGTTTTTATATAGTATGTCTTCTGTATATGTTGTTCGTAGATTCATTAAATTGTTGTGTATGTTTTTATAAATGTGGTATTTTTCTAGTGTTTGATTTGAAGATTTGTAAGATTTGAAGAACATTATAGAGCATTCAAAAACAAAAATTCAAAAGTATCAATGTTGCAGCACACCTAATATCACATAAACATGAAATAACAAATTACGAAAATAACCTAACCATACTTGAAATAAATAATAACCCAATAGAACTAAACTCACTAGAAAAATACCACATTTATAAAAACATACACAACAATTTAATGAATCTACAAACAACATATACAGAAGACATACTATATAAAAACATCATACACGCAGATCAAGAGAAAATGCGTTTAATGTCAACAAATACCAATATCACAGACCGAACATCTACACCAGAAAAATATCAGTGATTCGACAATGGTCAAGTAACCGAAAGGTGCCTCATCACTCAAGGTAAAATTATTGCACTTAATGGTGGATAAAATTACTTACAATAGTAATATATTAACTTCATAAAGTCAGTGCAACGGAAAAACAATGGATAACGTAAAATATCAAGAATATATATATATATATATATATATATATATACATATATATATATATATATATATATAGATTTTTTGGACTAGGAGACTGACAGACTTACCTTGGTAAGAGTCCACACTGTAGTCTTGAAATAGAAACACATAAAAGCACTTAAACAATGATATATTTCAACCTCACAGTGGTCTTTGTCAATCGAAGAGAAAACACAAAAAGAAATATGAGAGAATGAAATAAAATAATTGTAATCACAGATTGTGTAGAGCAGAAATCAGATGTCACAGATGCACAGATTAAAGATATATATATCGTTTCCATGAGCATATGAGAAGCATATTGTCCAAGAACAATATATATATCTTTAATCTGTGCATCTGTGACATCTGATTTCTACTCTGCACAATCTGTGATTACAATTATTTTATTTCATTCTCTCATATTTGTTTTTGTGTTTTCTCTTTGATTGACAAAGACCACTGTGTGGTTGAAATATATCACTGTTTAAGTGCTTTTATGTGTTTCTATTTCAAGACTACAGTGTGGAATCTTACCAAGGTAAGTCTGTCAGTCTCCTAGTCCAAAAAATCTAAATAATTTTTACCAACCAAAACTAACCTATAATTATAAATATATATTGTAACATTTATAGAATGGGCTATATAATGTTCTTTAAGAATTGGAAAAATATATTAGAAATAACTCACACAAAATTTAAAAAGAAATTCATTAAAAGATTGATGAGATTAAATAGAAACTAAATTTAGGTAAAAGCCTAGAAAGGTTATAAAACGGTTGTAACATATAAATAAGATATTTGAACTGTAAATACATAAAGAAATTTGTTGTATCAAATAAAATTTAAAACAAGATAATCTAATAATAATTATATTCAAACAAAATTGTAAATATTAGTAACATAGGGCATAAGTAATTACTTGAAGGAGAAAGTGAAATACGATTGTAAATAATGAGATTAGAAAGGTTATGTTTCTATGAATTCGGCTCAAAACACACACAATTCAAAATATTACAAGAGTAAAACACAAAGACACTTCACACACTAATAATATTAATTAAATAAACACTGGAAGGTTTGTTAAGGATCGGAAAATTGAAACAGTAAGTTTCAACTAAAGTTTAACCAAATTAAAACGCCATTGTAAACAATCGCGTTATTGCATCAGCTGTAAAAACAGAGGTGAAAGCAAGAAGTATGTCAAGTGTGCAGTCGACTATAGTGAGAAGAAATTGAACTAAATTATAGCAACATGTGTTTTAGAAGAAGGAGGCCGCCATATTAAAAAAACAAACAATTGTTTAAAATCTAAGGACGGGTAGTTAGAGTCTGGCGTGGTGACGCCGAGGAAGCAGACCTTGCTGTGCAGTCAAAATTCAATTTGAAAGGAATTAGTCAAAATTATACAGTTTTGTGAGGAAACTTGGCCAGATTAAACAGGAATAAGAAAATTAAAAGATATAGTACAGTGAAAATATAATTTGAAAGAACTAAAACGAATTTAAGTGTGTAAAAAAATGAAATTTAAAAAGAACGGAATTCTACGTGTGAGGAAGCAGCCATTCGCCGTTATTTGATAAGTTAAGTACCTAGCGCTATATAAAAAAAATAAACTTTAGTGGACTCTTAGGATAATAGGGAAGTTTAAAATTGTACATTAGAATATCTTGTGATTAATAGAAATAAGATCATAATCCAGTTCAAATAGTTTTGCTTTTTTTTGCTTATTCCAAATTAAAGTTTTTCCATCAGGAAAATATTTATTAAAACTAATTTCAAAATTTAATATTGTTTTTCAAAATTTATTTAATTAACAAAAGAAGTAAAAATATAGCCCATGCTATAAACCCCGAGATAGTAAGAGATCGTGAAATTAGCCAAGGGTATTAAAATTGTGTAACTATAAAATCAAAAGAAATAAGAGTTAAACCGAGTTTGGTAAAACTTGTTAAGTTATAAATTTTTGTTTTGTGTTTATTGTTTAAATGTTGAGAATATCTTGTGATAATAAAGAATTTAAATATTCCTGAGTAGTTTTTTTTTTGTTTTAAATAGAAATTTGATATCATCAATAAAATTTAATTTAAAAAAAAAAATATTAATTGTAAAGCGTTTTATAAATACTTTACATTTGGCACACCAACGTGGGGTACGATTATTAGAAAAATAATAATAAAGAATTAATTAGTCAGGAGTTTGTGTTTTGTAACTAGAGAATTTAATTATTTTCATTTAATAATAAAACCCCGTTGTATTGCGGCACGGAAGAAATTGTTATAATTGGCGCAACAACGTGGGAGCTCGATAAAATAAGAGATAAAATTTATTTAGAGAGATTTTGAAACAAAATTAATTTAGAACTTTTTATATGAAAAATATTTGAACTGGAAATAGATTTAGAAAAATTTTGTAAAATTAAACACTGAGTTGAATAGAATCAAGGCTAGGTTTATAGTATATATAAAAAATTGTTTATGTTTGTATAATAAGTTACTTACAGATAAAAAAAAAAAAGAAGAAAATATTATAGGCGAGCTGGTAGTTGTAGGGGACCAGGAAAAAGGGACAAGTTATGAATTGAGGGAAATAGAAATGGAAGGCACAGATATGCCAATACCAAACATGGAGGTAGATGAAGCTAGGGGACTACCACTTGTAGAAATTGAACAGGAACGAAGGGGTAGTGAAAGTGGAAGTAGAAATAATGATGACTGGATAAAAAAATTGTTCGAAAGCAACCAAAACTTACTAAAAGAAATAAATAAAGGGAGAGAGGAAATGAAGGATATGAGAGAGGATATGAGAGAAATAAAAAAAGAATTGAATGAGAATATAAACGAAGTAAAAAGAGAGATGAAGGAGGATCTAAAAGTAATAAAAGATGAAATTAGGGAGGACAATAGGAAAATGATAGAGGATATGAGGAAACAGTGGAGGACAGAGAATAATACTATAATAGAGGATGTGAGAAGAGACATAGAGGAGAAAGATAGAGGATTAGAGGAGAAGATTAAGGAAAATTTTGAGGAAACAAATGAAATAATAGCTGATGTGGTAGAAATTAATAAAAAAGAGAAAGAGAAAGTAGAAAATATAACTAAGAAAAACACAGAAGAGTTAGGAGAGTTAAAATTAAAGGTGATAGGAGAAAGAGAGATAACAGATGAGCGTTTTAGGAAAGTCGAAGATGTAAGGGAGAAAATATTAGGAAGAGAGCAAGGAAGGTTAGGAGATAGAATTAAAATGGGAAAATTAGAAATATGGAAAATAAAAAATTTAACAATTCAAACCGCAACAAATAAGAAGATTGAAAAGCTTAATAAAATGAAAATGGTAATAGGAGAAATAGGAGGAGTTAAATATCCGTCTCAAGGCTTAGTGGTACAAGGCTTATTGAGAAAATTTATCAGAGGTACGGATATGTTAATGAATGTGGAGACACAACTCGAGTTTGGAAAATGGGAGATGGAATTTAAATATGAGAATAACAGAGAAAATAGAACTTATGAAGCAGATGAGAGATACAATGGAGATGTAAACGGTGTTAAGGCAAGGACAGGCGTGGGGACAAGAAAAGAGCATGGTGCCCACAGTCAGTCGGAAAACTAAGACAATAGGAAACCCAGGAATAGAAATTAAATAGAGGAAACAAGTTTACAGGCATTAATAGACACAGGCAATAATATGACATGTATCAAGGAGAACTGGATATTGAAAAATAAAAATAAAATAGGAAGGGAGATATTAAATATAGGTAAAGGAAGCAATATGAATAAACTCTAGGTGACTATGTGTATAAGAAAACGTTAGCAGGAGATAAGTTTTAAGGGATGGTAACTATATCTACGATAATTTATTGGAAACTTCGTCGAATAATGAATAAAGATAAATATGAATCTATGTTAATAAATATTGAAGCATCGTTGTAATAAATAAAATATGGTAATTGTGTATTTAAACTTCGTCGTATTGTAAGGGAGAATCTGCGTTGATAAATAATGGAACTTCGTCGTATATATTATAAAAGAAATATGAATCTATGATAATAAATATTAAAGCATCATTGTAATAAAAATATGGTAACTGTGTATTTAAACTTCGTCGTATTGTAAGGGTGAATCTGCGTTGATATATATAAGTATTAAAACAAAATTTATATTCGTTGATATAGGGACAGTGTAATCGAAGGAGCTATAGATATGATCAAATAGAGGATATGAGATTGCGACCTTTAAAAATATTAGATGTTAAACTTCATACAAAATAAACTGAAATGATATAAGAAAATAATTGAACTGGATGTGAGATTGGAAGGGGAGATAAAATACTAACTTAGAACTGAGAGTTAGATGAAGCTAAAAGCAAAATAAATATGAGATAAATAATAAACAAGGAATAAACAGAAATAAGGGAAAAAGGAAATGTTATAACCAATTTGACCAAATCTAGACATACTATGACTCGGATAGGCTGGGATTTAAAGACACGGTATCAGAGAATATATGTTAAATAAATATTGAATCAGACTTATGATTGGAAGGTTTCCAATTGTAATAAATGTAAAAAAAAAAAAAATATATAATTATGGAAGGAATTGTAAATACCAGAACATGATTTATTGTTACGATATGTTAGAATTGTTAAAGAATTGTTGATTGAATGTTAGTTATAAGTATATTGTATTGTTAGAAGATAAGTTAAGTAATGTGTAGCTTGAAGTTTTCAGCTCAGTATTTGATTGTTAAAGAATTAAGATAAAATTGTGTCGTAGAATTAAGTATAAATGGACGAAAGTGGACAGATAAAGGTATAAATGACTTTTAAGTGGACAATTCTGAAAGTTGTAAAGACAATGGACGATAAGTTAGCCAAAGTGTTGAGGTACTTACTCAATAAAAAATGTGTTCAATTAGTTATTAAATAAAATGTACAATTAGGAAATAAATGTTAATTTAAATTTAATTTAAAAAAAAAATATGTATATTTAACCAAGCTTGTAAAATGTAAAGAATGTGTAATGTAGATATTAGAAATATTTTTTTATTTAAATTAAATTAGGGGACATTGTAACATTTATAGAATGGGCTATATAATGTTCTTTAAGAATTGGAAAAATATATTAGAAATAACTCACACAAAATTTAAAAAGAAATTCATTAAAAGATTGATGAGATTAAATAGAAACTAAATTTAGGTAAAAGCCTAGAAAGGTTATAAAACGGTTGTAACATATAAATAAGATATTTGAACTGTAAATACATAAAGAAATTTGTTGTATCAAATAAAATTTAAAACAAGATAATCTAATAATAATTATATTCAAACAAAATTGTAAATATTAGTAACATAGGGCATAAGTAATTACTTGAAGGAGAAAGTGAAATACGATTGTAAATAATGAGATTAGAAAGGTTATGTTTCTATGAATTCGGCTCAAAACACACACAATTCAAAATATTACAAGAGTAAAACACAAAGACACTTCACACACTAATAATATTAATTAAATAAACACTGGAAGGTTTGTTAAGGATCGGAAAATTGAAACAGTAAGTTTCAACTAAAGTTTAACCAAATTAAAACGCCATTGTAAACAATCGCGTTATTGCATCAGCTGTAAAAACAGAGGTGAAAGCAAGAAGTATGTCAAGTGTGCAGTCGACTATAGTGAGAAGAAATTGAACTAAATTATAGCAACATGTGTTTTAGAAGAAGGAGGCCGCCATATTAAAAAAACAAACAATTGTTTAAAATCTAAGGACGGGTAGTTAGAGTCTGGCGTGGTGACGCCGAGGAAGCAGACCTTGCTGTGCAGTCAAAATTCAATTTGAAAGGAATTAGTCAAAATTATACAGTTTTGTGAGGAAACTTGGCCAGATTAAACAGGAATAAGAAAATTAAAAGATATAGTACAGTGAAAATATAATTTGAAAGAACTAAAACGAATTTAAGTGTGTAAAAAAATGAAATTTAAAAAGAACGGAATTCTACGTGTGAGCAAGCAGCCATTCGCCGTTATTTGATAAGTTAAGTACCTAGCGCTATATAAAAAAAATAAACTTTAGTGGACTCTTAGGATAATAGGGAAGTTTAAAATTGTACATTAGAATATCTTGTGATTAATAGAAATAAGATCATAATCCAGTTCAAATAGTTTTGCTTTTTTTTGCTTATTCCAAATTAAAGTTTTTCCATCAGGAAAATATTAAAACTAATTTCAAAATTTAATATTGTTTTTCAAAATTTATTTAATTAACAAAAGAAGTAAAAATATAGCCCATGCTATAAACCCCGAGATAGTAAGAGATCGTGAAATTAGCCAAGGGTATTAAAATTGTGTAACTATAAAATCAAAAGAAATAAGAGTTAAACCGAGTTTGGTAAAACTTGTTAAGTTATAAATTTTTGTTTTGTGTTTATTGTTTAAATGTTGAGAATATCTTGTGATAATAAAGAATTTAAATATTCCTGAGTAGTTTTTTTTTTGTTTTAAATAGAAATTTGATATCATCAATAAAATTTAATTTAAAAAAAAAAAAAATATTAATTGTAAAGCGTTTTATAAATACTTTACATTTGGCACACCAACGTGGGGTACGATTATTAGAAAAATAATAATAAAGAATTAATTAGTCAGGAGTTTGTGTTTTGTAACTAGAGAATTTAATTATTTTCATTTAATAATAAAACCCCGTTGTATTGCGGCACGGAAGAAATTGTTATAATTGGCGCAACAACGTGGGAGCTCGATAAAATAAGAGATAAAATTTATTTAGAGAGATTTTGAAACAAAATTAATTTAGAACTTTTTATATGAAAAATATTTGAACTGGAAATAGATTTAGAAAAATTTTGTAAAATTAAACACTGAGTTGAATAGAATCAAGGCTAGGTTTATAGTATATATAAAAAATTGTTTATGTTTGTATAATAAGTTACTTACAGATAAAAAAAAAAAAGAAGAAAATATTATAGGCGAGCTGGTAGTTGTAGGGGACCAGGAAAAAGGGACAAGTTATGAATTGAGGGAAATAGAAATGGAAGGCACAGATATGCCAATACCAAACATGGAGGTAGATGAAGCTAGGGGACTACCACTTGTAGAAATTGAACAGGAACGAAGGGGTAGTGAAAGTGGAAGTAGAAATAATGATGACTGGATAAAAAAATTGTTCGAAAGCAACCAAAACTTACTAAAAGAAATAAATAAAGGGAGAGAGGAAATGAAGGATATGAGAGAGGATATGAGAGAAATAAAAAAAGAATTGAATGAGAATATAAACGAAGTAAAAAGAGAGATGAAGGAGGATCTAAAAGTAATAAAAGATGAAATTAGGGAGGACAATAGGAAAATGATAGAGGATATGAGGAAACAGTGGAGGACAGAGAATAATACTATAATAGAGGATGTGAGAAGAGACATAGAGGAGAAAGATAGAGGATTAGAGGAGAAGATTAAGGAAAATTTTGAGGAAACAAATGAAATAATAGCTGATGTGGTAGAAATTAATAAAAAAGAGAAAGAGAAAGTAGAAAATATAACTAAGAAAAACACAGAAGAGTTAGGAGAGTTAAAATTAAAGGTGATAGGAGAAAGAGAGATAACAGATGAGCGTTTTAGGAAAGTCGAAGATGTAAGGGAGAAAATATTAGGAAGAGAGCAAGGAAGGTTAGGAGATAGAATTAAAATGGGAAAATTAGAAATATGGAAAATAAAAAATTTAACAATTCAAACCGCAACAAATAAGAAGATTGAAAAGCTTAATAAAATGAAAATGGTAATAGGAGAAATAGGAGGAGTTAAATATCCGTCTCAAGGCTTAGTGGTACAAGGCTTATTGAGAAAATTTATCAGAGGTACGGATATGTTAATGAATGTGGAGACACAACTCGAGTTTGGAAAATGGGAGATGGAATTTAAATATGAGAATAACAGAGAAAATAGAACTTATGAAGCAGATGAGAGATACAATGGAGATGTAAACGGTGTTAAGGCAAGGACAGGCGTGGGGACAAGAAAAGAGCATGGTGCCCACAGTCAGTCGGAAAACTAAGACAATAGGAAACCCAGGAATAGAAATTAAATAGAGGAAACAAGTTTACAGGCATTAATAGACACAGGCAATAATATGACATGTATCAAGGAGAACTGGATATTGAAAAATAAAAATAAAATAGGAAGGGAGATATTAAATATAGGTAAAGGAAGCAATATGAATAAACTCTAGGTGACTATGTGTATAAGAAAACGTTAGCAGGAGATAAGTTTTAAGGGATGGTAACTATATCTACGATAATTTATTGGAAACTTCGTCGAATAATGAATAAAGATAAATATGAATCTATGTTAATAAATATTGAAGCATCGTTGTAATAAATAAAATATGGTAATTGTGTATTTAAACTTCGTCGTATTGTAAGGGAGAATCTGCGTTGATAAATAATGGAACTTCGTCGTATATATTATAAAAGAAATATGAATCTATGATAATAAATATTAAAGCATCATTGTAATAAAAATATGGTAATTGTGTATTTAAACTTCGTCGTATTGTAAGGGTGAATCTGCGTTGATATATATAAGTATTAAAACAAAATTTATATTCGTTGATATAGGGACAGTGTAATCGAAGGAGCTATAGATATGATCAAATAGAGGATATGAGATTGCGACCTTTAAAAATATTAGATGTTAAACTTCATACAAAATAAACTGAAATGATATAAGAAAATAATTGAACTGGATGTGAGATTGGAAGGGGAGATAAAATACTAACTTAGAACTGAGAGTTAGATGAAGCTAAAAGCAAAATAAATATGAGATAAATAATAAACAGAAATAAGGGAAAAAGGAAATGTTATAACCAATTTGACCAAATCTAGACATACTATGACTCGGATAGGCTGGGATTTAAAGACACGGTATCAGAGAATATATGTTAAATAAATATTGAATCAGACTTATGATTGGAAGGTTTCCAATTGTAATAAATGTAAAAAAAAAAAAATATATATAATTATGGAAGGAATTGTAAATACCAGAACATGATTTATTGTTACGATATGTTAGAATTGTTAAAGAATTGTTGATTGAATGTTAGTTATAAGTATATTGTATTGTTAGAAGATAAGTTAAGTAATGTGTAGCTTGAAGTTTTCAGCTCAGTATTTGATTGTTAAAGAATTAAGATAAAATTGTGTCGTAGAATTAAGTATAAATGGACGAAAGTGGACAGATAAAGGTATAAATGACTTTTAAGTGGACAATTCTGAAAGTTGTAAAGACAATGGACGATAAGTTAGCCAAAGTGTTGAGGTACTTACTCAATAAAAAATGTGTTCAATTAGTTATTAAATAAAATGTACAATTAGGAAATAAATGTTAATTTAAATTTAATTTAAAAAAAAAATATGTATATTTAACCAAGCTTGTAAAATGTAAAGAATGTGTAATGTAGATATTAGAAATATTTTTTTATTTAAATTAAATTAGGGGACATTGTAACATTTATAGAATGGGCTATATAATGTTCTTTAAGAATTGGAAAAATATATTAGAAATAACTCACACAAAATTTAAAAAGAAATTCATTAAAAGATTGATGAGATTAAATAGAAACTAAATTTAGGTAAAAGCCTAGAAAGGTTATAAAACGGTTGTAACATATAAATAAGATATTTGAACTGTAAATACATAAAGAAATTTGTTGTATCAAATAAAATTTAAAACAAGATAATCTAATAATAATTATATTCAAACAAAATTGTAAATATTAGTAACATAGGGCATAAGTAATTACTTGAAGGAGAAAGTGAAATACGATTGTAAATAATGAGATTAGAAAGGTTATGTTTCTATGAATTCGGCTCAAAACACACACAATTCAAAATATTACAAGAGTAAAACACAAAGACACTTCACACACTAATAATATTAATTAAATAAACACTGGAAGGTTTGTTAAGGATCGGAAAATTGAAACAGTAAGTTTCAACTAAAGTTTAACCAAATTAAAACGCCATTGTAAACAATCGCGTTATTGCATCAGCTGTAAAAACAGAGGTGAAAGCAAGAAGTATGTCAAGTGTGCAGTCGACTATAGTGAGAAGAAATTGAACTAAATTATAGCAACATGTGTTTTAGAAGAAGGAGGCCGCCATATTAAAAAAACAAACAATTGTTTAAAATCTAAGGACGGGTAGTTAGAGTCTGGCGTGGTGACGCCGAGGAAGCAGACCTTGCTGTGCAGTCAAAATTCAATTTGAAAGGAATTAGTCAAAATTATACAGTTTTGTGAGGAAACTTGGCCAGATTAAACAGGAATAAGAAAATTAAAAGATATAGTACAGTGAAAATATAATTTGAAAGAACTAAAACGAATTTAAGTGTGTAAAAAAATGAAATTTAAAAAGAACGGAATTCTACGTGTGAGCAAGCAGCCATTCGCCGTTATTTGATAAGTTAAGTACCTAGCGCTATATAAAAAAAATAAACTTTAGTGGACTCTTAGGATAATAGGGAAGTTTAAAATTGTACATTAGAATATCTTGTGATTAATAGAAATAAGATCATAATCCAGTTCAAATAGTTTCGCTTTTTTTTGCTTATTCCAAATTAAAGTTTTTCCATCAGGAAAATATTAAAACTAATTTCAAAATTTAATATTGTTTTTCAAAATTTATTTAATTAACAAAAGAAGTAAAAATATAGCCCATGCTATAAACCCCGAGATAGTAAGAGATCGTGAAATTAGCCAAGGGTATTAAAATTGTGTAACTATAAAATCAAAAGAAATAAGAGTTAAACCGAGTTTGGTAAAACTTGTTAAGTTATAAATTTTTGTTTTGTGTTTATTGTTTAAATGTTGAGAATATCTTGTGATAATAAAGAATTTAAATATTCCTGAGTAGTTTTTTTGTTGTTTTAAATAGAAATTTGATATCATCAATAAAATAAATATTTAATAAAGAAAAAAAATAATTGTAAAGCGAATTATAAAAACTTTATAATAAATATATATATATATATATATATATATATATATATATATATATATATATATATATATTTAGGTTAGCTTTGGTTGGTAAAGATTATATAGATTTTTTGGACTAGGAGACTGACAGACTTACCTTGGTAAGAGTCCACTCTGTAGTCTTGAAATAGAAACACATAAAAGCACTTAAACAATGATATATTTCAACCACACAGTGGTCTTTGTCAATCGAAGAGAAAACACAAAAAGAAATATGAGAGAATGAAATAAAATAATTGTAATCACAGATTGTGTAGAGTAGAAATCAGATGTCACAGATTAAAGATATATATATTGTTTCCATGAACATATGAGTGATTATAGTTTATATAAGTCTGTCAGGGGAAAAGAGATAAGGCTATTTGGAAGGAAAAAAAATGAATGGATTTATCTGATGTTGATGTTAGGGGATTCTCTGGACTTGGTATACCACTGGTATGATAGTTCCCACCTTCTCAGTTCTGAGGGATTACAATCAGGGGGGAGTGATTTAATTATTTTTGTGGTATAGCAGTCATCAAAAGTTGTGATGTTGTGACTCGCAGCATGTTGAGCTGTTGGTCTATCCATATTCATAATTTTAACATCATGTCTGTGGCCATTCATTCTGATATTCAGACCATCCGTGGTCAGGCCTATGTACTGTGCTGAGCAAAGTTTACATTGTAGCTGGTATATGACATTTTTCGATGTACAATTATGATGACCCTGTATTTTGAAGACCATTTTTGTTGTTTGGCTGTTGAAACTATTTGCTGAGGGGTGTATTGGACACGTCTTGCATCTAGGTCTATTACATGGGAAGGAGCCATGAGGAAGTTTGTGTGGTTTCTCTGCATCAGGGTCTGGTAGTTTAGGATGTACTAGGATGTTTTTCAAGTTGGGAGGTTGCTTGTACCAAATTTGCGGTGGATCAGTGAAAAGATTTTTGGTGTGGACGGAAGCTTGAAGAATTTTGAAGCCATCTCTCATTATCTTGTTGAGTTTATGTAGACCAGGATGGTAGTCTGTTATTAAAGACAGTTTATTTTGTTCTGTTTGTGGTTTATGGTGAACCGAGGATTGTGCTGACTGAATTTGGTTTTCAATGAGTTTTTTTGGGTATCCTCTTCTCTGGAAGGCTGTTGATATCTTTCTATTAAAATCTTCCAATTCCCTATCATTCGAACAGATTCTCTTACCCCTGATTGCTTGACTGTATGGAATGGATCGTTTTATGTTTATTGGGTGGTTGCTGTCGAAATGGAGATATTGTAGGTGGTTTGTAGGTTTGATGTGAATTCCTGTGTTGATATTTCCATTCTGGAGTGTTACCTCTACATCCAAAAAGGTGATGGCTGATATATATTTCTCCCAGGTAAATTGAAGTGTGGAGAATTGTGTCAGGCTGTCTAAAAATGTCTCAAGTGTTGAAGCACCCTGTGTCCAAATTAGGAAGATGTCATCTATATATCTATACCAACATAATGGCTGGTGTGTTTGTGTTTGTGTCTTTAGAAAACTTTCTTCCAACAATCCCATGTACAGATTTGCGTACGATGGTGCCATTCTGGTACCCATTGCTGTTCCCTTTATTTGAAGGTAGTTCCTTCCCTCAAACTGAAAGTTGTTCTTCTCGAGGATGAACCTGGTCAGGTTCACAAGAAAAGGTGTAGTGGGAGAAGGCTTGCCTGGGCGTTTGTTTAGAAAATTCTCTATTGCAGATAGGCCATGTGCATGAGGGATGTTGGTATAGAGAGAGGTGACATCTATGGTGACCAAAATAGTTACCGGGGGTAGAGGTACAGATATTTGTGAGAGTCGATCTATGAAGTGATTGGTGTTCTGAGTATGTGATGGAAGGTTCTTTACTAAGGGTTGAAGGTGTGAGTCGAGGAAAGCTGAAATTCTTTCCGTTACTGAATTGGAGCCAGCAATTATTGGTCTACCAGGTGGAGGGATTATGTTTTTGTGAATCTTTGGTAATATATAGAATTGAGGAGTAGAGGGGTTTTCATTATATAATAATTTTAAAGATGTTTCCGAAATATTTTGTTCAGGAGCTGTATATTTGAGTAGGTCCGAGAGTAAATTGTTGAATTCTGTAGTAGGGTTATCTGTAAGTATTTTGTATGTTGTGATGTCTGACAGTTGCTTATTTGCTTCTTTGATGTAGTCTTCTTTGTTCATGATGACAGTGGTTGAACCTTTATCTGCTGGAAGAATCATAATATCTTTATTGTTTTTCAACGAAAATATTGCCGCTTTTTCTAATTTGGTAAGGTTAGGTTTAGTCTTCAGATTTTTAGTGAAATTTATATCGGTAATGCTTTGCATGATAAAGTTGATGTATAGTTCAATGGGGTGATCAGGTGGTAGTGGTGGTGGAGGTCCCCTAACCTCAACATCAGATAAAACCATTCATTTTTTTTTCTTTTCTTTTCTTCCAAATAGCCTTATCTCTTTTCCCCTGACAGACTTATATAAACTATAATCACTCATATGTTCATGGAAACAATATACAGTACAGTCTCGCTAATCCGGTCTCCGATGATCCGGACGTCCGGCTAATCCGGACGGCCCAAAATTTTTGTTTAGTTATAGTATTTTACAGTGCACAATCAGTCTGCCGTCCACAAAAATATTTACTTTTATACTACTATATCTGTTATTTTTCAAAGGGGTTTTCCTACTCTAATAGACAAATAATATGTTTATTCATTAAAATATGAATTTACCCTATTATTTGTTTCTTTTGCCTGTTAAAGTAGGAAAAACGTCTTTGAAAAAATATATTCACATTAGATCTCCCAACACTACAACGCACGTGATATCAAGAGATATCTTGCGATAAACGAAAGATAAAGGACCGCTGACTAAACGGATAGACAGTCTATCCGTCTGGCGTCAGGTCAGTTAGGTTGTCGGACGGATGCCACCGTTACTGCTTCTCGCAAGATATCTGCTTAGTTGTCATTTAATTCTAGTGCAATATTGATCTGTGTTTTTTATTTACGTCTCGTTCAGTGTTCAGTGAAAATGGCGACTAAACGTAAGTCAGTGACAGTGACATTGGAACAAAAACTCCAATCTTTGTTTCGTATTGATGGAGGTGAATCGCATACTAAAATTGCATAAGAGTTAGGCGTGGGAAAACAAACTGTTTCCGATCGGAAAAAAGTAACAGGAAATTGAAGATTTTTGTGCAAAAATTGTTAGTAAAGACATTTTAGGCGGCAGAAGCAAAAAAAAAAAAAAAAAAAAAAAATTAAACCCTAGATGATGCTTTGTATGTATGGTTTTGCCAACAACGGGACAGGGTGTTCCATTATCGGGTGTAAATTTGCAAAGATCGCGCTGAAACTGAATGAAAAGTTAAAAGGAGACCCTAATTTTAATGCCAGTGTGGATTGGCTATCACGGTGGAAGGAACGACACGGCATCCGTCAACTCGGAATAAGTGGTGAAATTTTATCAGGTGACAGTGATGCCAGTGAAAATTTCAAAGACAAATTTGGCAATTTTCTTAGAGATGAAAACTTACAACCTTGTCACGTGTTCAACGCTGACGAAACCGGATTAAATTATAAAATGTTACCAAGAAAAAATTTAGCTTCCAAATTAGATTCAGTAGCAAAAGGCCATAAAGTTAAGAAAGAACGTATGACTTTGTTGCTCTGCAGTAATGCTCCTGGCGATCTAAAATTTCCACTTTTGGTGATAGGGAAATCCGCAAAGCCGAGGGTTTTTAAAAATGTAAATTTAAGTGTTCTACCGGCCCAATACAAGTTCCAAAAGTCAGCGTGGATAAACAGTCAAATTTTTAAGGACTGGTTTTTTGAAAACTTTGTTCCAACAACAGACATGTTTTTAAAAGAGAAAAAACTCACTTGAAAAGCGGTTTTACTAATTGATAATGCCCCATGCCACCCAAATGAAGAACAATTGCGTCATGGTGACATTTTTGTTAAATTTCTTTCTCCTAACGTCACGGCTCTCATTCAGCCGACGGACCAGGGTGTGATAGAGGCGATAAAACTGCCATATAGAAAAAGTTAATTTTATCGCTTTTGTAACAACAAGAAGCAGATCCAGCTACACAATTTATTGAAATTCTTAAAAAAGTTACTATAAAGGATGTCATTTATATGGCTGCAGACCTACTAATGACGGCGCAGAATTTGTTCAGATTTTTCAACAATTGGAGGGTTGTGCCGTGTTGAAAGACACTGATATTTCCGAGTGGATTATCAGTGATAATGACATTGGTCATCAAGTGCTCAACGAGGACGAAATCGTCGCTGTGTGCATTGCAAACGCAGAAAATGACAGCTCGGAAGAGGAAGACTACACAGACGAACCGGTCAGCCCAACTCATGATGGGGCGGCTGCAATGCTGGAGGGGTTGATAGCCTACTTTGAGAAACAAAGTGATACGTCAACTGCGGAGCTACTGACCTTGAAACGCCTACGAGATCTTAATGTGAAACGACGCCATTTATCGTTAAAACAAAAGAACTTACAGACTTTTTTCACTAAGTTTTTTAAAGTTTATTTTTGTTTCAGTTTCATTTTTGTTTGAGTTTCTTTGTGCGTTTATACAGTATAGTGTAAATAACTTTATGTGAATACATTTATTCAACGAGAAAGATGCTTTGATATTTATTCATGTCATACCTTTTCTGTTACAATTACAGTATTTTTTTTGCTAAATAAGCTATGAAATACTGTACTGTATAGCTATAATTAGGCCTCAATTTCACTAAAACTACAATTTCAATGTTTCCCCGACTAAAACACATATTGTATGCATTTGTCTGGCTTTTTCCGTCTAATCCGGACTTTCGTTGATCCGGACAGGGTCCGGTCCCATCAAGTCCGGATTAGTGAGACTGTACTGTATATATATATATATATATATATATATATATATATATATATATATATATATATATATATATATCTTTAATCTGTGCATCTGTGACATCTGATTTCTACTCTACACAATCTGTGATTACAATTATTTTATTTCATTCTCTCATATTTCTTTTTGTGTTTTCTCTTCGATTGACAAAGACCACTGTGTGGTTGAAATATATCATTGTTTAAGTGCTTTTATGTGTTTCTATTTCAAGACTACAGAGTGGACTCTTACCAAGGTAAGTCTGTCAGTCTCCTAGTCCAAAAAATCTATATATACATACATACTATTATTTACAATTATATGAAATAAATACAGTAATGAGCAACTTCTTAACATGCTTAGTGAGGCGGGCGTGCATGAACGTCCTGCTCTCACTCTGAATTCATTGTTTCATTGTGAGGTTAGATATACAAGTTTTACAATTGTAACAACAGTGTAGCAAATGCACAAACTTAACAGGTAATGAGACACACAGAATGCAAAAACATACTCGTAATAATCTTGGGCAATAGAGAGTTTGTAAAGGGTTTCAAGAATTCAGGTCAAATGCATACAAAGAGTCGCTATGGTAACGAATTGCTGATAAATCACAAGTGGCTGAATGTGATATATGCAGTGTTGATGTCACTTTATACTACACCAACATTATCCAGAACTATTTTATTCAAATATAGAATGCAAAACTTGTAAATTCGACATATCTTGTTATATGTATTTGCAGAAATCTGAGTTATCAAAATATAACATAATTTGCGTGCTAAGAATTAATAATACCATTTAAACAGAAAAAAATCCACTTGAATATTTTAGCCTCAAATATTTATATTTTCCATTTTACTTTAAATAATAAAATAAGTGTTTAAAAATAAAAATATTTTTGTAATTGATTTTTACAAAATGATGAATAGATGATGGAGCTATTTTTTATAATACTTTCAGAAATATAATTAAAATCTTTGGATATTATTACAGTTTTAAACATTCAAGAATTTTTCAAAGAGTCTGAATTTTGAGAAGATTTTTATTATAACTTGTTTCCAATTTTGCTACCCTCCCACACCTGTAAATCAAACCCATTATATACATTAAACATACATTTACTTACATATAAACTAGGAGCTCCACGAATAAGTCTCTGTGCATCAGTGGCATTTTGGATTAGAATTCCAGCTATACTTAATAACTGATCACCAATGTGTAATGCATTATATAGCATAGGATGTTCTTTCTGTTTCCAGCCAGCAACCCTGAAACATAATGAAATAAATAATAAAGTTTTTTGATAATATGGATTTCTAGTTTTTCTTAAAAGGAAGTTTGGAAATGGATAAGAAATTGATTACATAAATTTTCTTGAACTTAATCAGTGAAGCAAAAATTAAAATAAAGTAGAAAAAAAGAAAATTTCAAAAGACTAAAGTAGCAACATTTTTCAGTTTATTTGATATGAAAAAAAGAAATGAAAAGGGTAAAGTAGGGAAAGAAATGGTAAATTGAATTCATAGACAAAAAATGGAGAAACTTTTTAATACACAAGTTTTAATACTATGTGCTAGTTATCAAGAACACATATAGTATAACAAAGAGAGGAGATGTATGTAGAAGAAAATAATGAACACAGAAAGAAGAAAGAAAAAAAAAGAAAAGAAACAAGTGAACAATGAAATCAGAATTTTAAATAATTAAGAGCCTAAACTGAAGATAAAATAGACTGAGAAAAGCAAAATTGTAAAATCACAGGAGATTCAGAAATAAAAGTAGAAGATTATGTCCCAATTTGAACTGATACCAAAAATTTTAATGAGCCAAAAGTAACCTCACTGTAGAACAGTGGCTCCCACCTTTTTCATTTCATATACCCCTAAATAATGTTTTTCAAATGAAAAGTACCATCTATTCCTCGACTTGGTTAAGACAAAGAGTGGTTGCCTGATTGCCTTGTAAGTAGGTGAAGTGGGGGCAAAAGGCTGTGTATACGATATTTTGTGTGGGTAACATGACAGACATTTTCCATGAAAGTTTCTTATTATCAAATCGTAGACCCATTTCTACATTTGTATTGTTCACCTAAGTCTGGAATAGATAAAATTTCTTTCGCTATTCTATTCTGTGCTTTCAGTTCCACACAAACATACAAGCCCCACAGAATTTCCCGATCAACAATACATCAACTATCATGTCAACTACTACTGTAACCTCATATTTGTTTCAAATTTAAAGTGTAAAATGTTACTGGTATTATTTTCATGTACCACTCCCACAGGCTTCTACGTACCCCTGGAGGTACACTTACCACAGGTTGGGAACCACTGCTTTAAAATGATAACATTTTATAAAGTCAATAAAAACCTGCAATGTTTTCCACAATAAAATGTAATTATTTTGTTCCATTTTGTTCTGGCTTTACAACACAGGTATAAGATATTGTGTAAAGTTTAGTTCAACTGTCACAAGATTGAGACCACCTAACACTATCAAATGATTAGCCTACTTTAGGAAACTATTTATATATTTTTTTTACATCCAACCCTATCATAACCAGATACTTTGTAGCTTTGAAAATACAGCCATATTTTAATGTGGTAAAACAGGTCTCTATTTTACAAAGAAACCTTGAATATATAAAGTTAATGCCTATTTAGAAATCTAGGTATTTTCTTTTTGTTTAATGTTTAATTTCAAATACATCATTACAAAGTTTTATTATTTTACCCAGGTTCCTTACATAGACTTCTGTAACATCAGGAAATACCATTTAGATGTCAGATTAATACCAATACCCAAATAAATATTATTTCTGTGCTTAATTACAAATTGTATTGCCTATTGAATTATTGAATCATGTAAAGTTAGTGGATATTACTATATTCTTACCAAACTGCAGAAAATGCATCTACAAGCGCAATGGACCCAAGGCAATCCTTCCGTCGCAACTGCAAACGCACACCTCCAGGATGAATCATCTCTCTTCTCAGTTGCAATACTTGTTGTTCCCGCAACGTAAGACGTGAAACATTATTGATGTCATTCGTACTGTTTCCAGTCTATCAAAACAAAGCAAACATACAGTTTGAAAAAAATGAAATATTTTTTTAATAGCTTTATTGTTTTAATACCACAACAAATATATAAATTAATTCTTGAATTTTGTAGTCCATTACGTTCAGTGAATCTTAATTAATGACTTTAACAATAGTTTATGACTATCTGAACTTTAAATTTTGTAAATTTGTGAAAACTTACTAAGACAGAACGCTTTCTATCACTGTATTGGCGATCTTCATCAGTGTCTTCTGCTTGGAGATGACGGGTCAAGTGGTGGTGGTTTTAAAGGCAGGTTTTTGATAGTATCAAAGAGTATGTGTAATTTGTATTGTTTGTTTGTTTAATATGTTTGTACTTTGTTTTAGTGTGACTGTAAATTTCATATTGTTCTAGCGTGTTGAGATGTGGTTCTTTTTTGTTGATGTGTAGGATTACTAGGTTATGGTAAATGTCTGTGTATTTGTATTTACCACAAATACAGGTAAACTTTAACACAAATACAAATACTGTTTGTGTTAACACAAACAGAACACCAACTCAGCATTTTACAATCGCATTAAAGAAACAGGATGCAAATACACAGACATTTACCATAACCTAGAAATCCTACACATCAACAAAAAACTACCACATCTCAACACATTAGAACAATATGAAATTTACAGACATACAAAAACACAAAGTACAAACATATTAAACGAAAAACATAATACAAATCACTCATACTCTTTGATACTATCGAAAACCTGCCTTTAAAACCGTCACCGCTTGACCCGACATCTCCAAGCAGAAGACACTGATGAAGATCGGCACATAGCGATCGAAAACATGCTGTCTCAGTAAGTTTTAACAAATTTACTCAACTTAAAGTTCAGATAGTCATAAACTATTGTTAAAGTGATTAAATAGAAATTAACATGTTTTGAATGTTATGCTGAAATGTGTAGTAGCTTGTCACTTAATATTACAGATCACAAACCTGTTTTACTTTACAAACTACAAAAGCAGAGAATAGTGATGAAGTGAATAGGATGTTGTTTGTAACTATTATAAAGGACTCTGTGGTTATAAGTCTCTGAAGTACTGGAAAACTGACTCATAAAGACATCTCTAGTAAAATCATTGAGGGTTAGATTTACACATGCCTCAAGATTAAAAAATCTTTTGTGGTAGGGTTGTCAAAAGTAAAAAAGTATACAATTAAATGCAAACCTTTTACAAATATTTAAAAAACTGCAAACACAAACTTTAAAATATAAAACTTAATTTTGTCACTTATTCTGAAAAATTACTACAAATAAATTTCATAAAAATTACTTGTCTGAATGGATTTGGAGGAGGTTGAAGCCTTCTTATTCTATCAACTGCAACTGGAAGTATTTGAGGATGGTTGGTTTCAGCGCTTCTTCTTCTCGGCCTATGTCCTCCTCGAACTCGCACTCCTGCCATCGCCTATAAAGTAGTCATTGACATAATATTCAAAGTGTAATAGTTTTATTTCACTGCAACTGTATCATTTTTAATTTTATACACTAGTAGCAAAATCGCCTAAAGTATTTTGTTATGTGTTGCATACATATTTACATTTAAGTAAATCATACAAGACAATTACAATTATTTTAGATATTACTCCAAAGTATTCAAAATTGAGTAATTTTTTTAATTGTTCTTCAGGTTTTAGGTGAGTTGATGATTTTAACTTACAATAGTAAACAATTAATTAATATTATTGTGTAATATTAGATTTATTATATATAGACATACCATTATTTTAATTAATTATATTTTTACTGATAATAAAATCCTCTTAATTATTTAATATCTTTAAACAATAATGTAACTTAACAGTTTTGAAATGGTTATTGAAGCTAAACTGTTATGGAAGCCTACCCTATATTAATGATAAAACCCATTATCTAATGTAAATGATTTTGAACTATTGCTTTTGTTTTGTAATTACTTACTCTAATAATCATTGTCTTGTTATATAAAACTTTTATACATACACCTGACTGGTACAGAGAAGTAAATATTTCATAGGAAGTAAATTCATTCCCGAAAACCTATACACACATTTTTTATAAGTAAACAGTAAGTTACAGGAAACAACAATGTTCAGACTGAAGTCCCTAGTGCTGCCTTTGTCTTGTTTTGTTACGTATTGTTGTGATACTGAACTATAATGGTTAACACTTGTAGATCTGACAGACACATTAGAAACATTGATGATGTTATAAAAAGAATATTTTAATTCAGATGATGAAAATGATTTGTTTTGAGAAGACAGATTATGTTAACTTTTAACGATTTGTTAATCATACAACTGGTTGTTCTGTAGAAGATAAGATAATAACAAGCAAAATTGGCACCTAGGCTAATAAATCAAAGGTTATAAATACATCCAAAAAGCTGGGAAGAAAAAAAGGTTTTAGAAATTATTGTTTAAAAAGATTTTTCTTAATTTTTAGTTTTCATATATGTTTAAAACAATTTTTTAATAAACACTTTTAAATGTTTATAAACTTGCCTATAGTAGCACTTACTTTGTTTGTTGAGGACGGCCGTTTCGGGAGATGTGTCCAATTGTCAACTCAGACCGTAACTGATCTCAAGGTTTACGTAGGTTAGGGTCTTAGGGTTGGGGTGAGATATTATGATGGTGTGGATGTATTTTGTGAGTATTAGGAGTTTTGATGTCAAAACGTGTACGCGAGTTGTAATGTTATTGTGTATTGAGTATGTGTGTAGGGTGTAGTTTGAAGTGTCTGTATATTTTTTATTGTTCGGCTGTGTAGCGTTGATTATTTCTGTTTTGTTTATGAAGAATTTGTAGGTTAGATGTTATGTCTATGTAGTCATGTTTTGTGGAGTTGAGATGATCGGCGAAGTTTGATTGGTAGTTATTGTTTTTTGACATGGTACACGCATTTTGACATCATAACTCCTAATACACACAAAATACACCCACACCACCATAATATCCCACCCCCACTTAAGACCCTAACCTACGTAAACCTTGAGTTCAGTTACGGTCTGAGTTGACAATGGGACACATCTCCTAAAACTGCCGTCCTCAACAAACAAAGTAAGTGCTACTATAGGCAAGTTTATAAACATTTAAAAGTGTTAAAAGTGTTTAGTGATAACTAGTAGCGTACGTGAAGATGGAATCAACAAATATTAATTTTTTAATGTATTATAAACACATTAAATGGGATAAATTGTTATTCCCATTTCATCGTAAATTGTAGCACAGCCGGCTGTCGAAGCGGAGTTAATTCCTGATAATAGCCAGGTTACTTGAAGAGCCATAAGTAGCAAAGTCCCACATTATGTAGGGACAATTGTATTTTTTTATTTGAGCTTTGTGGAAAAGGGAAAAAAGATTAGTAGAAATAAAATCTAAATTATTTCTTTGTCATTGTCTCTAACGGGTAGAATAACCTGAATTTTTTCTACCTGTTCTACCTATTGTTTTAAACAAATTTAATTGCTTTTTAAATGAAAACCCAATTATTTAAAAATTTCTTAGAATTGAACAATTACAGACCTTTGGTTATAAACTTTACGAGTTACAAAACCTTTATGTAGACATTGTTAATATGGTTAGCAAAAACTGAAAGTTCAATAACCTGGTGATGTTGTATTAGTAAATGTAAATTAAGGGTTTCAAACTATTTTATTTTTATATTAAAGGGGTTGTAATTGTTGAAATATAATTTAGCCTACTGTGCTTTGTATTTAATATTATAATTTTTTTAGACTTTAAAAATCCCTGACAATCTCAATCTCTAATGCAATAACTTTGTAAAACACGAGTTTTTGTTTTTGTGATATGTTTAATGAGATTGTCAATAGTAAATATTTTTCCTTACATGTGTCCTTGGTGACGGTTCAGGAACAGGATTATGACTAGCTGGTAGAAACACATGTTCATAAACACCATTGGTGTCCACTTCTAACTCTGGCTCAACGGACTCACTATTGTGACTAGACTCTTGGAGTTCAACAGACGGTGTTGTACTCATCACAGAAATGGAGGGTTCAACTGTAGCTGACCTGATCACAGATGTTTGACTAACATTATTTTGGAAACTTCTATGTCCTGAAGGTTGTCTTCTTACATCAGGCATGTGTTGTTCTGATCCACTTATTGTAGGGCTTACAGATTGTGCTACAGGGTCATATCTGTGGTGCTCATCTGTAAAATTAATCCACTGTCTAGGGTTGGTTAGTAAAGGAAGGTCAGAATGTGTTCTACTAATCTGTCTTCTTGTCGAAGCTCTTGGTAACACTGGTGTAATAGGCGGAGTAAAGAATTCTTCTTCGTCATCTTCTTCTTCTTCTTCATTTGTTAGAGACTCATTGACAAAGCTAAAATCAAAGGCATCTAGTTGTGGAGGTGATGTTGCTGAGCTAACTTGTATTACAGTTACATTATTTTCTCGGTTTGGGGAATCTGGAGAAGAAATAGTCCTGTTCAGAATTGGCCTGTTTCTGAAACAAATACATATTAATTACTTATTACACTTTTGCTATTACTTGCGACCAGACTTTTTGTTAACTAAAAGTTGTTAAATTGTTAACTTACACTTGAGGGAAACGTTTTTGTCTTATGATTTCTTCAGCTTCTTATTTTTGCACTTTTGTATAAAAGTAATTCTGTATACTTAAATCACTCACAACAACAAGAATTACACACAGAAACAAGGCCTACCAATAGGTTCACCGATTTCAAGCATTCTTGTAGAAGTATTCCTACAACACATAGAACAGAATAAAATCATAGGTAATTGTTTATTACGTCGGACCCCTACGATATTTCAGATTATTGTTAAAAACCACAAAAAATGACGATATCCACGACCAAATTTTTTTTCTTTGAGGAAAGTTACTTTTTTGAGTTTAAAGTAGGGGAAATTTTTTTTGGCAGAGGCATAAGTTGTGAATAGGCGTGGAGTGATACGACTGCTGTGACGTCACGCAGTCATTTACTCTGCATTTAAGTTTATCTTGTGGATCGGAGAAGAAAACATTTAGCACTATTTTTTAAGCATTCAATAATTATTTCGTGTGGATATCGTCATTTTTGGTGGTTTTTATTAATATTCCAAAATATTGTAGTTGGCAGAAATGGCAAAAATCAACGTTAACTAACCCTCCACCACACACAAAGATTTATTAAAATCCTGCAAAACTACTTACCAGGAGCAAACAATCACTTACAGACACTATTTCAAGCACAAAACAGAAATTATTGCACTTATATTCTACACACACCTAATTATAGACAACCAGCAGATATAGGACTATGCTGCTAAAATAAGAACATGTAGCCAACCTTCTAAATAAAAATTTTTACGTAAAAAAACAACTGGTCGTACACTGGTTTTCCAATAATTAAGAAACAGACTGAAAGTAAATAATTATTATATATTCAATTAATTTTGCACAACAACCTTAATAATTCAAAACATTAACAATTAGTACTTCTTTTATAACTCAGTTTAATTTTGTAATTTTTCAACATAGAAGTAAAGTTTGGAATATGCACGCAAGTAATATTTTTCGCACTATGGTACTTATAATTATATGTAAACAAGTTTTTTATATACCAATGAATGCTTTCATTCCCTATCGCACAATAACCCCAGGCAATGAGAATGGTCAAAACAATGGTTTGCGTAGCATTTGTTCACTGCCAGCAACATTTATAAATATTTGTCTACTCTATGAAACCTATACATAGAATAATAACTCTTGATATTATTATAAATTATTAATTATACTTTTATAACTTATTAAATGTATAAATGTAAGAGAGATTATATAATATTTAAATTAAAACTTTTACAGTTTACCTCTATTACAGTAAAAATTCAATGTTTTGGTTTGTCAATCTCAATGGTAGTGTAATACTATTAGAAGTTATAAGTGTGTATATTTGTAACTTCTCTTCAGCTTCTATTGTGCTGTAATAACATCGTTTGTAAAAATTTTTGAACAATATAAGTATTATTATTCTTTTATAACCTTATTTCAACAATATGAGGTATTATATTTTCAATACTCGCTGTTTAAGTTTTAAATTGTGAAGGTAGTAGAGTAATTTCAAAGACCAACATAATAATATATAAAAAATTTTTTTATATGCCAACGAATGCCTTCATTTCCTATCGCACAATAACCCGAGGAAATGAAATTGTCAAAACAATGACTTGCGTAACATTTGTTCACTGCCAGCAACATTTATAAATATTTGTCTACTTTATGGATCCTAAACATAGAATAATAATATTATTATAAATTAGTATAAATTATCAATTATACTTTTATAACTTATTAAATATATAAATGTAAGAGAGATTATATAATATTTCAATTAAAACTTTTACAGTTTACCTCTGTTATAGTAAATATTCAATGTTTTGGTTTTCTCAATATCAATGGTAGTTCTGTAATACTAATTGAAGTTATAAGTCTGTATATTTGTAACTTCTCTTCAGCTGCTATTGTGCTTTAATAACATTTTTGAACTTTATAAAGTATTACTATTTTTTCATCAATTTATTACAACAAAATGAAGTATTATATTTTCAATTCTCGCCGTTTATGTTTTAAATTTTGAAGGTAGTTGTGTAATACTAGCTGAAGATAAAAGTCGGTCTATTTTTAATTATTTGCATAGTTATATGTACATTAGCTTAGTTATATGTACAATTATAAGTACCATAGTGCGAAAAATATTACTTACGTGCATATTCCAAACTTTACTTCTATGTTGAAAAATTACAAAATTAAACTGAGTTATGAAAGAAGTACTAACTGTTAATGTTTTAATTATTAAGGTTGTTGTGCAAAATTAATTGAATATATAATAATTATTTACTTTCAGACTGTTTTTTAATTATTGGGAAACCAGTGTACGACCAGTTGTTTTTTTACGTAAAAATTTTTATTTAGAAGGTTGGCTACATGTTCTTATTTTAGCAGCATAGTCCTATATCTGCTGGTTGTCTATAATTAGGTGTGTGTAGAATATAAGTGCAATAATTTCTGTTTTGTCTGTGAAATAGTGTCTGTAAGTGATTGTTTGCTCCTGATAAGTAGTTTTGCAGGATTTTAATAAATCTTTGTGTGTGGTGGAGGGTTAGTTAACGTTGATTTTTGCCATTTCTGCCACCTACAATATTTTGGATTATTAATAAAAACCATCAAAAATGACGATATCCACACGAAATAATTATTGAATGATTAAAAAATAGTGCAAAATGTTTTCTTCTCCGATCCACAAGATAAACTTAAATGCAGAGTAAATGACTGCATGACGTCACAGCAGTCGTATCACTCTGCGCCTATTCACAACTTATGCCTCCGCCGAAAAAATTTCCCCTACTTTAAACTCAAAAAAAGTAACTTTCCTCAAAGAAAAAAAAAATTTTTTTTTTTGGACATCGTCATTTTTTGTGGTTTTGAACAATAATCCGAAATATCGTAGCGGTCCGACGTAATAAACAATTACCTATGATTTTATTCTGTTCTATGTATTGTAGGAATACTTCTACGAGAATCCTTGAAATCGGTGAACCCATTGGTAGGCTTTGTTTCTGTGTGTAATATTTGTTGTTGTGAGTGATGTAAGTATACAAAATAACTTTTATACAAAAATGCAAAAATACGAAGCTGAAGAAGTCGTAAGACGAAAACGTTTCCTCCAAGTGTAAGTTAATAATTTAACAACTTTTAGTTAACAAAAAGTCTGGTCACAAGTAATAGCAAAAGTGTAATAATAAGTAATTAACAACTAGCTCGTCATGAACAGCAACAAGATTTTGATACATATTAATGTTAATAAATTTATTAGAAACTAAAAATAATAAAACCTAGTGCTGATATAGCTTTAAAATTTTGAATTTTGAAATAAACAACATCACTCTATAACACTTACGAAACATAAGTGAAGGTTATAGCTGTGTTATATTAATTACTATATAGTTACAGTGTCCAAATAAGATAGATTTTGTTATAATCATAAGTGTATGTACATGTACACAACTAACTCTCCTTTTGTAATGTAGGGTTTAGTGATCGGATTTTTTTAAACTCTACTTTTTAATTGGTAAGAATGAGATTTTTTCATTCAATAATATTATTGTCTTAGTTACTGCTCGGATGTTCACAATATTTCTCAGTATTATTATTACCTGTTCCTATGAAGCCATACTAATTATGCTAAAAATGGCTGGTTCTAAGAAATATATTAATGATTTTGTTTAGTTGTTGTAATCTCTTATAAGCTTATTGTTATAGGTTTGGTTTTTTATTGTGAAAATTGCTAATTAAAACACTTAAAAACAGTTCTTGGATTTTTTAATATTTACAATTTTAATGGGTAAAAAGTGATTTAAATTTATGCAGGATTTTTTCTTAGTTATTAGTATAAAACTCAACTGTTTCTGATAAATAAGCCACTATTAATTAAATCGTTTCCATTAATGGAATAAATGGTGATAATTTCTACTAATCTATATTTCATATTATATCACATTCACTGTTACAAAAATCACTTCTTTATAATATTTTTATTTAAAAAAATTAAATGTTCACTTGAAATCCACATGTCATATAAATAATAAATAATTTTTCTTGAATGCTTTACTTATACGAGTTATATGGAAAAGCTGTGTAAGGTATGATGTTTATATATTAAAAGTAACTGCAGTAAGATTTTACCTAGAAACTGTTGGGGATTCTGACTGTACGATGTAGACAGAGGTTGTGGAGGGATTTCTTTGGACAGGTACTGAATGTTCATTATCTTCAACCCCTACACCACTTGCATTATCTGTAACAAAGAACTACATTAACTTAATTTTCATTGCATGGAAATGGATATGTTTTGCAGTATGTTTCCATTTTTGTATGTTGTTATACAATGGAGGGTATGACAATTGCAGAATAAGTCTGAAATTGTTAAAGTAAATTGTGCAGTCATTGATCTGCTAATTTCATAATGGATGAAGCAAGTAAATTTCATAATGGATGAAGCAAGATTTATTTTTCTAACTATGCAAGATAAACAGTAACTATGACAAACATTTAAAATATTTTGGTAATATTTTAACTAATAATTTTCATTAATTTGAGACCTTACAAAAATAATAATTTCAACATACTTTTAAAATAATCTGCTACAACCACACAATATAACAAAGCTAGGGGTAACTAGTTAGGAAGGACTTTGTCCATCATGTTATTAAAGCAATATATAAAAGTTTAAAAATTTGTTTATAAAGATAGTTTTTATTGAAAATATTATTCTCAGGGCGAGTATTTGGTGTGAAACACAATGCATACCGAGGGATGAAGTACCCATGTATCATAGAGTAAAAAAATCCTCAGAATGTTGAAAGCTGACAAGAAGCAACAATAACATTGTCATGTTTCTTAAGTCAAAGAAAGTTACTTCAAAGATGATAACATTTTATCCAGAATAGTTCCAGATATTTGAAATCACCCAAAATTAAAGCATCAATTAGTCAATAGAAGTTACAGCCAAGGTTAAAGAAATAAAAGGCAAAAGAAAGCAATGTGGTAAGAACAATCATTTTTATATAAAAGGATATCGTTTAAAAAAAATGATGAATCAGTTACAATGGATCTTCATTTTTTGTAACGACTAAAAGTGTCTGTAAGAATAGTAAAAGGAAAAGGGCTACCTACAATGTAATTAATTTGGCACACGAGTTGTTAGGGGAAAACGTTTTTAATACCTCTTCCTTATAGTCCTTAATCAAGCTGCATATTTCATACTTTTTAAAAAAAGAAACAGAAGGGTCAGTGTATATTATCAACTCAGACTGAAGAGAAAATATACATCGAAGGTGACATTAAAATTAGATGGCACAGTCTGACTTTAATTGGGCTTTAATTTTCAAGAATCAAGAGAAACATTGTAACATTATTTTATGCAGTAGAATAATATTAATATTACAGCAGCATTCAGAAAGCAAATCGGAATAGTTATTTGAAGATAAATTTTTTTAAAAAATTGTGAATTGTATATTAATAATAAATTTGTACAGAAAGATTGGTCGCAATATATATGATTTCCACAAACCATTAGTCTAATCGAGGGATGTTTAAGCCAGTTGTTCGAGATGCGCGAAACAGAATGCACAGAAGGCCTAGTTGTCACCATGTGCAACGCTAGGCGTTTTTCGTCTTCCGACAGCTTTCGTAGGACCGGCACTTGTTACGAGATGTAGCGATTCAAAGAAATTTTTTATTTTAAATTTATAAGTTCTTATCCTTTTTAAGTACGAGTTCATAAGAAGTTGTTTCTTTTTCTTTTAATTATGTTTTGGTCTTTAGATTATTCAATTATTAACTTCTCAACAATAAGTGCAAAACTATCCAAATGGAAGATTGACAAGCAGCATCCAGGAACCACACTACCACAAACGTTAGTATCAGTTAAGTGATCAACTATTAATACAATGTTTGCTATCAAAATTCAATTAAATATTTGTCTAGGGCAGGTATAAATATTAATAATAAGGTATAAGTAATAAGGTATATCAATAATAAGGGCAGGTATAATATCAATATCTAGGGCAATAAATATATCAACCTAGGGCAGGTAATATAGTGCAAGTTTTGAAATTTTAAGTCGATATGAAAGTTATTGGTAAATCCACATAATGTAATTAATTGGAATTTCCAACACCCATGTAGAATCAATATCTTTATAATCGATTTGTAATGCATTTATTTAATGAAGCAATCTTGTTGTGGATATCTCACATCTATACCACTAGTTCTACAAGAATAACGATTATTATAAATTTTTACAAGTTGAATGTTTCAAAAATGAGAGTAACGATTGTATGAATTTCTGTAAATGTATTTATTTTTATGTGAGCTCACATCATGCTAAATAAAATTTTGAAAAACTCAATTACTAAAAACTAAATAAGTGCCTTTTATTGAACGTACCACTCATAAAATTCAATTTTAGAATTTTAACTTTGCATGATAACTCTTTACTATGTACCATTGTCACTGCAATATTCAACATTAATATATTAAAAAATAATAATATGTTTTTAAAGTGTTACAACAAAAGAGTAATGTTCTGCAATTTGCCTATCACTATTTGTCTATAAAAGTAACCACACAACTGAATGAAATTCTAAAGTATGTATGAAGGTTATCTATAAACTTAAGAGAGCCATCAAGAAAGAAACACGTTTTGAAATGAAAAATTAACAATATGAAAAAACCATTTTATTGTATTCATCTTAAAAGAGATATTTCAGGTTATTTTTCTACATAACTGCCTTAAAATTAAGTCACTTATCATACTGTAACACAAGTTTTCAATACCATCTCTGAAGAAATATGTTCCCTCTTCTTTCAGTCACTGGTTTACACCACCATATGGTTCAGCATCAGTATCAAATTATTGGTAGTGAGCTATGTCTTCGTTGCTGGAAACAGATAGTAGTCTAATGGCCTCAAAGCTGGGTTGTATTTGAAGATGATCAAACATATTTAATCCCAAAACAAACCAAGAGTTCTCCGGTATATTTGGACATGTATTGTCATGAAAAAACAAAACCTCTTAGCTACGTTTTCACCAATGCTTAATTAGTAAATCCCACCTTAACTTCTGATGTTATCTCTCTTACCAATAGTGTTTAAAAACCCTTTCTTGGTTTCTTTGGAGAATTTGAGCCCCATCCACATTTCATCTACTTTTGTTTCACAGCTGAGATGTTTCACCAGAGTCTGGTGCCCAGTTATAATATGATCGATAACCCAAATCTTCCGATACAATTTCATAAACCAAACTCTGTGAAATTTGAGGGAAATGCTACTAAAGTTTTTAGTCATGAAATAGAGATTGTCATAAAGTTTGACATTAATCTCCAGTTCAACAGTCACAAGACGAGACTCAATAGTGCAGATCTCATGGTTTACATTAATCAACCCATTTTGAAAATCATTGCCCAGTTGCCTCGCTCAGCATTCACTCATTATTTATTTTCTGTACAAATCACAAGTTATTTCAATTGTGTATATCAATAAATATCAATTGAGTTCTGTTTTCTTTTCTTCAAAAGTCTTATCACAGAACGTACCTTAGGGCAAGTTTTTCTACTACAGCATACATGATGCTAAGATGCAGAGAAACAGAAAAATCACTATCACTGCTCAATCTATACTGAGTGTTTTAATGTTATGTCATCAAAATAGCAGCTTTAACCTTGTCCTACTGGCTCGTGATAGCCCAAAGTGTCTGTCATTTTCAGATTAGGCTATTAAAAATTATTAAAATTCAGAAATAAATTTGAAAATACCCAGAATTTTATTTAAAATTTCTTTCATAGCCTTTAAAAAACAAAACATACAGTCATTATTAGAGTAATTATGCATTTACACAGTAAAGTAAAAATAGCTTTTATTAAAGCACTCAAAGGTTGATTAACACTTCCCCCTATCCAGAAGAATAGTGTTAGGGCATAGATATGAATTACAAAATTTCTTTAATCAACAAAATAACACATACTGTACTTTATTATACTTATGTAATTTGGTAATACCATAGGAATGAATGAAACAAGTCCATTTCAAGTTCGGAAATAATGAAATGCCAAAGAACAAACACACCAAGAAATTAAAATCAAGTGCTTATGAAAAAAAATGAAATGATACGAAAATATCAAATTCTTTACTTACCACTAGTATTGCTTATGTCAGAAGAAACCAATGGTACAGGAGCAGAAGCAAGTTCTATTCCTGGTACAAGAGTAGATGGACCTGCAGGAGGAAGTGGAAGTGGAGAGTTTGGATCTCGTGTTGGTAGTAGAGGTAGGCGAAGTTCAGGCATACGACTGTAAACATTTTCCTTAGGTGACAAGATACGCATTTCTCTCAGTTTAGAACCTAACCCGTCTACCCATTCCATCATCAAGTCCCTGCAATTAAAACCTTTGTGTTATTTCACCACATAATAGAAACATAAGCTTTATTAAAATTGCTAAATAAAATATCTAATTACAAAATTATTTAAATATACAGTTTTTACAATGTTTCAGACTAAAAAAATACTTTTGTGGATTAAATTTTAAAACATTAGTCACTAAAATGACCAACACACAATTATTAGTTCTCACATCTTGCCAGCATAACTTCACATCTATAAGAAATTTATTCTCCTTTTCTGAGAATTATAATTTTTCTTCCTCTTGATAAGATTGAAAAGCTGCAAAGGTCGTGATCTCCATGTAACACACTAGGCAGAAGAAACCAACTACCAATTTATTTTGGTCATTTAAACAAAATTAAAAGTTTTAAATTTTCCAAGACAATGTGTTTCTTTTTATATGTTGGTGTTTTCTAGTTGATATTGTTAATCAAGATATAGTCTATATTAAACATGAATAACAATACTGATTTGCATAAGAGCAGATTTTTTAAAGTAAATAATGAAAAATTATTGTTTGAATAAATATTTAACCTATTGCTTATTCAGCTAAAGAATATACTCATTGATTTTCATAACAGCTACTAAATTCTTTTCATTTGTAATAAATATCATTTGAAAGCAGTTAATCATTTCAAGTATATAATTCAAGTTAAAACTGTACACAAAATTATTAAATTTGGTAATACAAGTTTGTATAATAGTAGACTGAAATACAACAAACACCTATTCATTTCATATAACTTTTTTATAAAAATAAACATTGCTTATACAGTTATACTGTATTTTTATACATTCTCAGTGCTCTATTACTTAATATTGGCTGAAGCTAAAGTACAATGGTGTTCTGAAATTTCAAATAATAATGACAGGTAATTCGGAGGAAAGAAATTATTACTAGAGTGATAGTGACATAAATGGAGTGATGTTCAAAGCAATGAATATATTGAGGAGACTTTTTAAGGACTAAACAAGTTACAGGTTGCTGTGTCATTGTTTGTACCGAATTTGCAATAATCAGATACTAATTGAAAAAGTGTTATTATTTTTTTACTTCTAACGATTTTTTTTATATTTGTTAGCAAAATATGTTTAAAATTTACTTACCATGTTGGTGCAGTGAGACGTACAACATCATCTGGTAAAGTGATAACAAACTCAAATTCATCGTCATTGGGACAAATAGTAGGCGAAATATGAAGTATACGAGATAAAGAAACACACCAATCAGGTTTGTGAGTAGAGGCTATCTTTTGATCAGAATAAAGTTCAAGGTATGGATCTGTATCATCGTGTACACAGAACACTGTCCACACTCGTTCTCCTTTCTATGTAAAAGGAAAAACAGAATTGTAAAACTTGAAAAAACTGATTTAAAAACTAACGAGCTCAATCATTTTTATTTGCTATTGCAATAAAAGGTAATTTTATACAAAATATTTATATTAAATATTCCAAATCAAGGTTATATCACTTTGTTGAAATTAATCAATAACACAGTTTTAATACATTCATACTGTAAAAGTTTTTATATAGGGTTTAAGAAGGGCGTCAAGATAAAACAAAGAAAACCTGTACAACTAGTTGGCCATTTACTTCTTCCATTGGATGTATCAATTATCAAATGTCAATGGGAAGTTAACTCCAGATTATTGTTCAACACAATAGTTATACATTTTATTTAGTATTTTGAAATATGTAATTAAATTGAAAAAAACACAAGTCTTTAGATTTCCTACAGATATGGAAATTTTTGTATCATTTGAATATTATAGTAGTAACAATGTAAATTATTAGAGATAAATTATCGTGGTTTTCAGGTTCTTCCTTTTTACCACTCATTACGAGTTTGTAATTTTCACTAAACACTTGTAAATATTTATAAACTTGCCTATAGTAGCCCTTACTTAAATTAGTTGAGGACGGCCGTTTCGGGACATGTGTCTCATTGTCAACTCAGACCGTAACTGATCTCAGGGTTTACGTAGGTTAGGGTGGGAGTGGGATATTATGGTGGTGTAGGTGTATTTTGTGAGTATTAGGAGTTATGATATCAAAAAGTGTGTGTGAGTTGTAATGTAATTGTGTATTGAGTGTGTGTGTAGGGTGTAGTTTGAAGTGTCTGTATATTTCAGATTGTTCGGTTGCGTAGCGTTGGTTATTTCTGTGTTGTTTATGAAGAATATGTAGGTTAGATGTTATGTCTATGTAGTCATGTTTTGTGGAATTGAGATGATCGGCGAAGTTTGATAGGTAGTAATTGTTTGTTAATGCTCTAACTACCAATCAAACTTCGCCGATCATCTCAATTCCACAAAACATGACTACATAGACATAACATCTAACCTACAAATTCTTCATATACAGCATTAACAAACGATAACTACCAATCAAACTTCGCCGATCATCTCAATTCCACAAAACATGACTATATAGACATAACATCTAACCTACAAATTCTTCATATACAGCATTAACAAACGATAACTACCAATCAAACTTCGCCGATCATCTCAATTCCACAAAACATGACTATATAGACATAACATCTAACCTACAAATTCTTCATAAACAACGCAGAAATAACCAACGCTACACAACCGAACAATATGAAATATACAGATAATTCAAACTACACCTTACACACATACTCAATACACAATTACATTACAACTCACACACTTTTTGACATCATAACTCCTAATACTCACAAAATACACCCACACCACCATAATATTCTACTCCCCCCCCAACCCACGTAAACCTTGAGATCAGTTACGGTCTGAGTTAACAATGGGACACATTTCTCGAAACGACCATCCTCAACTAATATAAGTAAGTAATATAACTATAGGCAAGTTTATAAATATTTACAAGTGATTAGTGAAAACTAGTAGCTCACAAGAAGATGGAATTAACAAATATTTGTAATTTTATTTCATTTTGGCAAATTTTAAAATAAATAAATAATGTTAAAAAATAATTTTATCCTACGGCACAATAATATAATTGTCTATCAATAATTTGAAAATATCTGACGAGATTTTTAATGTCATAAAAAGAAAGACATTAATATACACTAAACTAAAATACAAAAATAGTCTAATAATATGACAAATACTATAATTTCCTAACACAAATTGAAGTTACTTTCTTATAAACAGACACTTCATTGGGTGTATCTGGATGCTACCTGCAGGACGGCTGGAAAGTCACTGGAAAACTGAGTAAACTAGGTCAAACAGCTAAAATAGATAAGTCCATTCTAGAATGGGTGAAGTAGAGCAAGCACAAGATTGCCGACAGAACTCATTCATATTTTATAGGAAAAATTCAAAAATATAATGGTAACTAACCTATAGTACGCACCCAATGGAGGGTTAATAACTAGTAAAATTATCAATGTGCAAGTAGGGACCAACTAATATTAAGCTTCAAAATAAAATAGAGCAGATATGGCCAACTTCTTAACCCTAAAGAGTCACTTCAATATTTTCATTGAAGACTAGGTCAGCACAACTAATTCCACACACATACATCAATAAATCAAATGTATGCAATACGTATATTGTATGGATTGTATATTAAATAGTGCTAATCAATAAACTTTATGCAAAAATTTTCATATGCATTAATTATCTAGCTCAATGTACAAAGGATTAAAATAAGTATAATATTAAATTTTGAGTTGTTATTTAATCATGTTGTTTATGTTTATTAGCACACAGTATTTGAGAAAAATCTCTAAATTATTTAAATTTAAAATAATACACAAGTACAGGTCGTCAAAGTTATGTTAGCGTGGTTTGCAGAGACGGATTTGGTAGATACGATGGTGGGGAGAAATAGTAGTGCGGTAGTGGAGGGGGATTTTACAGCTGACTCGCTGGAATGCACAACACAGCAAATAGTACCGTTATTGTTTTAGTTTATGAGACAATGTTTATGTGTTTAGTATACCGACCAAGACAGTATTTTTCAATACTAAATATGCCTCAACCGAAGACAACAAGTCTGTTCGGCAAAGGAGTGGCGCTCAGAAGCCAACTAAATGCATTATTATTAATGTATTTAACAACATATCTTCTGAAAATCCCAACATGTCTTGCTCGGTAATTCAGGACCGCGTAGCAAACCTTTGTGGAATATCAGTTCATAAACTAAGGAAATTATTGACGGAGGGAAAACGACTAGAAGAAAACGAAACCTTCAGTACACCAGGTAAAATTCGTCCAAGAAAAATTTAAAAAGTCAACATCGATGATTTTCAAAAATGTGCATTTAGAAAAATAGTTCTTAATTTTCATACGACTTATCACGGGCTCCCAACATTGAAGATTGTGCTAAGAGTTTTAAAGCTTGAATATCCGGAGTTAGAATTTAATTTCACTCATGAAACTTTACGCAAAGTTTTAAGATCCAAGGGATTTGAATGGAAAAAAACTGAAAATAAAAGAAGGGTTATGATCGAAAAACATGACATCCGCTTTAAAAGAGTATGCTATTTAAATAAAATTCGACAGTATAGTATATATTTCGACGGAAAATAGGCATATAATATTTGCAGATGAGTCTTATATTCATTCGACTCATACCACGAATTTAGCATGGACTAATGAATCTGTTAACGGCCACAAAAAAATATTTTAAAGGGATCAAGACTAATCATAGTCCATGCTGGCAGTGAAACAGGTGTGGAAAATGCTCTTTTGGTCTTTAGAACAGGCCAGGAAACAGGAAACTATCACAACGACATGAATGCGGAAAACTGAGAAATGGATTTAAAATCAGCTAATCAGAAATCTCCCAAAACAAATCTATTCTTGTGGTAGATAACGCTCCTTATCATAATAATTTAGTGGCTGTTACTCCAAATTCAAACAGCAGAAAGTCAATATTGATGACATGGTTAAAAGAAAGAAACATTCCATGTTCTGAAGCAATGTTGAAATGTGAACTGTATGAGTTAGTTAAAATGAACAAGTCACGCCAAGAGGAGTATTATTTCGGTCGCTTATTGGAACGTGAAGGGCATAAAGTATTGAGACTGCCACCTTACCACCCAGACTTGAATCCCATGGAATTAATTTGGGGGAAAATAAAAAATGAGATTGCTATAGAGAACGTTACGAATGACATTCGTAATGTGAAAACAATGGTTGAACAGAAGTTAAGCGAAATGGGTACGGATTTTTGGAAAAAAAGTTGCGATCATGTATTAAAAATAGAAAATGAATATTACGAGATAGACAGAGCTATGGACATGCAGTTAGAAAGTCCAATAATTACAAATGACAGTGACAGTAGCAGTGATGGAAAATCTGAGAGTGACAGTGAAGAGTCTGATGCAGAGGACATTCTACCATTATAAATAAAATTATGAGTTACAAGTCATGTATTAAACCGTTGTAGCCAATACTGTAACCAAAATATATTTAGTGAATTTTCTGGTTTCTCCGTACTGTAGGTTTATATGGTATAGGCCTACGGGGCCTCTTTTTCCTGAAAGAGAGACCTCCAACAGGGTGGAAGGGTTGACGTATCCTTGGGGGCTTTTCACTAATGTCCACCGACCGACCACAGATAATAAAATAGTCGACCGTAATAGCTATTATCCCTTCTTTACGTCAGCTGGAGTAGAAAGAGCCAAAACACGCATGCGCAAACGTAAGCATCTAATGTGAGTCGTCCCTTCTACAGCCGGCCGTACTCCCCACTCACTTCTCCTACATGCGCGAACTACGGTTACAAAACTTTGACAGCCTGTATTTACCTACTTCGCCTAATGAGAACACTGAGGGCGGGCACAATAGTTCAACAGTTCATTAAAATCAATCTGAATTGAAGTGGTTCCATGTTTTCGAAGATGGGATGCAACTTTAGCAGATTTCGAAGATGGTTGTCTGTAAGACCCTTTGAAACTACAAAGAAGTTGAATATATTTCAATGACTGTTAGCGAGGTATTTCAGCCAATAGTACATAAGTAATGGTAATAACCACACTTACATGGTTACTTACAGTACATGGTAATAGTAAGTAATTTTTGTGCTGGACAGTAGGCCAGATAATAATATGCCGCAGATTTGAAGAGTCCCATCGATCAAGAGAGTATTAAGTTTTTAATTATATTCATACTTTAGTGTTATAGTACAATTTTTTTTGTTGCTGTATAGGGGACATCTTGGTCCTTAGTGCCAAGATTTCAACACCTTGGCAACACTGTTATTTTTCAACACCTGTTTCAGTGTCAAGTAAGATAATTTTATAAATTGTGTTCCTTTCTTAGTATTGTAAGTTTAGGTCTTTGTCTATTAGATCTATTTAATGTTCTGTGAAGTTAGTGCTTGTGTTGAATTTGTATTAGTAGAATTTATGTGGGGTTTATTTTGTTAGTATAATTTTGATTGTTTTAAGGTGATTTGTGAATTTTTTAAACATACAGTTTAGTTGTAAATTCATGCATGTTGTAACATTTTATAAGGTTTAACCTCAACATATTCACCAAACCTGACAAACAATAAAATTAATATTAATCTTTTTGAGAATATAGTTACAGACTCCTCTATTGATCAAAAATGAAATCAGAAGTGGTTTAGAGAAATAATCTTATTAATCACTTTAACAATAGTTTATGACTATCCGAACTTTAAATTTTGTAAATTTGTGAAAACTTGCTGCAACAGAACATTTTTGATCGCTATGTGGCGATCTTCATCAGTGTCTTCTGTTTGGAGATGTCAGGTGAAGCGTTGACGGTTTTAAAGGCAGGTTTTCGATAGTATCAAAGAGTATGTGTGATTTGTATTGTGTTTGTTCGTATAATATGTTTTTACTTTATGTTTTTGTGTATCTGAAAATTTCATATTGTTCTAGTGTGTTGAGGTGTGATCCTTTTTTATTGATGAGTAAGATTTCTAGGTTATGGTAAATGTCTGTGTATTTGTGTCCTGTTACTTTTATGTGATTGTAAAATCTGTTTGTGTTCCTCCACTCTTTGTTTAAAGCTGCAACTTGTTTGTCCAATATAGCGTGATCCAATAACCTATAGCGTGCTATCTACGCTCTACTGTGGAATTCTTTTGCTATTTTCCAGCAGTATGTTCTCAACTCTTGAAAGCGTTTGTTGTGTCTCTTCTCCTCGCCATTTTGGACTCATTTCTTACACGTTATTTCCATCCGATTTTACCTTCACAATTATTTCATATGAGTGTTGTGAATTAGCCCGAAACAAAGTTAATCATTTTATAACCTTTAACTAAAGTTATTAACCTCACATTGGCATTACTTTATCATTCAAAGTTATTCAACAAGTATTTAGCACGTGGTATACTAGCTAGTGAAACGTTTGTTATTCTAACATTTGAACTTAAGTTAGTGAACATTTGATCCTAATTAAAAGCGTTTAGTGAACAGTTTTTTTTTTTTTTTTTTTTTTTTTTTTTTCCTGGCGAAAAACCATTTGTGGTTATTATCGCCAAACTAAATCTAAACGGAACAACGAATATTTTAAATAAAACCAAATAAACTTAATTACAACAAAAATTCCAAAACAAAAAACAACAACAATAAATAACAAAAAAACAACAATAAATCTATAACAATATTAAATAACAAAATTACAACAAAAAACAATATAACAGTAAATAAATAATAACAATATGTAAAACAATAATAGGTAACAATTTACCAATAAATAAATCTCAATAACAATAACAAGTACACAAAATAAATTAAATTAAGATAATTAAAAGAAACAGAATTATATGTATAAATAACAAAAAATATATTTATGTATTAAATTTTAAAAAATATTTTCAAGTGGTGCAAGAAAGCGATGACTCGGTCAATGGCCGAGGCATCGTCCCTTAGCACCACCTTCAAACTCCCTTTTAAATTAAAAAGGTCACGAATATTGCTTACATTAACACATTCTACTAAAATATGTTTTATTGTGAAGATATTACCGCAGTATTGGCATATTGGTGGATCTTCACGACGCATCAAATATCCATAGGTTGCAAAAGAGTGGCCAACGCGAAGGCGTGTAACCACCACTTCCTCCCTACGTTTTGAACGAATTGAAGACCTCCATGGACGGACGGTATCTTTAATTTCCCTCAGCTTATTATGAATCACGGTATGCCACTCGTCATTCCAAGCAGCGAGCAATAAATGTTTCGCGAAACACACATAATCAGATGCCATAACCAGTTGAGTAAGAGGCACCAAACTTGTAGCTTTCTTCGCCGCTTCATCCGCTTTTGTGTTTCCAAGTATTCCGCAATGTCCAGGAACCCAACAGAAAGTTACCCCCACACCCCTCAATTGAAGCCTGTGTACAGCACACAAAATGTCCCCAACTAAAGGGTTGCTAGAGAAAACATCCTGAAGAGCCTGAAGAGCACTTTTGGAATCCGAACACAAAAGATAATGTGAGGATCGAGATTGAATGACGTCTAAAGCTTTAAAAATAGCAAATAGTTCTGCCGTAAAAACACTGCAAGCTGAGGGCAATCCGTACGTGTAGGTATATCCAGATGCATAGAACGCACACCCAACGCCATTGTCCAGTTTAGATCCATCAGTGAAAATAATTTCACTGTGTTGGTGAGATTTATAAATAGATAAAAATTCCTGGTGGTAGACCACAACAGGAGTATCGTGTTTTATATAACTGGACAATGAGAAATCGAAGTGCGGCGTTTTTATTATCCATGGAGGTAGATAGCACATTTGTCCTTCAAACATAGTTGGAAGTTGCAACTCAAGGTCATCCAATATTCTTAACGTTCGTATGCCAAATGGAGCGGTCGAACGTTGACGTGTATTGTACACTTGTTTTAGGTTATTATTAAAGACTATTTCAAATGCCGGGTGGTTGGGTTTGCTTCGAAGAACAGAAACGTAAGATATTTGTAGCATCTGACGTCGTCTAGGAAGGGCAGGTTCCCCAGCTTCGACAAGAAGACTAGGGATTGGGCTAGTTCTAAATGCACCAGTAGCCAGTCTAAGTCCAGAGTGGTGGATGGTATCAAGAGTTTTCAGAACTGTAGGTCGTGCAGATGAGTAGACTTGACAACCATAATCTATGCGCGATCTAACGACTGCGCGATAAAATCGAAGCATACTAGTTCTGTCTGCTCCCCAATTCGTTCCACTAAGGACTCTTAACATATCCAATTTCTTGCTGCATCTCACCTTCAAATCACGAACATGTGGACCCCATGAGAGTCTTTTATCAAATAAAAGACCCAAAAATCGAACACTATCCGTGGTTTGAAGCTGAGCCCCGTCAAGATAAAGGATCGGCTCCTGGTGTTGCCTACGACGACTAAATGCTACACATTGGGTCTTCGAAGCAGAGAATTTGAAACCTGTAGATTTAGACCATTCCTCTAACCTGTATATTGCTAACTGCAAAGATCTTCCCGCAGTTGCCATACTACGAGCAGGCACATATATACAAAAGTCATCCACAAAAAGGGAACAGTGTACCGGAGATCGTATATTACTGGTGATACTATTTATTGCAACGGTAAACAGCGTGACGCTCAGCACGCTGCCCTGCGGTACACCATTCTCCTGTGTATAGCTGTTTGAATACGTGCCTCCAAGTCGAACGCGGAAAGATCTATTAGAAAGAAAGTTAGCGATGAATGCTAGGATATTCCCTTGTATACCCCATGATTTCAGAGTGTTCAGAATTCCTCTTTTCCATGCCATATCATATGCCTTTTCAAGGTCAAAGAAAATCGCAACGAGCGTTTGACGCAAGAGAAAGGCATCTTGAATAGCGGATTCTAACAAAACCAATTGGTCAACTGATGAGCGTCCTAGTCTGAAACCACATTGTTCGTTGCTAAGAAGGTTGTTGGTTTCTAGGTACCAGACAAGACGGCGGTTGACCATCTTCTCCAGTAGTTTGCACAAGACGCTTGTAAGTGATATAGGCCGGTAACTACTGGGGTTGGTTTTGTCCTTACATGGCTTCAAAAGAGGAATTACAGTCGATTCTAACCATGCATCGGGGAAAGAGCGCTCCTCGAATAAACGATTGTATACTCGAAGGAGGACAAGTTTCGCCGATGATGGTAGATGTTTTAGCATGGAGTACACAATGGAATCTGGACCTGGTGCAGAATCCTTCGTTGACGCAAGAGCTGACTCCAATTCCCCTATAGAGAAAGGAGTGTTTAAAGGAGAGTCCCCAGACGACCCAACAGTAAACGGTATTGCTTCTTCCTTCAGTTTATAAATCTGGAATAATCTATTATAGGCTGTAGTAGCAGAAAAGTTAGAAAATGATTTACCAAGTACATTAGCAATATCATCACGGTTTGAGATTATTCTTTCATCCGGTTGCTTCAGCGCAATGGCTGGCAACGGAGTGGAACTACCACAAACTGATCTTAGTTTCCTCCACAATGTGGAAGACGGAGTTGTTCGTCTAATTGTGCTAATGTACTGTTCCCAAGAGTTCTTTCTACTCAGCCTAAATATCCTCCGTGCTTTCGCACGGAGTATTTTATATTCCTGAAGGTTTCCATTCGTTGGGTGTCGTTTAAATTTCCTAAGAGCTCTTCGTCGTAAACGGAGGATTTCTGTGCATTCATCGTTCCACCACGGCACAGGCGGTCGGCGTGGATGCGTAGAGGTTTTCGGAATGGTCTTTTCAGCGGCATTTAAAATTGCTTTCGTAATATTTTCTATATTTTCATCAATGGGTGTCAAATAATCCATGTCAAGTGATACAAGGTAATTCGAGTATGAGTCCCAGTTGGCTTTTCGCAAAATCCAACTGGGATTTCGAGCATAACAGGGTTGGGAGTCACATAAACTGATCTTAATAGGCACATGGTCGCTACCATACAAATCGTTGAGTACCGACCATGTGCATCTAGTAGCTAATTGTGGGCTGCAAATCGATAGGTCAACAACTGTCCATCCACCAGTAGATGCTGCTAAATGGGTAGGCGAACCGTCATTTAGCAGATATAAGTCCAGTTCCGTTCTCACACTCTCAACAAGGTCACCTCGAGAGTTCCTAGTCGGAGATCCCCAAGACGAATGGTGGGCATTAAAATCCCCTACCAATAAGAACGGAGTTGGTAACTGGCTTATTAAATTCACTAAATCACTGTGATGCAGGTTTTCTTGTGGTGGCAAGTAGACACAACACACAGTGATTTTATACGGGACAGCTGTTTGAACGGCTACTGCTTGTAAAGGAGTTATTAAGTTTAGAGAAACAGCATCGATACAGTCACGGGCTAGGATGGCTACGCCACCTCTAGCTCGATTTTCTGTAACGAAGTCCGATCTAAAAACTGAATACTCCCTTAAATGGAAATTATGCGATTCGTGGAGATGTGTCTCCTGTAGACATACAAACATTGGATACACATCTCGCACGAGTACTTTAAGTTCTTCTATGTGACTCCTAACACCGTTGACGTTCCATTGTATCACTGACTTGTTAATTGCAGACATTTATTAACTCAGCAATGGATTGATCTGACACCCATTGGTGCTCTCTCCTTTCTTGCCTGGGACGTTTTTAGACGTCTCAGGCTTACATTTCTCAGATTCCATATCCACCCGTTCAGGGATGGAATCTGAGGAAGTTTTGGGTTTAGGAGGTTTAGTTTTCACATTCCCTCCTTTGTTAGCATTTTGTTTAATACCCGGTAACGACGGTGGCGATGTGGTCTGACGTAACACTGGTTTACGTGGTTTCGATTTTTCCAACGTCTTCTGCACAGAAGGTTTATTACCCGTTGATAATATCTTCTGCACAGAAACACAAGGCTCACTTAATGACTTGTTTCGTGCTCCAATCCCCCCAGTGGAAGGGATTGGTACAAGAGGTAAATCATTATCCGTCGCTGCAGGTTGTACTAAATTCAAAGTAGGAGGACCATTCGTGACTATGGACAAAAGGCGAGAAACTTGTTCAGTTAGAACTTCAATTTTTTTCGACAGCTCGGCACAGTTGTTACAGGACGATTTGGAAGCGGTCAGAGTAGCGGCATAAGTCTTATTGTCTATCTTTGGCTGAGTTGATCGATAGAGTTTTTTGGCCTCTGGAAACGACAGCTTGTCTTTCGCCATGATGCCTAGGATAGCTTTCTCTTCCTTGAACGTGGGACAGTTGTAGGATCGCGCTGGGTGGTCACCACCACAGTTGGCGCATTTCGGAGAATTAACACATTCCTTATCATCATGGCCTTCAACGCTACATATACCGCATACGTTCTGCTTCGAACACGTGGAGCTGATATGCCCAAATCGCTGGCACTTGAAGCAGCGCCTAGGGTTAGCCACGTATGGTCTCACTGAGAGCCTTTGGTAACCTGCATGCAAGTATTCCGGTATTTCCGGCTTTCCAAATGTCACGATAAAAGACGCTGTTGCTACCTTTTCTCCTTTGTCCATTTTCATTATAGGAATAACGTCCGTAACTAACTGAGAAGACAGTTCGGACTTTATTTCATCGATTGGAAGGTGCATTAATTCCCTACATGTGATGACCCCCTTTGAGTAATTCAAGGATCTGTGGGGAGCCACAGATACCATGACCTGGTCAAAGAAGGAGGTCATTTTTGATAAAGAGCGGGTTTGTCTGTCGGTGGAAGTCGCAACTAAAAGTGTTCCGTTTCGAAGTTTCTTAATAGAGGCTACTGGGCCTCCAGCACACGCAGTAATAGCCTTGTTAATTAGGAAAGGAGAAACTTTTGAAAGATCTTTCCCTTCTTCGGCACTAGAAACAACTAAATATTTTGCTGATGGCAATGTCTGCGACGTTGCCACCATCAACTTTTTACTCAAATCCTTGTTAATATATTCGTCAGGAGAATCCTGGCGCGTTCTTTTCAAACTAGTCATATTTGACGGGGTTTTTGAATCCATAAATATTTTTTGCCAGCCATCGTGTCAAGCGTTACGGGCAAGACTATAGGAACGGGTACACCCTTGGGTCACAATAAGATCATTTCCAATCCTCAGAACTCTGAGGCCTATAGCTTTTCTCCTTAGCTCGACTGGATGGGCATCAGTCGAGAACTCGTAATACTGTGCACAGGCTCCGACACCCATGCACCGCGGACACTCCCTGACCAAGGACCGAAGCGGCTGGTAGACCAGAAACCGCGCTTACGTCTTCGGCAGAGCAAGCTCACATCAGCATCCCAGACCAGAGTTTGTCACGCTCTGGACTTTTCAGCACTCCCAACGCGCAACGGTTCTGACCAGTCAAAATTCCCTAAGCGAAGATGTAAGTGTTGAAATGTGTATAGATTGTGTTGGTGTGTGTATGTGTGTGTGTATGTTTTTGTGAGTGGTGTAGTGTTAGGCTAGGGTACCGCGAGGGACGCCAAATCCCTCGTAGGTGCGGCTAGTCCGCACCCCCCTGCGGGTGTTTAGTGAACAGTTCTAGTGGTCTGCACACCCTACATATGTGCCGTATTTTACATATTTAAAGAACATTTATTGTAAGTTAGTAATTTAACAATTTTTTTTTTGTTCATAACCTTTTTGTTACATATACTCAAGGCAATTTAGAGGTTTGCACTTTTTAAATTTATCTGTGAGGTCCTCCAGTAATTTATTATTGTTATTTTATTTATTATTTTGCCTTTGCGTCAATCTTTAGAGCTGAATGGCACAATATCCGTGATCCCACTTACATTTCGTCTTATCTTCATTCTTGCACATTCCTACCTATCAGGTAAAAAATAATAATTATTATCTGAAAAGAAACTAGTTACTGAGCCTACTTCTGTGGGACTTTGTATGGCCATAAGATCTGCCATAACAGGTAGTTATCCTGTTTTATCACAGATATATAAAGTGAGCAGGTAGAAAAAAATAATTATTATCTGAAAAGAAACTAGTTACTGAGCCTACTTATGTGGCACTTTGTATAACCATATTTGTATAACCATAAGATCTCCCATAACTGGTAGTTATCCTGTTTTATCACTGATATATAAAGTACTAAGCCAACCTTTGGATAAGATCCGGTTTTCTTATCAATTACTGATAATCTTTTGAGCCAGGCATTTTTATGAATTTCACGAAATAAAACACTGCTTGGAAGTGTCATAATGGATCAGCAAGAAGATACTTGTAGCACAAGAAAGTTTTACCAATCTGAAACAAAAAAGTATAAATTAATTATGAATAATAATAAAAACTCTATTTTATACAATGGATATAATTTAGGAGATGGACAGACAGGTAGAGCTGCCTTACTAGGACATATGGTAATCAAGTAAAGTAGTGTACCAGAATCATGATTTAACTAACTGCTGGCTCATAAGTATTCAATGTGTTAATTAGTTTTTAGATTAGAATTTTACGTCAGAAATAAGAAGCACTCTTCTATTTGATAGAACAAGAATAATTGTTGCAGTTTGAAATTCTTACACTATCAATTAAAATTTCAATTATTTTGATTGTATCAAATAACAAATATTTTTGACAGTTTGTCATAAATAACTTTTGCATTTGAAGTTGATATTTTCACATGGAAAACATAAACAATAAAACTACCACAGTAATTAAATTTAATAAATTAATCATTATAATAAAGCATCTGGAGCAATACAGTTGATGCAAAAAGTGTATAACAATAAATATTTATCCTGAGCATGAGCATTCGAGTGGCATAAACAAGTTTTGGAAAATAGAGAGACGCAGGAAAACAATGAATATAAAATAAAGCAAATCTGAAGTCCAAAATCTCTAAGCCCAAAATGATCGAGAACATAGGTTATTTAGCTTAAAATTATCAATGCTTCACAGAGAATAATACAACAAGCTTTAATCATATTTAAAAAAGAAACTATTCAAATTATTCTTCTTAAGGATTTAGACAAAACAAAAGTATATGATAAATTTCTTTCCCACACTGTGGCTAATGAACAAAAATTCATTTTAATTATTATGAAGAAAATTCATTGTTGCATAATATAATCAAACTTTGTGAAAAGAATTTTTACAAGTGATATAATATAGAACTTTCAATATGATTTAGAAACCAAGTGCTATGTCAACAAATTTGACAAAAAAAATTCCTTAAAAGATGTAATTCTTCGTTAGAAAAACACAATTACTCCTACAGAGTTTGTTACATCTGGTCACAGTTTCTATGCCTTATTATTAACTAATACTGTGGCTGATTATAACTAACTGTGTCTTAGTTATTTAAAGAAGGGGTGGAATGCAGAAACAATATCGAACGATTTTTGAGAAAGTTTGAGGGTAATGATGTAAAAAAAAATGGATTATAATGTAGGCGGGTGTTCAGTATATGTGTTGGGTATTGTACTGTTTAGTTCTGTGAAGTCTGTTAATTTTATTTAGTTTGGGCATAATTTTTAGATTTGATGTTATATTTATACAACTGTGGTTTGAGATGTTCACCAAACTTTGATTAATTGTTATGATTTGTTAGTGCTTGGGGGGGGTGTGTGTGTGTGTGTGTGTGTGTGTGTGTGTGTGTGTGTGTGTGTGTGTGTGTGTGTGTGTGTGTGTGTGTGTGTGTGTGTGTGTGTGTGTGTGTGTGTGTGTGTGTGTGTGTGTGTGTGTGTGTGTGTGTGTGTGTGTGTGTGTGTGTGTGTGTGTGTGTGTGTGTGTGTGTGTGTGTGTGTGTGTGTGTGTGTGTGTGTGTGTGTGTGTGTGTGTGTGTGTGTGTGTGTGTGTGTGTGTGTGTGTGTGTGTGTGTGTGTGTGTGTGTGTGTGTGTGTGTGTGTGTGTGTGTGTGTGTGTGTGTGTGTGTGTGTGTGTGTGTGTGTGTGTGTGTGTGTGTGTGTGTGTGTGTGTGTGTGTGTGTGTGTGTGTGTGTGTGTGTGTGTGTGTGTGTGTGTGTGTGTGTGTGTGTGTGTGTGTGTGTGTGTGTGTGTGTGTGTGTGTGTGTGTGTGTGTGTGTGTGTGTGTGTGTGTGTGTGTGTGTGTGTGTGTGTGTGTGTGTGTGTGTGTGTGTGTGTGTGTGTGTGTGTGTGTGTGTGTGTGTGTGTGTGTGTGTGTGTGTGTGTGTGTGTGTGTGTGTGTGTGTGTGTGTGTGTGTGTGTGTGTGTGTGTGTGTGTGTGTGTGTGTGTGTGTGTGTGTGTGTGTGTGTGTGTGTGTGTGTGTGTGTGTGTGTGTGTGTGTGTGTGTGTGTGTGTGTGTGTGTGTGTGTGTGTGTGTGTGTGTGTGTGTGTGTGTGTGTGTGTGTGTGTGTGTGTGTGTGTGTGTGTGTGTATATATATATATACGGTGAAACCCCTCAAATCCGAACTAATTGGGGCTATTGACTGTCGGATTTGCTGTGTATTTTGCATTTGACAGAAGTGCGTTTTTTTATTAACGAACAATATTAGAGCATTCATTACATATTTATGTATCAATACTATACTGTAGACTTTCAATAAGAAAAATATTGTATCACAAGTCTAATCCATTCTTTTACATTTAACGGATGTGTCTGTTTATAAATGATAGATTTAAGTGATGTGCTGTATTGTAGCCTACACAGTTCCATAGCCTATTAATAGAACTGCTTTGTTTACTGTTTGAGGTTCGATTGTGTAGTCTTCACCCATCTGCTTGTCACGGAGGAACGAAAAGATTAGGGTATAAGGAACGTACACGTAAGTGACTAATGTAAATTACTAATCCATTTAAGCAATATGTTTAGCCAAGACGAGTTAGTTGTTCAGTGTTTGTTGTGCTGTGGGGTTGCTGTTCTGTGAATAGAGAATTTTAGTTTTCTAAAAGTGCATTATGGAGGGCATAACTGAAACACAGATCTTGCAATTTAAAAAAAAAACTTGGAAGTGATTATGCGACTAGACAAAGGGGAAATTTTGACAAAGTTGGTTGTTGAATTTAGTATTGGTAAGGCTACAATAAGTGACTGCAATAAGAATTGTGCAAAAATTGAAGTTTTGCAGCACTACAAATGAAAAATCTTTGGAACAACGCCATCATGCGAAAGTTTTCATGAATGAAAAAAATTGACGAGGCTGTATTTTTATGGTTTACACAAGAGAGAAAAAAAGGAGTTTCTATCAGTGGCCCATAATAAGAGAAAAGGCATTACACATAAACAAATTAATGAATGGTGATTTTGAATTTATTGCTAGTAAAGGATGGTTGGATAGACCAAAGAGAAAGCACGGAATTAGACAACTAACGATAAATAGGGAGAAGTTATCAGCTGATAATCTTGCTGGAAACGAATATTTAGATTCACAGATTTGATTTTGTCTGAAAATTACTCACCTCAGCAAGTGTATAATGCGGACAAGACTGGATTAAATTTTAAAGCCCTTCCCACTAAAAGTCTGGCTTCCAAAGAGGAATCTTCTGCAACAGGTTTTAAAACTAGCAAACAGCGCCTCACAGTTTTAGTCCGCAGTAACGCCACGGGAACAATTAAACTACCATTAATGGTGATGGGAAAATCCACCAAGCCACAAGCCCTAAAAATATGAACTTGAATACTCTCCCTGTTCATTACAGAAATCAGTGTAAGGCTTGGATAACTGGTATTATTTTCAAGGAGTGTTTCAAAAATGAATTTGTTTCTTCAGTAACAAAATTTAATAAAAAAATGAACTGCTACCAAAAGCTCTACTTTTGATAGATAATATTCCTTCACATCCTTCAGACATGCAGTTGGTATATAAAGACATAAAACCAATTTTTCTTCCACCTAACATGACATCATTGCTTCAGCCTAAAGATCAAGGCGTGCTGCAAAACATAAAACTGAGCTACAGAAAAAAGCTTCTGCAAACATTAATTGAAGGAGATTGTTCTCTTTCTATTCCAGAAAATCTTAAGACGATTATAATAAAGGATGTAATTTATTGGGTAGCTGAGTAATGGAATAATATCAGTAACACTTTACTGCAGAAATCTTGGAAGAAGCTCTGGCCTAGTCTCGAATTTGTGGAAACTCCACTTAGAACAATTAAAAGAGTACCAGGATGTGAAGATGCTAAAGAAAGTTACTTGGAAGAAGAGTGGACAGCACTAGATAACAATGAAGAATATACCGAGCATGACATGGTGTCTATGGTCCAGGATCAAGAAGATGACAGTGTACCAGATAACGATAGCGAGGAAAAAGATACCTCTACAAAAGCTGTTACTCATGCCGACGCTATCGACGTTGCGTTGCGTTATGTAGAACAACATACAGCTGCAACACCCAATGATCGGCTGTTATGCTAATCCGACAGTGGCACAACATCACATCCTCGGGAAGATGAAGATTTCTGATTTTAAGTGAAAAATATAGTTAAATGTTTGTGTCTTTTCTTTTTAAGTGAAACATATAGTTTAGTGTTTTTTTTTTTTTTTTTTTAATTATTTTACTGTCAATAAATTCTATGTTAATGAAGTGATACAGTATAACATAAATAAATGAAAGCTCTTAACCACAAATAACTTTCTTCTTTTATTTAAAACGTTATGTACATTTCGATTGCATAGCAATCATCCTCAGAGGTAATTTACAATGAAAATACCTCTTCTGTCTGTTACTGAGCATAAATACCATCAAAATACTTACTGTACAATTTCAAAGTTTTTGCTGATACTTGTGGACAACAAGGCCCATAATACTGTAGTCATAGCTAAACTAGAAGGGTTAAAACATAGCAACAAGACAATACATGTAATAAAATACTTCAGTATAGAATGTTTAAAATGAGATAAAATATTTAAGACCAAATAGATTGAAAATATTATAATCATAGTTTATTAAAAATATTTAGATAACCTAAAAAACAGCAATAACATCAATTCCTTAGCAATAATAAACTTCCTGAAATAATGCACATGATAAACACCTCTTTTACCTCAACATGACAAGGATATGATTCATTTTAATACCAGTTCAAATAACTGAAAGAGTAGAAAAACAGAAATTACTCGATAATCATTTCGCTTACGTTGCATAGTCTGATCTGACCAACATTTTTTTTATATTGTTTATTTGTAATAATTTTCTGTTCCCACATAAACAATTTTAGGAAAAACAAATGTACCAGATGATTTAGTAAGTCATCAAGAATTTTAAAAAATTATAAGAATTTCCACTCTCACCCCCAAAAATTAAAAATTTTGGAAAATAGACATTCCCCCCTCCACAGCACATGCAAAACAATATTAATTGAACATTTTTGCTTTATTTTTTTATGTAACTCGCAAAATTGTATGAAATGTAATTAAACCTGCTGTCGACTCCCAAAAAATTACAAATTAAAAATGATCAACTTTAACAAATCACTATTAGCACCACGTCACCCGGCACAAAACCTTATAGAATTATAAAACCCGCACACATCTTATTTTTTTTGCGATAGTAACAAAATTACTCCAAAAGAAAGAAACAAACACTTACAAACCCTATTCTATGCACAAAACAAAATATTGCATTAAACATTTGCACCCCTTTTATTTCTAATTTGGCCTATAAACAATAGAACTTACTGCTCAAGGTAGTGTTGAATTGAAGTGTTAAAGTTTATTTTTATTTTATTTTTGTAATTTTTTGAGTCATTAGCAAGTTTAATTACATTTCGTCATTTTGTGAGATTCTACATCAAAAAAATAAAGCTAAATCGTTGAATTTGTAAAGTTTTAGGTGTCCCTCAGAGAGGGGAGGAATTGCAATTTTCCAAAATTGTTAATTTTTGGGGTTTGAGCAAAGGTTTTTATAATTTTTTTTGTTTTCTTGATGACTTTCTGCATTGCTAAAATCAATTACATAGGAACGGGAAATAAATAGTTTTATTTTGTGTAAAAGCCATATAACAATACAACAAAAAATACTAGCAAATTTTTAAAAAATACAATTATTATTTTTCAAATGTTTAGATAAAGATGGTTTGGATTAAATTATTTCAACCCAAAGTGTAGAGCTTGTTCTTGTAACTAAATTGTTTCGTTAAATAGTTTATTTTCAGAATTACAAACTTGTAGACTGTGAAAATGTTTTTCAAGTCAGTTATGAAAGATTTAATTAAAAATTAAAACAGTATTCGTCTACCTGCAAAAATCTTGCCATGCAGATGAAATTATTTTTCAAGAAAATAAGAAGCACTTCATAATTGGATTTATCTTTAATAATGGTTTCCAAACTATTTGAAATTCAATAATCTGTACAATAATTATTACAATTAAGAAGAGAGTTTTTAATTGAGGACCTCCCACACAACTATTCTAAAACAGCTGGCTTACATTAACTTTGTATAAGAATCATTATTCGTAATGTTTCCTCAGATATTTACAACTTGTAATTAACTTACTACTACATTTTTATTTCCGAAATAATAACATAAATTAGTTTAAATGTATAGAATGTCATGTTTTGCTGCTACATGCAAGGATATTTCATTTACTGTTAGGTTAAGTACTACTAATAAATAATATTGCAATAGAATTACTAAAATTTACGCCGATTTACAAAATGGAAATACCTTTACAGATGACATTACAGTTACGTTAGAAGAGTTGGACAAAACATAAAAAAATCCCTTAATTAATAATAAATAAACAACAAACAACTTGCTACGCCATGTTAAATAAAACTAACATTGAAAAAAACAAGGGAAAGTGAAGATATCAGTACTGTATAAGTACAATTGTTAGTATTACGTCTATAATAATTGTTAACTGTAGAATATCTTTTTACACATTTTAGTTGAGCGCCCGGATAGCTCAGTCGGTAGAGCATTAGGCTTTTAACCTAAGGGTCCAGGGTTCAAGTCCCTGTTCGGGCGTAAGAATTTTTGCAACTGTTATTAATTAAACTTCTAAGTCGTTGGGCACTTTTTTGTCAATTTTTATTTGTAAAATTCTAAAAACTTACTGAATGTTTAACAAGGTGTTTAAATATAAACCAATAGTTCAGGTCAATTACTCATGGAGTCCTGTAAGTAGGTATTGAAAAAAAACAAAGAAATAAAAACACACTAATTATTCATTTATTTACTCATATGCCTTTCAATGACAGAGTCATCATCATCAGTGAGTGTTACTACTACAAACTCTAACTTACAACTGTAAGTAGTTGTAAGTTAGAGTTTGTAGTAGTAACTCTCACTGATGATGATGACTTGGTCATTGAAACGCGTATGAGTAAATAAATGAATAATTTGTGAGTTTGTGTATGTTTTTATTTGTTTTTAACATAACCTCACAAGCTAAGCTCAAAGAATATTTGTTTAGGTATTGAAAACTTATGAAGGTTTTACATAAATGAATTTTTTTTTTTGAAATTATGGGACCAGGGTGAGAAATGACAATAAATATTCTTTTGGTAATTGATGAAGGGAATCTAGTTTACGCAATACAATTTTAAAAAAATAAAACGATATTACTAACATCCAGGTGAATTTCTAAAAATGTGAATAAATGAGGTTGTCAGAAATAATAAGGTAAGTAGAAACAGAAAGAATAAAAGGAATGGGAAATAGCAGATATCTAGTGTCATCAAAACCTCCATCATACAACCTTAAATCGTTGCCATGGTTACCACAAAATATCATAGTGCTATACCCTTAAAAATAAATAAAATAAGCAAACTGGAAATAAGCAAACGATGATAAAATTTTTTTTCTTGAATTTTGTAGTTCATTATATTTGGTGAATCTTATTAATCACTTAAACAATAGTTTATGACTATCCGAACTTTTTATTTAGTAAATTTGTTAAAACTTACTGAGACAGAACGTTTTCGATCGCTATGTGCCGATCTTCATCTGTCAACGTTCTGTCTCAGTAAGTTTTAACAAATTTACTAAATAAAAAGTTCGGATATTCACCGAACTATTGTTCGATATTCACTTAAAGTACATTTTTTTGTCTTCACCTCAGGAATTTAGTTTTAAAAACATTTTTTTATATTACTTATTATCATATTTGTTGATTCCATCTTCACGTGAGCTACTAGTTTACACTAAAAAAACATTTACAAGTGTTTAGTAGTTACTTATTATGTTGGATGTAGTAGTGTAAAATGAAAATGGATTGAGGAGCTGAAATGAATTATTGCTTAAAAACATACACACATTGGTTAGAAGACTTAAAGTACTGATATTTGTCAATTGTATACAAGTTAACGTTTTTAGTAATGTTATAGTGTGGCAGTTAAATCCAACTGGTCAGGTTGGGATGCTGTTACAACGATAAATATGATGTTTTTTGGCATAAAAAATATCTTATTTTACACTCAAGATATAGTTTAAATAGTAAGTACATAAAAACTCAATCATTTACAATATGTACATCCTTTTTCATATTTTTATTTTCTTAGTTATGAGATTTATAAAGGAATTTCACAGCATAGTATAGGTTTTCTGGGCAAGCATATCCAATGAAAATACTTTATTCATTTGTGTGCCCTTCTTTATGGTGATATCTACAGTTTGTATGCTTTTTAAAATTCTTTTCCTCATTCTCTACAAATTAGTTGTAAAGGATAGAGCCAGATCATTTATTTAGTAGAGTTATTTAAGGAATATTATTGGCATTCAAGAGTTCTAAAACTACAGTAGAGCTCCAATTACACGAACTCCAAATAACTAAAACGCTTTCTAATTAAAAAAAAAGTTATAACAAAACAGGAACATAATGTTATCTTCAAAATAATAATACGGTCTAGATGTGTTATTTGCCTGATATCCGCACAGTGGAAATAATATTTGGATACTGATTCACTGTAGTTGGATGCCGTCTGTCGTCAAGTATATGCCTAATCAGTCAGTGTATCTTATTCTTTCACATCGGTCTGTTGTTTTATTTTTGAATGCATTTTGTTATTCATCATGGCTTCTAAAAAAAAAAGTTGTTTTATCGTTAGCGGATAAACTAATTACAGATCAATCTCAATCAGATAAAGGAGTTACAGCTAAATATTTGGCTGAGCTGTACGGTCCTGGACAATCAACGATTTCAGACATTAAGAAAAAACAAACCTACACCGGTACTTTTAAACTTCATTTCAACGCATAAAAATTAAGACGAAAGTTCATCAAGAAAATCAATGAAGGCAGCAAAAAACCAAGAATTAGAAGTTGGCGTTTTTAAGTGGTTTTGCAACAATGTTCTATAGGAAATCCAATTTCTTGTCTGATTCTATGTGAAAAAGCTTCTATGATCTTGAATTAGTAGTAAAAAAAATATAAAACTATAAAATATAATTTTTTCTCCCATTTGTAACATATGAGTACAACAGTAATTAATTAAAATCAACCTTTTTAAAAAAATTTAACAAACTAAGTTTATGGTTATCTGAATAAAGCCGACTCCCGATACATTCGAAAAATTGGACTTCTACTGTAGTTGGAATCTAAAACTATATAAAGATATCTTGTATTTTCAGTTTTCTATTAGGTACATTTTGTATAGCTTAGAAGCATTTATGACAAACATGTAGAGAGTGTGAATAAATATTTTTTTAAACCACCTCAATATTTTTTGTTTCAAGTAGGTAATACAACATAAGTTGGCCATACCATTAGTAGCAAATTTTCATAACCAACCTTTCATAAACACATTGGACAAAAAACATTGATTATGAAACATGTTTTACCCTACATAAACACTAAAACTCTTCTTAAAAGATAAAAATATCAATAACAATTCGTATAACAAAAGAAGAGCTTGTGCAGAACACAAAAACTTTGGGTTCCAAAGATTATACCTAAACCTAGTTTCATATACACTGCTAGAAATTAAATTATTGATTGTCTTATAATAATTATACTTCTATTAAAGTTCACCAATAACTGTTACAAAATTACTTGGTTTTTTCTTAAATAGATTATTTATCAATTTTACCCATTATCCAAAACCTACTACTTACCGCATGATATTTCTCAGCAGACGGATTTTACATTTGATCAATTTCATGGATAAAATTCACAGTCAGTCTTTTAATTTACTTGGTGAATTGAATAATGCACGTGCCAGGCGTGAGTGACGTCTTCTAAGAAATATCTGAGACCAGATACCTGGGGGAAAGATTGTTTAACTCTTAAGTTTAATAGCTAAGAGCGATTCCTTCCATGAAAATTAATTTACACGTCAATACAAACCTTCAATGTAGAACCAGTCTTATTTTAGATCCAGAATACGTGGAGTCTTAAGGCTACATACACCTGTGTATTTAGCTCCCTTCAATTGCCACTATGTAAATTGGGCAGCACAAACCATTTAAACCTTGGAGTCAAAATTGAACTCTAAAATTACCTGCAGCTTACAAACAAGTAATATAAATTTTTTTTAAAAGTAAATTCCTACTGAGGTTAAGAAAGACAAATTTTATCATTGTTTGCTTATTTCCAGTTTGTTTTATTCGTTTCACTCATTTTTAACCTTACATCGCTATTTATATTTTGTGGTAACCATGGCAACAGTTTAAGGTTGTATATAGGAGGTTTCAACGACAACCAGATGGGGGTAAAAATTCATATACATCTTTAAGGAATTAATTTCTTGGTATTGGAAAGTTGGCGCAGTGCCAAAGCCCACTAGACCTTGTACATGAATATTCTTAGTTCAAATCCGGATGGACCCCCAAATTTTTATAATTTAATTATTAAATAAATATTTCAAAAAAACTTTATCAACATCCACTGTCATCCAATATAGGTAAAACAAAATGTATTTGAACTTGGTTGGATGAATAAAAACATATTTTATTAATGATTGAAAATTTGTACAAGATATATATCAGGAGAGTGTGAGCTAATAGAAGGAATTGCAGTGTATCATTTATTCAGTAGACATAAAACAAGATATATTGACACTCCTAACAATGTGGCTAGAGGATAGTTGTATATTGGTAATCCCACAAATATGATGAAAGGGAACAACAAAAACAGATCTGTAAGTGGGTTATTTGATATAAGAGGTTATTATCCAGCAAACATTGTCATAATATAAATTGATAGAAAATACATAAAAACAATTAGCGCAATTAAATGAAACAGTTGTTTGAATAGCTACTGCTTGATAGCTAACTAATCTAAAAAGTCTTTTAATTAGAACTTATGAGATTTGAGGAAATATATCTCTTAAATACAGACAAATATTGGAGATATATCCTGCTCAATTACTTAATGCTTACATGTAATTGAAGTTGATACGTAGTAACATGTTGAGGTTCCATTGAACTACAACTGTATTTATTAAGAACATTTATATCGGTCAAATTGTCAAGGTACCATTAGGATATCAACTTGTTTCCCTCAAACAATATTGGAGCTGGGTATATTACATGCTTGGCTTTATTTCTTCAGATTTATTGATGAGGAATATTGTACTATTGTTAATGCCCCTCCTTTCTTCAATTCCAGGTATTTTGGAGCTTTTTAGGTGGTACAGAATGAGTTGAGATTTTTATCAATCTCTGATTTTGTAATATGGTTAGTTTTTTTTATCAAATAAAGGCTTGCTTACTTATAAGTTCCTGAATCAATGTTAGTATAACTGAACCATTAATATTTAAAGATGTAGGTGTATTGATTATTGGATTATAGCAATTAGAAAAGAGGCTAGCAACTAACTAAATCTTGCTTGTTGTAATCTTCAATTCACTGATTAAACTATAATTAAATAATACTTAACTAAGTGAATACGTAAGGGCTTATTTGGTGAAGAGTTTTGAAACAATTATTCCTTTTACAAAGCAAAGCCTCTACTGGCATCATAAATCTCATACTGACAAACTTTATACCTTGTTGGATGCCGCCAGTAGAGGTTTTGATTCAAAAAAGGAACAATTGTTAAAAAACCCGTCACAAGTAAGCCCTTACGTATTCACTTAGTTAAATAATATTTAATTATAACTTGATCTGTTAAATGGTTCTAGGATTTTAGAGAACTTACTTTGTTTCCAATTGTTTAATTTGTGGAAACAGCAAAACCATATGTTTTTTATAATTTGTTCTTTTTCATGACAAGCTGGTTGTTAGTCACTTATTACAATTTAAAACTACTTGTGCCCATGTCTGGTCGCAAGTAATAAGCTATATGTTTCATTTGTTCTGTGTTTGAATTTTGGGCATTAAAATAGTAAGTAATATATAGTAAAAAAGTAGTAATTTTGGATCATTCGCACAACCATCGCTAGTAATATGTCGAATTCTATACTGATCACAAACCTTGGTATTTTTGCAGGTGGTTTTCACATGATTAAAAAATTTTAAGTTTGGAGAATAAAGTCTTATACAAATAGACAGATGTTAGAACTTGAAATAAAACTAATCAAAAGTTTTGGTAGAACCTCGCTGAAAGTCAGCACTATAGTAATAGTTGAAACTTATTCTCCAATAATGGTCACTTTGATCATTCAAAACCCCTAGAATGGTGGGACTCATTGCTTTTTCCTCAGCATAGCTGGATGGACATTAGTTCACGACTTGTAATATTGTGCATAGGTTGTGAAAACGTCTCATCATGGACTCCATGCCACGGAGCTTACATCGGCGACAAAACAAGCTCAGATCAGCATCCCAGATCAAAATTTGTCAAATTTTGACTTTTTAACTGTCTTAAAGTGTAATGTTTCTGATCACCCCTATACCTAGATATGTGTGAAATGTTATTTAATGATTTAATCTTCGTTAATGTGCACCCATATACAGTTGTCAACTATAAAGAAAATAAAGTGATAATTTGACTGGAATATTGTAACAGACAGCCAACTCCTCCTAGTAGGAGGAGAGATATGAACAGCCATTCATCAATCCATGTGAGTTTAATGACTTTGATTATGTGGACGGTTTAGTTATAAAATAAATATTACAATTTATGAAATGGTTAAGATACATCAAAAGCCTTAGTGTGACAAACAAAATACAAGTGTTTCAAATTGAGGATTTTCAAAATTAAGAAAAACATGAGTTACTATTACAATTTGTAAATTTATTGAGTACTTACAATAAATAATAAAACATTTTTTACAGACTTAAATTTAAATAAATACAGGAAATTTCTTCATTTATAATGAAGAAGAAAAATTTAATAACCCTATTACATGAGCTTAGTTTCATGTAATTGTAGAAAACTCTTGCAAGATCATTTGCAGGTCTAATGATGCAAAGTCTATGTTCTGTCTAGTGTCATTTACCACGCTGCGCACCTGAAACAGTAAATAATTTATAAATATCTATGTACAAGGTCTGTTCAAAAGGTAACTCTTATCTGATTTCATTATTATTTGACCATATCCTAGAGAATGTCAATAATGATTCTAATTTATTTTTAAACATAAATACTGGTGTACGATAATTATATGAAACCTAAACCTAATGGTCTTTGTAATGGAGTCACTCTTAAATAAACAGAAAGAAATTATTTGCAGTTTTTGTGTTGTACATCTTGAGGTTTTTGTATAAATTACACTTTTGCTTATTAACTTGGCAAAAAAACCACTACTTACTGATTTATTCAACAGACACATTTCGTACTAGGTCAGGATATTATTCAATGCTGTAAATCACTGACAAGACTGTTGCTCAGGTGTGTTGTGTTAGTGTGAGTCTGTGGTGTATTTCTGTTCTGTGGTGTGTTATTGTCCATAGAGTAGTTATTAATTATATGCTCAAATATTGTATTTGATTGTGTGTGTTTTGTCATTTAGAATGTGTTGTGGATAGTATTCATGGTGTTTATGTATCTTGTAGTTTTCTACTGTGTTAAGTTTGTTGCTTTTTTTTATGTAGTGTAGGATTTTTAGATTGGTGTTTAAGTCAGTCTGTAAGTGTATTGTGTTTTGTATGTGTATGGCGAAATTTGATTTGGGTTGTCTTTCTTATCTGTTTTACGTGTTTATTGTATCTTGTGGTTAATGTTCTCCCTGTTTGTCCTATGTAAAAGCTGACACAGTTGTTGCATGTAATTTTTTATATGCCTGCCCTGTCGTGTTTATCCTGGTGTGTTTTTGAACTGTGTAGCTGTATTTTAATTGTGTTGGATACTGAATAAATCAATAAGTAGTGGTTTTTTGCCAAGTTAATACAAAAAAGTGTAAGAAATTATATTATTTAACAAAAGTTATTGTACTAAAAGTAGTGTAAATAAGCTTAAGATTCAGTCTTCTCTTATATTTCTTATTAGATAATCTGTATAGTTTTAGGTAACTGTTTAATAGTTATTACAATAAATTCTCGATACAACAATCAACTCGTTATAGTATGAAATACTGTCCTCTACAAATTAACATAGATTTTTAAATATTAGAGCCTCAAAGTATTAGAACTACAGTCGGACCTCCATATATCGAAATTGTAGGTTCCTTAAAAAAAATTTGATATATGGAAACTTCAATAAAGAGAATTCTGATTTTTCCGTAAAGACTCATATTACAGTATTACACAAGTTTACGCGAACATAACCATTATGCCAAAGAAACAGTACTACCGTATTTGTTTACAATAAAGTTTGTTCTCTTCTACAGTATTATAGGGCTACGAACTATACTTAAATATCGAAATCTTGTTGCTGTTCATGACGAGCTGGAAAATTATAAAATACAAAGAGTGATGAAAACACGCATTTAGTTAATACTGAACATACCGTACATACCTTAATAATATTGCATTTTATTGTTGGGTAGTAAAATAACTTCTAATATCATTTTGTACAAAGCTTGATGTAGATTCTTTGCAAAGACATTTGTTAAGAGACTGGTAAATTTCATCAGATACGTTTTCTACGAATTGAAGTCCACGACGAATCGTTTCAAATTCTGCCGTCATTTCTTTCTTGGAAGGTTTAGGAACTTCTATATGTTCTGTCTCGGTGCCCTCATCTTCAACTTCAGCATTTATTAAAGAACTTAAAAGTATCATCATCTGATGGATATTCAGCTACAATAAGGTCTTCATCCACCCTTAAAAATTCGTTTAGCAAAACATTGTCGTTGATCGTGCCTGCCGATTCTAAATGCTCCCAACATTCCTTAATTTGCGGCAATACATTACTTTCTTCCACAACAGATCTTTCAGAGAAGGCGGCTTTTAAAAAACAATTTCTTATCGTCGATTCCGCAACATCATTTTGCCCCACCTTTACTAATTGTGATATACACAGCCTGAGGTTGATAACATTTTCAATAGGTTTGTCATTTTCCAATGCAAGAATAAGTCTCTTAAGAACCTGTTTTCTATAATACACTTTAAGAGTTTTAAAGACGCCTTGGTCTATCGGTTGTAGTTTCGAGGTGGTATTTGGAGGGAAAAAACAAGCTTCACGTTCACCAACTTTTTTGAGACAGAAGACGGATATGCAGGGTAATTGTCCACAAAAAGAACCACTTTTCTCTTTTGCTTAATCATTACTTCGTCAAATTTCAATATCCACCTCTCAAAAATTTCACTCGTCATCCATGATTTTTTATTGTATTCATAGTCAACTTCTAATGACTTCACTCCTTTAAAACATCTTGGCTGCTTGCTTTTCCCAATGACCAAAATTTTACATTTTTCTTTTCTAGACATATTAGCACATACCACAAAAGTAACTCGCTCTTTGCTGTGTTCATCTCCAAAGCATTTATCGTTTTTAAAGGTTAGCGTCTTATTTGGTAAACACTTGAAAAAAAAGGCCAGTTTCATCCATATTAAAAATATTGTCAGGCTCATACTCTTTTACAATTGTTTTTAAAATTTTAGGTTTCCACTGGCTACAATCTGCTTCAGATACACATCCGCTTTCTCCCGAAATAACCTTTTCTACGATTTCATGTGCTCTTAAATTTGTCTAGCCATCCTGAACTTCTTGGAACTCTTTGTGTCCTAATCTTTCCGCGTATTCAATTGCCTTTTCTTTTATAAGAGGTCCTGGAAAAGGCATGTTTTTATCTCGTACCATTTTCACCCACTTGAAAACCGCCTCGTCAACATCATCGTATTTACATATTTTTGAACATTTTCTGTACCCTCCTAAGGATTCATAACTTTATAAAACAGATTCGCGATTTTTTATTATCGTCGACACTGTACTCGGTGGAAGGTCAAACTTCTGCGCAACCTCTTTTTTTGTACTCCACTATCAACGTCTTTTAATAATTGTACCTTTTTCGTGACACTCAGGGACTTTCTTTTGGACATAACGTCAACAAAAACTCAAAACCAAACTCAACAAAACTATAGTAATGTTACTAAACATAACAAACAGTCCATGTTAAATGGTAAAAAAGAACACCGACTTACAGTAATCTAAACAAACCAAACCTCGCACTAACCAATAACCGAATGACGAGACTTGTTGACATGAAATACAATACAGTACTGCTCTCTGCTCTGAAAGAAATGAGTAAGAGTGTATGAGAGAGCCATTAGTCATGTTAGTCACGCACAACCACCCGGACAAAGCCTTAACAGATGTCAACATATTGTCATGTTGCTCTCTCTCTCTCTCGCTCTCTCTCAATGTTTCTGAATGAATATTGTGTCAAGGGAGGGCTACGTAACATTCAATAACACATTTTGTTACACATTTTATTTTCAATATTTAAAAATAGGTATGTGCAGTAGTTTTATTTTCTCTAAATTAAATTCGATAAATAGAATTTCTTTTCAATATAAAGAAACATTTTTCCATTGAAATTTCAAGGGACTCGGAAATAATTCGATAAATAGAGAATTTTGATATATAGAAGTTCGATAAATAGAGGTCCGACTGTGTATATATATATATATATATATATATATATATATATATATATATATATATATATATGTGTGTTTTATATGTGCTTATTTCCAAAGAGATTGCAGTTTTGGACTATTGCCTTTAGGTAAGTCTGTCAGTCTCCTATCAAGTCCAAAAATTCCTATATATATATATATATATATATAGTGCGGTGAACTATGGAATATATTTAATCCCTCAAAAAAGTAGTTTTTGTAATTAAAGAATAAAAATATGGTACAACTCACAAATATACAATTTTTTTATTTCATACGCGTTTCAACGACTAATTTGTCGTCATCCTCAGTGAAGATACACAAATGAAATTAACTAAAAAAAAATATATATATTAAACATAACCTATAAAGTTTTAACAAAAGTAAAAACGACGGTTAAAAACAAAAGTTTTTACTTTTGTTAAAACTTTATAGGTTATGTTTAATATATATATATATAGATTTTGTCACAACATCACAACTTTTGATGACTGCTAACTGCTATATAACAAAAATAATTAAATCACTCCCCCCTGATTGCAATCCCTCAGAACTGAGAAGGTGGGAACTATCATACCAGTGGTATACCAAATCCAGAGAATCCCCTAACCTCAACATCAGATAAACCCATTCATTTTTTTTTTCTTCTTCCTAATAGCCTTATCTCTTTTCCCCTGACAGACTTATATAAACTATAATCACTCATATGCTCATGGAAACAATATATATATATATATATATATATATATATATATATATATATATATATATATATATATATCTTTAATCTGTGCATCTGTGACATCTGATTTCTACTCTACACAATCTGTGATTACAACTTGTATTTATTTTATTTCATTCTCTCATATTTCTTTTTGTGTTTTCTCTTCGATTGACAAAGACCACTGTGTGGTTGAAATATATCATTGTTTAAGTGCTTTTATGTGTTTCTATTTCAAGACTACAGTGTGGACTCTTACCAAGGTAAGTCTTGTCAGTCTCCTAGTCCAAAAAATCTAAATATCTTTACCAACCAAAACTAACCTATATATATATATATATATATATATATATATATATATATATATATATATATATATTTTAGTTAATTTCATTTGTGTATCTTCACTGAGGATGACGACAAATTAGTCGTTGAAACGCGTATGAAATAAAAAATTGTATATTTGTGAGTTGTACCATATTTTTATTCTTTAATTATAACTTTCACTCACAAGCCAACTCGAATATTATTTATAAGTAGTTTTTGGTTAGACTGAACTTGGATTTAAAATGAAATTAGATATTTACTGTGCATTAATAATTAGAGAAATAGATTTCTTATTGCCAGAAACCTAGGATGTTTAGTATTTAAAGTGTAATTATAAATTAAAAAAGTTTTCAATTTAGAAAACAATAGTAATGTTCCATGGAATCTTTCAAACAGCTTCCACCTTTCCAGGAGATTAGGGCAGAAACTCTTTCCTTGCCATGCTCAAGGAAGATTGTCTGTTTTTTCCATTCTTAGCTCAGTTGAGATTAATGTTATATAGTACTATATATCTACAATTTGAAACACACATCAATTAAGATCGAAGAAAATTGAAAATAATCAAAGATAAAGGAGTTTAGGTCAGAAAGGGGATTTCTAAATCTATACGTTTTACAGTAATATCTTCATAAGATAAGTTTGACTCAATTATAAAAGAATTGATACCAGCATTGAAGAAGTTCCAACATTTTGAGACACAAAAAAGATTTAGAGAAGAAGTTTCAATTGGCTTAAAAAGTACGAGATCCTCCTAGATATAGATTTCTGGACTGCTTAACAAAACAGAAGAAAAAAAAAACATTTTAATAACTGCGTATTTGTCACTTCAAATGTTCTAATGGATGGCTCTGGTGATTCTAAAACAAAAGTAACATTTCTTCACACGATGTTTCTGGGGGTAAAGTAAAGGAAGTAGAGTAGATGGAACATGTGTCAACAATTGGCTAAAAGTATTTGAATTTAAAAAATCCAGGTACACTGAAAAGGATATTTTTAATATTGATGAAATCATTGTTTTTTTTTTTTTTTACCTTTTGCCAAATAAAACTCTTGGCCTTATTTAATTAATACAGGTTAGTACCGTAATATTACCATACAGCTTGGTAAAACTTGTGGCCCATTAGAACATTACAAATGCATGAAAACCTGTTTTACAATAAATATTTATTTTTATGAGTTGAAATAAAATTACGATTAATGTAACTATATGAGATTAAGAAGAATTAGGGATAAGTAAATCATCAATCAATAAACAACTGTGGAAAGCAAGTAATTGGTGTTAATTGTGTCAAATTAAGAAAATATGTATATGTAAAATTTCTATGCTTAAAATGTAAATTATATAAATTTATTGAAATTTCAATAAATTCCACTATAAATTTTAATATAGACTTGACTGAATATTTGTAAAAGTGAACCTGTGTTTAGTTACCATTTTGATTTGGTTTACAAAAAATCCATTGTTTAAACAATAAAAAATTTTAATGTGCAAAAATCTTTCATATATGTGAGTTTATTTGTTTACTTATTTATATTTTTTAATTCCATCGTCGCGTGAGCTACTAGTTTTTACTAAAACATGTAAATATTTTACTTATTTATATATTACTGACATATTTGTAGCATTTTACTTAGATTTATTTACAAATTTGTAGCCTTGTAAAATTAATTATTACACATAAGATTACACTGTATTGAAATGTTGGTTAGATTCTTTTGAGGTTAAATTGTTTTGATGTAAAAAATTGTAATAATTATTGTATTTTTCTTGCCTTGATAAGGATTACAGAGGTTTCCCAGTTATGATTAAAATGTTAACAGGATATCAAATAATAATGGTAAAGTTTTTTTTTGTTTTTCATTAAAAACATTTTCAACTATAGCGATATCTATTTGATTATTTTATATTTTACACCCTCTATCCTATTCTTAATTATTTTGCTGAACACCTTTTAAACTATATTTATCTTTTTATTTTTTCCAATTTTTTTAGTAATTGATTATTTTTTAAATTGTAATTACAAATTAATTTATTTTTACCCATATACATTGTACGAAACATAATTTTTATTATCTTTAATAACAAGATTTATTGGTTTTAAGAGTTTTATCTCATTTTCATTGTATATAATTCAAACATCTAATTTAGTTTGATTTTACATACTTTTTAACGTATTATTTTATTCTTGAATTTTGTAGTCCCTTACGTTCAGTAAAACTTAATCACTTTTACATTATTTATGACTATTCGAACTTTAAATTTTGTAAATTTGTAAAAGCTTAATGAGACAGAATGTTTTCGATCTCTCCATGCGATCTTCATCAGTGTCTTCTGCTTGGAGTTGTTAGATTAAGCGGTGAAATGATTAATGTAAAAGTGGTTATTATATTTTATTATCAATGAAACATGAAATGATTTAATTATGGAAATAAAATTTTCTCCCAATTAATTGTTTTATAAGTGATGAATTATGCATAATTAAATATTTTTGCTGGGAACTTTTATGTCTGAGTTTTCTTTCTGAATCAACTAGTGTAATTATTTTCCCTAATTTTTTATTAAAAATTTGACTTAATTTAAAACATTTAAAAGTGTACATGCTTAAATTCACCCAAGAATTTCAAAGATGAGTTACACATGTTCATGTATAGACATTATTGTTTACTGTCTTGAGGTTTGAATATTTTACTACTGTGTTCATGTTTCACATTTTGTAAGGATTAATTTTAGTCTAGGTAAAGTAAAACCTCAGGCAAATAATTTAAATGTCTTAAAAAATATAATTATTTTTTATACTCACAAATATAACCTTTAATAAGAGCTTAGTTTCTCATGGAAATGGTTTGTATTTATTATCAGTTTGTAGTGCTTTACATACATGTTTGTTGTTTTTAGCTATCATGATTTTTATTAGTTCTATGAAGATTTTTACCTTTATTTACTATGAAAAAATTTTTTGTCTGTAAAGTTAAAACAACATAAACCACAATTATGTGTTCAACTTGCATATAATCTGTCATGATAAGTGTTTGACACTTACCACAAAGCCATATAAATCTGTGAGCGAATGATGAGTAGGTTTGTAACTATTTTTTGTAGAACTTAAGTTTAAAACTTTTTCTATCTAGTATTCAAAAATGTTTATAGTGTAAATAGATACCCTGGTGACTGAAAACATAACAAGGTAGTAGTACCTTGAATCCAATAGATCAGTTATTATGTTATCAATGGCAACCATTACAGTTGGAAACTAACTTTATTATATCATTGTGTGGATTATCATCGATTATGTTAATTTTATTTACAAATATTATAATTCAGTTGCTAGAGATAAAACAGAATTTGTCCCTGCTCCACACAAAGTGTTTAAAGTCCCCCTTAAATAATTGAAAAAATATATATAATGATATTGCGTAAAATTATTATGTATCTCAGAGATTATTATAGTACAGGTCTATGTATTAACTAAAATAAATATTTTATGACTATCCGAACTTTAAATTCAGTAAATTTGTTAAAACTTACTGAGACAGAACGTTTTCGATCGCTATGTGCCAATCTTCATCAGTGTCTTCTGCTTGGAGATGTTGGATCAAGTGGTGACGGCTTTAAAGGTAGGTTTCTGATAGTACCAAAGAGTATGTGTGATTTGTATTGTGTTTGTTCGTTTAATATGTTTGTACTTTTGTGTGTCTGTAAATTTCATATTGTTCTAGTGTGTTGAGATGTGGTCCTTTTTTGTTGATGTGTAGGATTTCTAGGTTATGGTAAATGTCTGTGTATTTGTTTCCTGTTTCTTTTATGTGATTGTAAAATGTTAAGTTGGTGTTCTGTTTGTGTTCCTTAACTCTTTGTTAAGAGCTCCGAACTGTGTGTCCAATGTAAAATTTGTCACATTGGTCGCAGTTCAGTTTGTATACGGCTGGTGCTTGTAGTTTATCTTTGTTGTTGGTGTTGTGTTGTATTTTGTATTGTAACTTGTTATTAGTGTTGTATGCTATTAGATTAATAAGATTCACCGAACGTAATAGGCTACAAAATTCAAGAAAAAAATAAATAATAAAAACCTAAAGATTGGACAGTAATATTTTAGACTCTGAATATCTTTCCTTTAAAATTGTGTGAGTATGTTTTTCTGATTAAGGCATTTATTTAAGATTTCTAACAGAATTCTGAACGAAGTTTAAAAGATAAATAAAAACTTTTCAATCAGTCAAAGGAAAAAAATTGTCTTGAGAAAATGTCTACACTCACCATTGAGGTGAAGAAAGAAGAATGTCGTGGGTTTTCAGAGTAGCGTTCATACTGGTCTAGACTGTCCTGTAGTTTCAATGTTAAGCTATCATAGTTCTTTCTCACTACTTCTAATATCTGAAATTAAACAAATGGTATTGTGTATTATAGATGGCTAAAGTAGAATAAAAAATAAATTAAAAGTTTCTGGTTGACCTTCAAATTAAAATTTCAAATATAAAATATTGTTTATGAAGAAAAATATTTTTTATTATTTAATCTATAAATTTCTTGTATTTGTTTTAATTAATTTATTTCTAACTTCAATACATTAAAGACAATTTATTAGTAAAGTTTTTTCTTTACAAATGAAATGGTGGCTTCTGAATAAAAAAATGAGCTCATAAAATGCATGGTCAAAGCATTAAAAATGTTTTTTGCAACTTATAAAATATGAAAACACAGGAAATTTCTTAAAATTTTCTGAAGTTTAAAGATGTCTGATACCTTAAACTACATAGCTTTGAAATGTGAACAAGCGACCATACACTTTTTTCTAAACAAGTTTTATCAATTGTTTTCTATCCTTTAGAACTTTTTTAAACTGTTTTTTATACATTTACCTGGTTCATTTAAAAGTACATGCAACCAGTCTCATAATATCAAAAACTTTTATGCTCCTTCACAGCAGCAGTAATGCGTACTAGAAATAAACTAATATTTAAATCATTGATTTTTTTGTCAAAGCTTCATCTCTATAATTTTTATAATCATCACTTGGAAGGTGGACTCTTTTAGAGCTCATAAAGATGTTTTCTTATCAGTTACTTTATTCTTTTCCAAGCAGTAATCTCTTATAACAATTTTGCTTTTTTAAACACTCGTTTCGAATTTTTTTCCGAAATTCCTTTTTAAGAGCTCAGTTTTAATTAAACAACTATACAACATAACTTAAGATTTATAAAATACATAATATTATATAAAACATAATACAAATCAACAAATTACAAAACTCTTAATAAATATCCATTTACAAGTCAAAATTTTTTCTATCACAAAAATTGAGTGTGTTTAAAAAAGCAAAATTGTCTGTGATCTGTCATTAGCCTATATAAAAAAATTAATAGTTATTAACAGACATTAAATAAAAATATTAGTTAAAAACTCTTATAATTTCTTTAACAGTCTACCATATAGGTTCAAGTCTTTTGGTTCATGCTGGAAATAATTCAATGACTTTTTAAAGTTATAATTCCACATTTCTACCCACTAGTTACTGCATCCTTTTAAAACACAAGAAATGTATGTCGTCTGTTAGAAATTATATTTTCTGAAATGTTTCTTTGACTTGGAACCTATTGAAACCCATGCTTATTGAATTCTGTAGTACTATTTACATATTCCTGAGGCAATATCTTAATGATTGAACTAGCAGTAAAAACCTTTACATTGCACATTACCAAAAGAGTACCTACCTATAAAGCATCTAAAAATGTGAACTTTAGATAAGAGACATCCAATGAGAAATGTAGTGTTGGATGCTAGAGCCTCTGGATGGGTTACATTTATAGAAATCCCAGCCATGTATGAGAACCCACCATGGAAAAAGTATATCCAAATCTAGTTTTGTAAGACCCTCTGAGTTTGTCAATAAAAATGTTGTGCAATTATAGTAAGAGAGGAGAAATTATTTGTACAAGACCTAACAAATATATTAACATCTACTCTGGTGGCTCTTATAAACTTGTTACTTGCAAACCAGGAACAGGTTTTCATAACCAATGAACATAAGTGCAATATACATGCCTTCATCTCTAGCCTGAATCTAGGAATATGGCAGTTAACACAGTTTGATATACAAAGACAGTAATATTTCTATTCTGATTTACTCACTATTTCTCTGCAAACAATAAGCACCATAGAGGCTACTGAATATTATTTTCAGAAGCAAGAATTATATGAGTTATTAAAGAAATAGAAAAATATAATATTTGAGTTGATACCAATTCCCTGTGGCAGTTGTTGGTATACCAAACTGTCAAGATACATAAGATTTGTACTTACAGTTGGAATTCAAAATCAGCATAGAAAAATCTATCAGTTTGGTGGAAGATTTCAGAAAACTCTGGATAGAAACTTGGAAGAATATTACAAAAGAGAGATAGTTTTACAATATTGATGATATCCACACAGACAACTAAATGGATAATAGCATTCCCAGACAAGTAGCATCTTTTGCTGCAATAGCAAAAACAGGTCATATAGTTTGTTTATTTATGTTTTGACTTGGTTGGTGTGAAAATTGGGAAAAAGAGTCTACTGGTCGACACCTTAACTAGCTCCAACCAGAACCATCAGTCGAGGATAAATATAGGGAAGTAGCACGACCAACAGCATCTTTTGCTGCCAGAGCAAGAACCGGCCATGTGGTGACACAGGAGTACCTATTTCATTTTAATCTCACAGAGTCTCTATTGTGTGCACTCTGTGGTGTGAAGAGCGAAACAATGAACACATCTTGCTGAACTGCCCTTACCCATTACCTACAAGAGACATCCTCAGACCAATTGTGACAAAATGGCAAGATATTCTAGTTAAGAAGAACCTGTGGGCCATAGCATCATATATATATATATATATATATATATATATATATATATATATATATATATATATATATATATATATTGTGGACATCCGGCCATCGGCTACAGTTGAACTGGACGCCTGCACGAAGAAGTAAGTAAGTATGTTTTGACTTGGTATTGTTGTAGTTGTACACAGTTTGTCACAAGGATGATATTTTGGAGCACATATTTTTGGATTTTCAGATTCAAAATATATAGGGCCAGTGATGCTAGAGGCTAAATTAAAAAGTAAGTTATATAATTGTATATCTCTATAAAGTTTGGAGTAATCATAGATTAATGTTTAATTTTAGTGTCCCAAAATCAGGCTCAGCTTCCCTGCATAATGTTTTAAGTTTAACTCTGACATTTACACGGAAAACCTTGAAAAGAGGTTGTTTACTTTTTATGGAGTTTAAAGTTTGGTCTAAGGAAAAGTTAAATAATCTTGTTTCCTCATTGTTTCAAAGTTAAAGTTTTTGAGAGGATTAAACAAGGACCGTGACTTCCAGCATTGAACAATGCACTGATTAATAGTAAAACTTGTTTGCTGATAAATATCAGTAACAAGTGATTTTTAGCTAGGTAAATGGATGAATGTGTTTATTCTGAAACACTCAACAATGTACAAAAACAATTGCAAAGCTTAAAACCGGATTAGCAGAAATAACTAGTTTAGATTGGAAGAGTACATTTTTCCAAGATGTGTGTGGGTCTAACTATACATCTCAAACTAAATTTGAAGTACAAAATATCAAGAGCACAGTGGTACAATATATTACAATGAAAATATTGGAAACAACCCCAATATCACAAAAATAATCAAAAATAACAAATAAAACAAGTTACTCAAGATTAAACCCTTATGTACATTCCGATGACCATGTCATCATCATCAGAGGGTCTTATTACAAAATTACAATCTAGCAAACAAGAAGTTACAAACTAGAGTGATGATTTGTTTTATTTGTGGTATTGGGGTTGTTTCCAATATTTTCATTGTAATAAACTTGAAGTATTAGGCTGACCTTAAATTCTTATTAATGGGTTATACTTAAAAGTGTTATAAGTATATGCTGTTCGCCTTTCATAGATGGCATTTAGTGAAATTAATACTGCGTCTCTTCCACAGTTGCTGCTAATTAACACATTTCTTAAAAAGTTCTCATGTTTATTACCTTAGGTTAGAAACTCTCAGCTCATGTCATTTTCAATCTGTTGTTCTTGACTAAGAGATAAGGAACCCATTTATAAGAACATAAATATAACACATTTATGTTGAACATTTTTTTGAATAATTTACTTCTTAAGCTTTTTACTATTTCTTAAATAATAAGAGTTGTTTTTGTACTTCTTAATTTTCCAATATAATAAATTTCAATATTGAGAGTTACAACATTTCATATGTTTTTGTTCAAACAAGTAAGTTTCAATTCAGTCTATGATAAACTGATTTCTTCAGTTTACCTTACTATTTTGTATTCATCGTTAGGAATCTTGTAAATTATTTTAATTACTTATGATGTAATAGAGCCATGTATATAGGACACTATATGTTTCTGTAGACCATAGCACAAACATGCTTAATAAATCAAAATATTAGGTTTGTTGTGATTTTTATTTGCAATATTCAAAACATTGAAATGATAGATTGTAAAACTGGCTGGTGAATTACATAGAAAGCTCATAACCACACAAACAAAGCTGTTTTACCAACACTACTGTTTAGAATGAAAACTTAGGCATAAATCTTGGTGGAAGTCAATAGATTGAAAAGGATAATAATAATTGCTAAGGACAGCAAAAAATACAATCTTACAAACATGCTTTACTTGAGGTTGAATACTATTCTTACCTGCTGTTCAGAAGGTGTTGACAGACCCTGTCCAGAAAGCCAGGCATCAATCTTTGGAGTAAAGTGATTAACAATTGCCCTAGAAAAAATAAAATGTATACTAACTTGTACAAAAACATGATGTTAATATTACTAAACATTAAACAATGTAAATAAGAACATTTTGACGATTCTTATATGGCATACTAAAATTAGATGTAATGAATCATGGCATTCTGGCTTCTTTTATTGGCATGATCAGAATGTGTTTTTCTTGTATTTTTGTATTTTTTTTTAAAGTTTATTTGAAAGTAAGATATTTTTTATCAAATCTTTACCCTAGAACAATTTTGCTTAAAAGTAATGATGAAAAATATATTCTTTCTGTTTTAATGGTGTAATAAAATTGGCCAAATCCCAAAACCACAAGAGTAAAATTTATTTAACAACAAAAAATTGAGACTATTGATATTTCAAAGAATTCTCTAATATAATCATCTGATATACATTTTAAACTCCCCCCAGAGATATTACCTTTAACTCAGTATTATGATATTTATACTGCTTTAATACTCCGAGACTGGTTATTACTACTTTATTAATATTTTTAATTCTTAATATACTCATCTTTGCTTCTGTTAGGAATATATATATAAATATCACAATATGTATTCTTGTGTATTAATAAAGAACATAAGTCAAAATACAAATACAAGAATTATAATTGAATTTACAATTCAAAGCTTTTCGTTGGCTAACAGTACCAACGTCATCAGGAATATTCAATATTTTGACTTATGTTCTTTATATATATATATATATATATATATATATATATATATATATATATATATATATATATATATATATATATATATATATATATATGTATATATATATATATATATATATATATATATGAAGTTAATATATTACTATGTAAGTAATTTTATCCACCATTAAGTGCAATAATTTTACCTTGAGTGATGAGGTACCTTTCGGTCAATTGACCATTGTCGAATCACTGATGCTTCTCTGTTGTAGATGTTCGGTCTGTGAAGTTGACGTTACGCGCACTTTTTCTTGATCTGTGTGTATGATATTTCTATATAGTATGTCTTCTGTATATGTTGTTTGTAGATTCATTAAATTGTTGTGTATGTTTTTATAAATGTGGTATTTTTCTAGTGAGTTTAGTTCTATTGGGTTGTTATTTATTTCAAGTATGGTTAGGTTATTTTCGTAATTTGTTATTTCGTGTTTATGGGATATTAGGTGTGCTGCAACATTTGATACTTTAGAATTTTTGTTTTTATTGCACTTAATGGTGGATAAAATTACTTACATAGTAATATATTAACTTCATAAAGTCAGTGCAACGGAAAAACAATGGATAACGTTAAATATCAAGAATATATATATATATATATATATATATATATATATATATATATATATATATATATATATATATATTTAGGTTAGTTTTGGTTGGTAAAGATTATTTAGATTTTTTGGACTAGGAGACTGACAGACTTACCTTGGTAAGAGTCCACTCTGTAGTCTTGAAATAGAAACACATAAAAGCACTTAAGTGCTTTTATGTGTTTCTATTTCAAGACTACAGAGTGGACTCTTACCAAGGTAAGTCTGTCAGTCTCCTAGTCCAAAAAATCTATATATATATATATATATATATATATATATATATATATATATATATCGCAATATGTATTCTTGTGTATTAATAAAGAACTAAGTTAAAATACAAATACAAGAATTATAATTGAATTTACAATATAATTGTAAATTCAATTATAATTCTTGTATTTGTATTTTGACTTAGTTCTTTATATATATATATATATATATATATATATATATATTATATATATATTATATATATATATATATATATATATATATATATATATATATATATATATATATATATATATTATTACTTGTAAATAATTTTTTCCACCTCTAAGTGCAATAATTTTACCTTATGTGATGAGGCACCTTTCAGCCACTTGACCATTGTCGAATCACTAGAGTGATAATTAATAATAATATTAACTTTATATATATATATATATATATATATATATATATATATTCTTGATATTTAACGTTATCCATTGTTTTTCCGTTGCATATATATATATAATATTGTTAAATTAATACAAGTAGTATATAAAAGAAGATTTCAGCTTTTTTCATACTTATAAATGTTTTATACATTTTTCTCTGTTTATACAGCACAAATTAACATGCAAATAAAGCTCTTTCCAAATGTATTGCACGTACTTTTGATACAGTTGATTCCATTGACGATACGAGATCTTAGATTAGCGATCTTATGTGAGATTGGTAGGACAGTAACCTTTTCTTTTACGTAACCCCAGAGAAAGTAGTCACACAACACAATGTGTTGGTGTGCTTGAGACACATGTCCTATCTAGCGTTGAAGCAATTAAATATCCTTATGGTAATGGGCAGGATTTAATAGAAAATGAAATTGTTGTTGAGTATCTGAGTCATAAGCCATAGTTTTACCATATCCAAATAGTTAATGTCAGTGTAGTTTCCATTTTTAAAAAATGGCTCATAAACCACTTCATAAAAGATCGCACAAAAAATGTTTACTTTTAAAGAATCATGAACACGATGGTCAGAAGCATATGATTTTTTATTACTCCAAATCCACAGAAATTACTTTATCACTAATATGGAAAGTAGCTTCATTACTAAAAATTATCTTATTAGGAAACCTTTATCCAATGTAATATTTTTCTGTAACTGCAAACGAAAATCCAGCTGAAGTGTTTTAATTACTATCTGATAGATGCTGCAGTACCGGGAGGTGTTACGCTTTGAATAATAAAGATTTATTGAGAACCCTTCACACTATTGTTTTCCATATCCCTGCAGATGGAGTTGACTTGGATAGGCAGCGAATAAAACTTGTATGGATACATTTGACATTGTCTTCTGAGATTGGTAGAAAACCAGTAGGTTTTGCTGCAAGCACCCAACTAGTTTCAATAAATTATCTAAACCATCAGAAAAAGATCTGTCATTTTTTTAAATTTCTTGTGAAACGAATGCACATTGCATGGTAATTACTGACTTTGAAATATATCAGACAAAACAATTTTTTTTGTGGCATCTATTTTTTCTACTGTCTCTGCTGTCTAACATAAATGAGAAAAAAACTGCTTGAGATGTTCTTCCATACTTGTTAACAAAGGATAAGAATTTAAATTCTTATTAGTGAAACAGATGTTTAGTAATTAATTTTTGTAACTCATAAGATTACTATGAAACACCTTGTATAAGCCTTCTAGATTCACAGATATTTTGTACACACAAACATGTTCACAATCACATGCTTAAAGATTTATCAATATCAGTCCTACCTGACGTTTATAAGGCTGTTGGTCAAAATCAAAGCAGTATCCTTGAACTCCCCATCCATTGATGAGTACCTAAAGGCTGAAAACAGTTAATACATTTATTAAAATTTTTTAAACCAATTTTCAGGGAATTATAAAAATAAAATTTCTATCAGTATGATTAAACCTTTTAGTTCAGATGCAGCTTCTGAATGTATCTGTACACAAAGGTTTTTTTAAATACTATAGTCAAATTCTAATAATTCACATTAATTCTTGCAAAAACTTCTATGGTTACTGAATTCTTGTACTGTCTGCAAAATATTTTAAAATTACGTTTAATATTTAGAAAATGGTGCTATTTGTATGTTTTAGGGGTTCACAAATAAGTAAGTTAATAAAAAAAATAAATAACCTACAAAACAAAATGGAAAAAAATAGCATTTATGAACTTACAAAAAGACTAATAAAATAACTTTTGAGTTCTTTTTACAAAAATGTGCTAACCTTATCATGACACTTTTAATAATTTTGTGCTAAACTTCTTAATCTTTTTGTAAATAGACTTTCTGTGCTTCTTACATTAGATTGTAAATTTCATAAATACTCAATTTCTGTATTTTTTTTTTTTTAATTGTGATAAATAGGTGCTTGCTAACAGCATTGATACATAAGTTATATCCCTATTATGTTCTGGTGTCAGTGTCTGGAGATAAGCTGATTGATTTGTTTGTTTATGCAGCTTGAAGGAGGTATTTTATGGAATCCATTGTAATCATATAAATTTCTATAACCTGTCTTATAACATACAGATATTTGACTGAAGTTTCAACGCTAATTATCCACCTGCAAATTATTGGGATTGACTGTACATTCATTTTCTTAAAAGACAAGAATTTTTCTTGCATATACTAAATTTTTTCAAGCTAATATTATTGTTTTAGACTAAAAATTGCATATTTACGTATACTTTAGAACATTTATTTTTAAACTATGAAGGCTGGAAAAATAGTGACATAACATAAATGAAATTTGAGCATCTGATTTAAAGAGCTAGGGCAAAGTTTGTATAAGATACATGATGGGTCCAGGTGGACCTCTCTTACTCCATTAAACAATGAAACACAAAATTAAATAACAGCCAAAATATGTCCACAACTAACTACACAGAGGAACTAAACACAATCAAATATTTAGCTCACAAAAAAGGATATGACAATTATTTAATAGACAAACTACACAGAAAAATACTTAACAAGAACAATAACAACAACAAAAACATGAACACAAACAAATTCATCACCCTCACATACATAAACAAACTCACAAATAAAATAACAAACCAATTCAAAAAAGCAGGATACAATGCAGCTTACAGAAAAACAAATAAAAGCCAAACGGCTATTAGACACAGCATTAAAAACAATACCAACACATACAATAACCTGGGAGTATACAAACTAAAATGCAACAACTGCAATAAGTTCTACATTGGACAAACAAGCAGATCTTTCGCCAAAAAATATAAAGAACCCAAAAGCGCACTGCACACTACTATTGAATCCACCTTTGCAAATCACCTCATGAACACTAAACACTCATGCAAAAGTATGGAAAGTAACATGAGCATCCTCCACACATGCAACAAAGGCCATAAATTAAACACACTAGAACAGTATGAAATATATAGACATAGCAACACACATAAAAATGACATCCTAAATGAACAAACACGGCACAGATCACACATACTCTTCGATCACATCACTTCTAACTTTCAAAATAATGGTACCAGGAAGCACAACTCCAGCATTCCTAGCGGCAAAAATACGAGGCTGAAGAAGTCGTAAGTCGAAAACGTTTCCTCTAAGTGTAAGTTAACAATTTAATAACTTTCAGTTAACAAAAAGTCTGGTCACAAGTAATAGCAAAAGTGTAATAAATAACGGCATTACTGAAACAATTTTTTTTACACTACTTAAAAGACTATATAACTAAACCCGGTACTCCATGGATTCTGTTTTGTGGAATTGTTTATGTTGTTGTTGAAAGAATCACCATAAAATTGATGGTGTAAGGCATACTATTGAAAAAACCCCACTGAAGCATTTTTTCTGTTTCGAAATAAGTGTATTTCAAGCACATTACCTTGGGGAAACATTCTTATATACTAATAATAAAAAAAAAACATTGTTTTATCAAATTCTTATAAATAATTGTAACGGAAAAACATTTTAAAATATCTTTAAACCTAAATTTTTGTTAGATACTGTGAAATACATAGCATATCTATCATTATCGGCTTACCAACTTACCCATTGCATATATATTATCAAACACTTGGTGCATCCTTATTAATTCATAATATAACTCATCATAACTGGCAGGGGAAGGCAGGAATGTGTCTCCATAAGTGATGAACAAATTAAAGATATTTATGACCTGAAACAACATTTTGCTGTCAAAATAACAAAGGTAAACTAAATAGTAATGTAAATTAAAGTTTCTCTTAGTTGTCCCCAAAGGTTCTAAGAACTCATTAGTCTGAAGAGCTGTATAGAACTTTAAATGGTTAGAGCCACCTTCACAGTTAGTGCTTTACTTCAGACAAATTAGAAGTGGTAGTAACTTTTATTGTAGACTAGTGAGTTTTCTAGAAACCTGTATAAAGTTATTCATTGTAGATTTACTCAATTACAGATTATTTATATACCAATTATTTACAAAAATTATATTTTTTATGGAATATCAAAAATAATTATTTTTTATTATGGAAAAACTAATTGTGTTATTAAAATAAATAAAAAAAAATTCACACACATCTATACATTTCAGTAGTCATTTGGCCGGACGCAAGCACTGCTTCCATCTTGTAGGGAATTGTGGATTTAGTGGTGTCATCAATTTGTAATTTTGTATACGAGCACTGTTGTAAAATAAAGTTATTAAAAAATGCACACATTGTAACTTTATGTAACTTAAAGTTTATATTTACATGGAATTAGTGTTTTCTGTTAGTGACAGTGTACACACTTACTAGTACATTTTTTGTTGTGGGGGCTCTGCCTGTCTATTATCGATCCGTATTATCATATTTAGACGTGCCTGACCCATAGTTGTTTATGTCTAGAAACATACCAAGGCAAGATTGTGCTTACTAGACATGATAAAAATTGTAGGCTAGAATACTCTCATCTGCAACGCTTACAAATGAGGCCCAAATAGGTTACCAATGGGTGATCAATTGAAACGGCTACACCCGTGACATTAAAGGCATTAGGTTTCAGATACTGTAAAGGTCATTAATAGTTACACAAAATTGAAACATTAAAAAAAAATAAATTTAGGTTCTCTTCATTCTGCCAAGTTTAGTCATGACTCAAATTTGTTTATAATATAAGTAAGTATTGAGTTTTATTGATGTTGTTTTTTTATTTTATTTTTTTTAATTACTCGCTTTAATGTGTAGAACATTAAAATGTAGTTTCGTGATTTCTCAGAGTAAGTTTAAGCAGATTCTCCCCATAAAATTGAACAATTACGATCTTTGTTCAAAGCGCTTTCTGATAACAAATTTTCAAAATACATGTCACACAGATTAGCATAAAATTTAAAATAAAAAGTACAGTTAAAACCAATAGTTGAATTGTGAGTGAATATGCTATAAAATGTTTAAATTGCCGAAGTTAAATTAGAGAAAAGTGAAATAAATTTCAGTTTAATAAAACTATATTCTTTTGAAAATTATTTCAAAATACAAATTTTGCTAATATGTAAAACTTAAAGGGAAGAGACAAAGAAGAGGTGCATTGTTTAACCGAGAGAGGCGCTAGAAACTTTCATTAATGCAGAGGACCTACTCAGAGAGACAGAGAGGGAGGGAGGAAGATCCAACATGGTGGATTCTATACCACTGTTTTCCAAGAATCGCCGGCTCAGGACCAAGGACCAAACTACATGGGAACAAAGAAGGATTTCTAAGGGTTCGTGAACAGGCAATTAGCAAGATAGAATTGTATTTGTTTATCATGAAGTTAGTTGTTTGTTTAAATTTTTTATTTAATCCTGTGAGTCCTAAAATGTCAATTTTAAAATGTTTAAAAGTTATATCGTTGGAACAAATAGCATTGGAGGACTTTAATAGAAAGACCTTACTAGCTTTCCAAAAAAGAGGATATCCTAAACAACTTGTTGAGGATCTAATCTGCTTAGCTCATTCATCTGATGAACCCAGACCACCTATGGAAGACAACATACTGTCTTTAGTTACAGATTACCGTCCAGGCCTAACGAAGCTGAACAAAATATTAAAGGATGGCTTCAAGATTCTTCAAGCCTCCACCCACACCAAAGATCTTTTCTCAAATCCACCACATATTTGGTTCAGACAACCTTTAATTTGAAAAATATTTTAGTACATCCAAAATTACCAGATCCAAGTACTGAAAAACCGCCTAAACTTCCTCATGGCTCCTTTCCGTGCAATAGGCCTAGATGCAAGACATGTCCAATACACATCCCAACAAATAGTTTCCACAGCCTAACAACCAATGTGAACTTTAAGATTCAGGGTCATCATACTTGTACATCCAGAAATGTAATATACCAATTGCAATGTTAATGTTGCCCGGCACAGTACATATGCCTTACCACGGATGGTCTGAACATCAGAATGAATGGCCACAGACATGACGTTGGAACCATGAACATAGACAGGCCAACCGCTCAACACGCTGCTAGTCACAACATCATATCTTTCAACGATTGTTATACCACCAAAATAATTAAGGCTCTCTCCCCTGATTGCAATCCTTCAGAATTCAGAAGATGGGAGTTATACCAGTGGTACACCAAATCTAGAGAGCCTCCTAACCCCAAACTTATATTATTTTTAACAACTTCATTTACCTTCCTTCTGACAGACTATTAATATCTAGTTTCAAGTAATCAATATTTACACAAATCACATATAACAGTATTTACACAAATAATCACATATAGCACTATACCATAAACTATAAATCTGTAACATTTGGATATTTATACACATCTGTGGTTCACTTCTGTGGGAAACAAAAAATAAGTACACATTATTCAAAAATAAGCGATTTTCGTTGTCAGAATACACATTCTCCAATAATTCAACCTCATTATCCATATTCATTGTACAAAATATATTAAACACAACTATAACACACTTCAAGTAACACTAATACGATAACACAGTCCCCAATCCGACAGCAACAGTGGAACAAATACGAAATGCACCGAAATGTTCGCAAAGGCTGGCAGAATAACCGATAAGCGATACAATGTTTCCCGGCAATGGCTAACCTCATACTGAACCAATGAATTGAGAGTGGACATGGGGCATACATGAGTGCCAATCGCCACGGGCGCCAGTAGGGCAAAAGCGTTCATGCATGCCCACCGCACTCAATAAGTTGAGTCTTATTTGAGATTTATTGGACTAGTTAAAAAACAGATAGATTTATCTTGGTAATGGTTCGGCGTGTAATCTCAAAATAGACACAAAAATATTAAAATAATGATAAATTTTGTAATACATTATTCTACAGATGTGTTCATGCTACAATAATAAGTATTCCTTATAACACTATTATTATGACAGATGTAGAATATTGCAGTTATATGTTACATAATTTATAGTTAACCTGGAAAGTTACATGCGTTCTAATTGAATTAATAAGAGGTATGTTTCAGACACATTTTAGGAATAATACAAATCAAGAACTTATTAATTAGGAGTTCCAAAAATAAACAAAAATTAAACAAATGAAAATGATATTCTAATTACACTCGTATTAAAATATTTAATCTCTTTGATCAGGAAGTTAACCTTTTTGAACAATTGTACAGTTAATTAAATATATTAGACATACTATGAATCTAAAGGTTGGTATTTGAAAAATAGAATTTTAACACCACATGGCTTAATCATTGATTTAAAACACTTGGATAGTAACACAAAAATTTAGAATTTTCACTATTCGACAGGCTAAAACTGTTAACTACATAAAACTTTATATATTTGAATTTAATTTTGAAGTAAAATATTGTACCAAATTATTGTATCACTTATGTAAAAAACTTATGTAGAGTTGATAATTTCTGTTTGTTCTTTCTGCCATGTTCCTGTTTAGATCGGCTTGAATGTTGCATTGAGAGATGTAATTAATTAGTTAATTAATGGAAAAATAAAAATATTACTTTAAGAACTCATATTAAATCATTTGTATAAAAAACCTTAACTGAACATTACTTCTGTTTTAAAAGAAACTTCTATGAATCATAATTGCATTATCCCCTCTCTCTTTAATTTAATGAACCTCTCTCTTTAAAAGCTCATGGTTAAGTAGGGGCTATTGGGGTTAAGTTGGGGAATTTGTTCCACAGCTGCTATTAACCTTCCGGACATCTCTCCATGCATTTCACCTAGAACGTTTTGATACATGTAACAAAGCTTGTAGAAATCTGATATCTTTTCCATTTTCTTTACATATATTACTAATACATTGACAGCCAACAAGTTTTTCAATAACCTTTAAACACAATTTTTGTTGTTGTACATTTGGTTTAAAAAATGACAAAACATAATATTTTATTTTCTAGTGTGTTTATTTATTCAAACTAGCTTATTTTATAATGTCTTTGGACACCGGTGACCATCATTGATGTAAATATTTATACTACAAGGCGGTGCCCTGACACGATAATGTGTCGGTCATGTTGTCGAGTTTACTACACATTCCCCGTTCAAATCCGATCTTCCGAATGGATGCAAAATGTTGACATTTTTATTGCATTTATTTAATATAAATTCAAGGATAAATATATACTATAACATATTTTCACATTATTATAAACAATAAATATAGCTACTAGATTTTTCTAGCGTAAATTATATATACACAATTTAAATTTTCAGTATAACTGTATTTCTGTTTGAAAATATTTTTTCTCGAATAATTAGAATGCAAATATAATCTGAACATTATTTTTACATTTATGTTTGTATTGTTTCAATACAAGTATATTTTAAATTGAGCTGTTTTTACAAATTTTATGTGCCTGACTGGTTTGTGTGGTGATCTAGAGTTAGGTTCACATTGTCAGTCACGGGTCCGGCAGTATCCAAAAATACATTGTTGGTCACCGGTAATCGCCATGGCAGTCAACGTGTTAATGAACAAATTCACAATTTTTTTTCTTTAGTAACTGTTCTGATTTGTTTTTGATTGCTGGTAAATAATATTAATATTATTTTATTGAATAAAATAATCTTATATCCTTTAAAATAAAAGCATTCTGTTAATAAAAGTTTATCAATCACATGAAAGCGCGAGATGATGGCACTCAAGTGCCGTGCTCAAGAAGAGCAAGGAAACAAGTCATATATAATTGAGCCCACAAAAACTTGAATGTTGAGAATTTTCAACCTAATGAGATGTCATCCTTTTATAAGTAAAATGAAATACATTTAAAAATGTGTTACCTCATTCTACACAACTGAAAAGTTTTCACTATAAATAGTGTGATAGCTGTGTGATGAAGTTAATAAACAACATCATGTAAGTGGAAACACAGATGTGAGACAATTCATCACAAAAATGTTTCCTATTCATTTATGCCACATTTTCTTGGCATCTTACATGAAAATTTTTCTTATGATTTATAGTCAACCCCAAGCTCAAGCCGTCAGTGCTGATACGCGAAATTATTTTCATTTTCAGTGGCTAACCCCTAAGTGTTCAATTCTGTTATTGTAGACTATTGTTTCTTTTTTTACTGTAAAAAGTGGATATGAGGACCTTAGTGATCTCTATTCATTGCAAAATGTATACCAAGTCAATTATTAATGTGACTGTAGTGAACAACAAGACATTAAAACATACTGGTATTTCTTGTTTTAACTAAAAAAATCACTATTTCTCTAGAACACATCCTCTCTTTATTCCAACAATGCTTTACCTAAAGAATTAATTACTTTTAACTTAATCAAGTCTCATATAATACACGGTTTGGTACAGTAGTTGGCTCAAATTTTTACCTGAAGGCAAAGATGGAAGATGTTCATTTTCTTTGCAAGGTGATTTTCATTGGCCAAAACAAATTTCAATAATGTAATCAGAGCTGCCCATAAGTCTTTCCATTGATACATTACACGAACACGACATCGCTTCTGATAGCACAGCACTCTGTGTACCACTCCTACACACTGCAAGTATAGTTCTAATGGCAACTTCTTCATCATGTGGCTCATAATAAACTCTACTAGCAAATCTGTAAACATTACAAACAAGAATTGTACTTGATTTATGGTATAGTGAGTGATCTTCAACTAATTGAAAAACTTCATAAAATTTATAACAAAAGGTCTGTGGTTATACATATGTAAAATATTTTTGATTTATCAAAAGTTTTGCCATATTTGATAACCTTCGAGAGTTTCAAATGGGAGAGGGTGCTTGCGGAGGTTTATTCCGCACAAATACTCTTTAACATTTAAATGGTTTACAATTTTATATTTGGGTGACTTCACAATTAAATAGTTTTTTAAATGCATTGTGAATAATTTTAGACATCATTATTGTACAATTTTAATTTTCTAGACGTCATAACTCTAAAAATATTTTGAATCGTTAAAACGTGTAAGCAATGTATACTAGACCACTGAAAGGTTCTTTTCTATTATAAAACTGGACTACAACAGCTTCATGGCGGATTTTTAGCGGGATTTTCTCTATACCGTCAAAATGTGACAACATTTCAACAAATTGGTCATTTTTGTCATTTTTAGATTCACCTATTATGCCTTCATTTGTTTCATTTACAATTTCATTGACTTCTTCGTCAGGTTCATTATCTGGCAAAGAAACTCGTTTTCATCTGAATCATCAAAAAGCTGTCTAACAAAATTTCCGGTAGAAAGTATTTATAATTTTTATTTTTTTGACACCACATAGCATTTTACGAATTCTCTCCTCTTCAAATAGAACAACAGTAAAATGTGAAACTTAGATACTAAAAAGACATACAACACTAAAATAATAATAACAGCAAAAATAGTAATAATTTAACTCCACAAAGTCTTTTATATAGTAAATAACTGCACGAGGAACTTCGCACAAATAACTCACACGAAAGGGCGCTTGGGGACAAAACCTCCGCAATCTGACCGAGCATGACAAAGCTTAAATTAACACTAAAGCTATAAGGAGAAAATCAACAAAAAAGGTTGGGCTGTTTCCTAGAATGCAGGTTGTGGAGTAACAAGCAGGAAATAAACTTCTGACAACTAGAAACACATTTTCTCAACAAATAATGATACGTGCGGAGAAAAACTCCGCATGCACCCTCTTGAAGGTTAAACAAAAAATAAAATCTTGATTAACTTTGGTTTTAGAGCTTCACTCAATGTCTGTAGCATTATTATGGAGAAGTGATACAAGTGAATTGTTAGTTTATGAAATTAATTATTAGATGTTGGTATTTTTATTGTTTTAATATTTAAAATGTTTTTATATCTCCTTCTCATAAGGAAACCAGAGAAACTATATTTTTTGTTGAAACTAATGCTTTTTCGTTTAAAAGTTATTTTTTCTACTCTCACTATTTTTTCAAGTCATGTGTTTGTGGTGTTAAAAACATTCATAGTAATTTTATTTTGATGCAATGTAAGTTAAAAAAATATTTCTAAATAACTTTTATTATACTATCCTCTTAAGTTGAGGCATTTTTTTATAACTTAACATCAGTTTTTGTGTTGCACATCTTGAGGGTTTTTTTAAAATTCAGTTTATTACAACTAATTTTATATACCAAAAGATCAAAATTAGTAGAAGTAATTCTATTGGTAGTTTTGCACTTTATCAATATAATAGTGGACTTGAAGAGAATCACATCATCATCTACACTTATTTGTAAAAATACCTCTGAAGATGATTACTTTGTAGTCGAAATGTACATAAGGTTAAAATAAAATTTGTTGAATTTGTGGTGAGAGGTTGTTTTAATTAATATAAACATTTACGCCACAGTTGCTTTAAGTTGTTATCTACACTGAACTTTATTTATTCGTAAACTGTTGTATTAACAGGCTTAGCGATTGTTTCATACTATTCTTATTTTTTAAGAAGGACTAGAATTCTAATTTCTTGAACTGGAAAGGTTCATGCATGGTGTTAGTAGTAGACATATGCTCATACCCTTTTCCTTTATACAATTTCTCACCTTTAATACCAGAAAAAGAAACTGTCAAAAATAAATATATTAGCCTACCATATGATAAAGATTCAACGAAAATTTTAGAAAAGTTTTTTTAAAGAAGTCAACTTAAAAGTAGCATTGAAGGGCCTAAATAGCCTTAGGAAGTTAATACCTAACCCAAAAGACAAAACACAAATGATGGGTAAATCAGGGATTTATAAAATAAACTGCAATTCATGTAATAAAATTTGTATTGGCCAGACGAGAAGGAAAACTTTGACTAGATTTAAAGAGAATATTGTTTCATAAAATTTCAAAGACAGAAGAAATCAAGCATGGTTGAACACATCCTTAAAAAAACATAAATTACCTAAAATTAGTTAAAAATGTCAAATAAAAAGGCTAAACAGTTTTGAAAGTTTGATTATTAATAGATAATTTAGTTTATTAATAAAAATTAACTTTATTTAATAACTATTAAATAACTATACTAGTAATAATTTTGCCTATTTATTGTGTTTAAGGTTAATGACAGATCAGATGCCAATTCATGTTAATATGCTAATAGATACACTCTACATTTCGATTTTCTATACAAAAATCTTTTTCAAGAGCTAAAAGTTTATTAATTTAATATTAAGCCATAATTTACAGTTTTTACATTCATAAACAATACTTTCAACATCATTAACATTTTAAAAAAATTATTTTTGTTTTGAAAAGTTTACATTTTTTTTTTAATTATGTTAAAAGTATTGTTTATGAATGTAAAAACTGTAAATTATGGCTTAATTTTAAATTAATAAAAGTTTAGCTCTTGAAAATAATTTTTGGATAGAAAATAAAAATGTAGAGTGCATCTCTTAACTTATTAGCATGAATTGGCCTGTGATCTGTCATTAACCTTAAACACATGATAAAAATTACTTATTAAATTTAGAAAAAAGCCCTATCCTAAAATCTCTATTATATTTGTTAGTTAAATGATAGTCGTAGTGTTATTAGTTTTCTACAAATATTTTAACCTTAGTAACAAAACTGTAAATTCAAAAATTGTCAAGTTGATGTCGAATTATGGGTCAATTGGGGCAGCCTGTGGATACAAGGCCATTTTCATAACCTAATGATGGATCCTGACCCAAAGAAGTAAAAAATAATTAATTAAAATATTAAATTTTGTTATTAATTAAAAGAAATGTGTATATTATATCAGGATGGAGGACACCTTCCTCATTCACAAGCAAGTGTGTAGTTGGTGAAATAATCTCAAAGGCTTATCTAAGGAGTTCAAATTTACAGCCTTAACCCAAAATTGGTTCTACATAACTTAACTTTAATTTATATAAACTCACCCATAAGAGTATTTGCAAGAGGCTGAGATGCCTTCTCTGAAGTGAACTTTCTATGTCTCATCGGCAAACGATATAGCTGCACTTTAAATACAAGGTTTACATCATGCATCAATGAGTTTGCATATTGATCTTCAGATATACATGTTAAAATAATAAAACACAATTTAACATTATTAACGCTTGCTTCAGACTTCGTGTCTTGCATTACAATTGAACTGCAACAAAAAAGTTTCTTATAGCCTTTTAAATTTAACTTTTTTAAGTAAATTTAATGTTACATGAGACAATAATTCTAGATAAAACATTTACATAAGACAAAATTTTTCTGGCAAAAAAATCCAAGCAAGGACTGGCCATATGTTCTGTTGGAACACATATTACAAAGAATGGCATTAATAACTTGAATAAGCTTTTACTTCTTTTATCTAAGAGCGAAGTGTCAAATAATTTAACAGTTTCAATGAACGCTTTAGGTTATTGCGTAAAATCTAGCTATTATAACCATAATAGTAAGTGGGGATGTTTTTCAGCATGTGGTGCTCCCTTGAGAATTTTAACAAAGTACCATAATTTTTCCTTGCTATAAACATTTTGGTGAAATGTAGATATAAAATGTTTAGTATTAGCCTCTTTTAGGTGACATTTTTCTAATAAACCCTAGATTAACTAGTAATCCCGTAACTAATATTGTCTTAGCCATTGGTAAATCTTCCATAATAATTAGATTGAGTGTGGAATAACATTAATTTGGCAGACAAAATTTTATACGTACATACTTCAATTGCATTTAGTTTTAATATTTATTCAGGCATTCACAGTTATTTTATACAATACAAAGAGGTACAAAGAGGCAAAAGTAAGGTTTACAACTTGTTATTAAATAAAGGTTGAACATGCATATAAAAAATGTATATTTCATGTGGCCTATGAACTACCTAAAACCATAAAATTAAAGAGCCGAGTTCTATTTCAAATGAAGTCAAAAGAGACAGAAATTGAACTTTCATACACAATAAATGAATAAATCAATCAAAACACTTGTAAACATTTTACAACTTGCCTATAGTAGCATTTACTTATATTTGTTGAGGACGGCCATTTTGGAAGATGTGTCCAATTGTCAACCCAGACCATAACTGATTTCAACGTTTTCGTAGGTTAGGGTGGGGATAGGATATTATGGTGGCAGCATGGGTGTATTTGGTGAGTATTAGGAGTTATGTGTCGAAAAGTGTGTGTGAGTTATAATGTAGTTGGGTGTTGAGTATGTGTGTAGGGTGTAGTTTGGGTAAAAATATAGTTTTAATGACGGTTCTAAAATTTTGTTTTCGTTTTAAAATTATTCGTTTTAATGTGTAGAACACGAATATCAACTTTTTTCCACGGAAAATACGGAAAGTTACTTTTTTCACATTTTAAATGTTAGGTTGTAAAGGCATGTAGGCCTATAGCGTGAACCGGGCGCACAGTAGTTACAGCGCCTTGCACTACGCCTAGATTTGATATTTATACATCATTACTATATACCTATACTCAAATATACCTACAAAGTATCCAGTCAGGTTAGATTTGGTAATGATTTTGTTCAATATTGCTATCTACATATATTAAAATATACCTACAAAGTATCCAGTCAGGTTAGATTTGGTAATGATTTTGTTCAATATTGCTATCTACCTATATTAAAATATACCTACAAAGTATCCAGTCAGGATAGATTTGGTAATAATTTTATTCAACATTACTATCTACCTGTATTAAAGTATACCTACGAAGTATTCAGTCAGGATAGATTTGGTTGTAATTTTGGTAAATATTTAGATTTATTGCCAAATCTATCCTGAATGGATATTTCGTAGGTATATTGTAATGTTGCATAAAACTATAACCACATCTATCCTGACTGGATACTTCGTAGGTATATTTCAATATAGGTAGATAGTAAAGTTGAATAAAATTATAACCAAATCTATCTTGACTGGATACTTCGTAGGTATATTTTAATGTAGGTATATAGTAATGTTATATAAAATTATAACCAAAAGTTAAATATTTAGAATTTAAGTTTGGTATTAAAATAAACTAACTTTGACGTAGTGCAGTGTGCTGTCAGTAAAGCGACAGGTTCGCACTTTACATGCTATTACAGACTAACATTAAAAATGTGCAGAAAAATTAACTTTTTGTATTTTCAGCAGAAAAAAGTTAATTTTAGTGTCCTGTACATTGAAAGGAGTAATTAAAAAATTAAATAATATCAATAAGACACGTATGGTATTGTTAAGTATTTAATGGGTTTGTGGTGTTGTGTGTTTGTATTTGGGTTACTGAGTTAGTTTTATCAGCGGTTGTATTATTTGTCAATCATTGTTGTGTTGTATCCATTAGTTTGTGCTATGTGTTTTATGGTGTTTAAGGGGACCCTAAATCGAGAATTTGTCTTTCGATTATTCGTTTATAATTGTTTATTTTTCTTCAGAATTTTCTGAATCCAATGATACATTACATTTACACCTAACGGGCTGCTAACAAAGGTGAAAAAATTATTTTAAAAAGTCTTACAAACTATTTCTGCCAGAATTTTGCATAACTAAGTGCTCTCTAGCTGCAGTACTTTATATAGAACAAACCTAAGGCTTATCAGACAATTCGTCTGTGACCTTATGGCCAAGATTTGTCTACAGACAAACTGGAATGTATAGGCCATATTAAAAAACGTAAGGGGACACGACTTTTCAAACTAAAAAATGAAAGGTTTAGTGATGGAAAACCCCTCACAAAGGTAAAGGACGTTTGACGGGTGAAAGGATTAAAAACTTCAGATCTTTTATGGTTTAGCTATTAAAAGAAATACCCAGTGTCAAGGACCTCCAGGAAGCCATATGAGCTTCATATTTCCACATACAGTTTATATATGAAAAAACCAATGCATCAACTTCGCTCAAAAGACGCCAATACCTGGTGTAAATTCCGTAAAGGTGAAGTGGAAAACTCTAAATATGACCATAAAAATCACTTTCAAATATCTCAGGTTATTATGTTAGCAATCAAGCCTATTTTTTAATTGTTGGCTGACCCTGTACTTTTGAAAAATTGTTGAAGTGAAAGACCCAAAATCCTAACTAGTCATTAAACAATGTGATTTGACTCATACACCAAAAAGAACTTTTTTGACGCTTCCTGTCCTTGAGTTTGGAGTATATGAAGCTATTTCTTCCTTCAATGAAGGATATATTTCTAAGGTAAAAGTTGTGGAAGAAGTGGGTTTGGAGGTTAGAAGAAACATGGTGCTGGGGATGAAGCGGCTTGACACCGTAAATATGTATTAAATACGCATTCATAATAGTTTTAACCTTTAATATTCATATTAGTTTACCTGGTCGATGTATAACCTAATTAGTTTAATATTAACTAGCTTATAATAAAATTTGTTTAGCAAATTTATAAATTGTTAATGCTTGTAATTATTTACCAATACTGGAAGAAAGTGACTAGAAGGTTTGATGGTTGAGGAATATCTGTTATATTAACTGGTTCACCAGAAGTCAAGCTGTTGTTACTGGGTGAAGGTGGAACACTAGTATCAGTCTGTGAATGTGCCAGAGTAGTGACAAAGTTACGGTTCAAATGTACTGCTTCATAGAGAGCTACCAGGACTCCATTGTTAGCTCTGAAAATATCACAATATTAATTACTTTCATTATGAGGAAAATAATTTATAACATAATTAAATTAGTATGAAAAAAATACATAAAAACACAAAAACCATAATATAAAGAATCAAATTAAATAATATGAAATGATTTATTATAATACAAATGCTTCAAATATATGTCTTTAAATAACAACATAAATAGTAAGATGTTTCTTAGGTGATGAGCCAGTATGATTACAACTGCTTATTAACAAACAACACGACTAGCGTACCGGCACGCTCTGGGTTCCCTTGCGAGGCACTGAGAGCATGCCAGTGAGCTCCCTGCTTCCCTTCTGAGAGACCTGAGAACTGTATGCTTGATGTATTTTTCACAGATGTAGAACAGATGCAAAATAGTTTCAATATTTACCTTTGATTAGATAACTTGAATTGCTCTCTTGTTTCATTGGCAGATTAACTTATATGCCACATGTATCTTTAAAGCAGTACTTACAATGTTTTTGCCCTTCCAAAAAAATTTCAAGAAAGATCCCCTTTTACTGGGGTTTTAAGAAAATCCAACTAAAAAACCATTAAAGATAATTTAATGATGAATTAATAATATACAGGAAAAAAGTTTTTGATGGCACCTTGGTAAATTTTTATTTGAGATCTATTTGTCGCTTTGCAGATATATAATTCAATTTTAGCCAAGTATGGTATCATTTCAGTCAATGAGTTTCTGGGGTTAGTTGCGATGGTGACAGAAATGTGCTTCCATAGATGTACTATTTGCAGCACAATGTAATCATTTGCGCAGTACATTTCGAATGTTTTTTTTTGTATTAAGGATCAAGGCTCCATCTAACTATTGACTTCCAATTTTTTTGCTCCAAAAAAAAACTGGCGAATGAATCCAACATTTTCTTCAGTGGTTCGTAGCCAGCCTGGAAATTGTTTTTTCTTAACAATTCCTGTTTCTCAAGGGTGATTAAACCATTGATGAACCATATTGTCATCAGATGCATTTTGTTCTTAAGTTTGTCTGAGTATTCCTAGCTGTGTATACAATGCAGATGAAACAGGACTTTATTATCGTGCTTTACCCGAATATACTTATGTATCAAAAATGTAAATATGTTGTTTAAAATATGTAAACATTGTATAACTGTTATGAGTTGTGTTAACATGGTTGGACAGGAAAAAACTCTTAATCATTAAAAAATCTAAAAATCCAGACTGTCAAAGTATCAAAGAGCTACCAGTTGGATATCATTCAAACCCCAATGTTTGGATGAAATCAACAATTTTTAATGAGTAGCTAACTAAATGGGATACAAGTCTAAAATATAACATTCACCTTCTAATAGCTAATTGCACTGCACATAACGATCTAAGCACTATGCTGAAGTATCTTACATCGCCGACCAATACTACATCATTTATTCAGTCATGTGATCAAGGCAAAATTAAAAATCAGAAAGCTTTTTAGCAAAGAGAGATAATAGAAAATATGGATGAATTTCAAACTATTACCTCAAAAGAATTGGCTAAAAAGACCTCTTTACTCGGTGGTATTCATCTTGTACCCAAACCTTGGTATAAAATTTCTGAAAAAGGTGTGAAAATTGCTTTAGAAAAAATGGATTTTTATTAATCAAAATTAAGAGCAAGTTACTTCTTGAGAGAGAGCCAGGAGAGAATATGAAGCCTCTTGATTTGTCTTTAAAAGAATACTCTTAGAGGATGGAAGTTGATGATAGCATTGAAACGGCAGCAGGAATGACTGAAGATAACATTTGTAAGGCAGTAACTTAAACACCAATTGTTACTGAAGAAGAAGATACTGATGATGATGAAATGACGAATGTATGACGCAAAGATCAAAGCAGGGAATTCACCAAGCTCTTAACATTCTACGGCAAATTGTTTAGCAAAAATCAAAAAATTTCAACAAACACTACAAATATAAACAATTTATCAAAAATATTTTACTGGAATCTCATATTGAGGAATTCTTTATAAAAAAGTAAATACATTTGAAAGTGTAAATGAGATCGTAGTGTTTAATGATGAAGTTTTATGTATTCAAGGGTTTAACAAGTTGTTTATATAGTTCAATACATTTTAAAAATTATGCTAGATTCAAATAGCGTTTAGAGAAATCTAAAATGGAATAAAATAATCTGACATGAAGTATGCTCTCAAAATACAACAAATAGAAGACCTAGTTACAAAATTTTACTACAGTACACAAAACTGTCTGGAGTTGCACAGTTTAGTGTAAGTGATCAGTCATGATTTCCATGTGCCTGAATTACGTTGTAGCTTTAGTATTATAGAATTAAAATGACTTACTGTAATGCTAGGCCTACATATCGTTAATTAAACACTTGCGACTGTAATACAGTGAGTTCAATGCGGTACTTCTGTACATTGTGATTACGCATATTATTAAATATGCTTCTAACAAATTGAATATGATTACAATAAGCGGCAGCTACTGTATTAATTTTAATTTATTAATCAGATCATTATGTTTAAGTGTCATTTTATGTAGTTCTTAGCTACTTAATGTCATTGTTGTAGGAATGTTTGGCTAAAACTAAAAATGTAATCTGATCCTGGTTTAAATTCTAAATGATCAGTATGTTTGTTAAATATTATCAATCCTGTAGAAAGGAAGAACTAATAACTTTCCTCTCAAACTATTCCATAGACATTTTGGCAAAGATTGGGCTGTGTGGACACTTAGTAGATTTAATCCAAGAGTAAAATATGAGAATTAAAATTGAGAAATTTAAAATCGGACTATCCTTTTTTGTCTCCATCTAAAACCTCCTTAATTTTATTATCATAACTATTTGAAATATCAACTACAATGGCATTGTCTTCATATCAATAGATATACTTAAACACATACACGCACACCCACACATCGGATTTCAGCTATAATGTGGTTACCAATTTATCTTTATCTGCATTTAAATTACAATTGTTAATTTCACTGAAAATGATAAACGAAATGTAGCAAACACGAAAAAATGTTGATATATAATCCATTACTAATATAATTGAGGGAAAGATTTTAACAAGATAAGCCAGTTTCAAATTTTATATTAATTACTGTACCTTCTATTTCCTGTTAAAAGATGGTTATGATCAAAAAGCTGTGCCATTGCTTAAGGAAGAATTCACATAATAATTATCAACTTACCTTATCTGCTGAGTGCGAAAACCTCCTTCATCAGATATAAACATGTTGCCTACAATGTTGGACAGAGAGGACAACCAACTTCCAGCTTGAGGTTCTGCCTGTTGAAGTGTATATTGGCGACAGAACTCTCCCAAAGAAGATGTTATAACCTGATAACCAAAGTATCTTTATCATGTCTATGTCTACATCAGGGCCAATAAATGTATATTGAAAATATATATTATTTAAATTTTGTATCTGCCTTATATAGAATAGCATGTTTTATACAGTGTGATTAGACTCTGTAAGCTACTTGTAATTCATATTTGATATACAGAAATTAAAATTAAACATTAGTAAAATAGAAGGAAATTTACTTTTCCATGGTTAGTTAGTAGAGCTGTTATATTTACTAAATTTTTTATATCAAACAAGCCTACAATTTTATACAGATTGACCTCTAACTGTATAAACACAGGTTTTAACACTTCATGAGACATAATTCGTAAACTATATCAATGTTTAAATTCCTGTGAGATCAAATGTTTTACAGGTCCTGTGAGTTGTGCTAATACAAATGCACCGAATCAATAATTTTCTCAGCATAAACTATGTCTTTTATCTACTTCCAGTAAAATAAATACAAAGGGTAAGTCGGCACTTTTGAGGGGCCAAGTAGTAGGTGCAGCTCTGCAAAACCAACCATTAGGAAATCTGCCATTGAGCTTGTGAAAAAGAAAGCTGAGATTTCAAAAGTTTAACATTTGAGGAAGCAAAGCTTTTCTACCTACATGAATAATATTTTTACTATTTAATCTTGACATGTATTGAATGATTCATCAGGGTGTCTAGTGAAATTCAGTTGTGAAATTCCAAGGGTTTTCAAGGATTTTCAGGGTAAAGATATTTTTTCCAGGATGTTTACAAGTATAAATTATGATATTAAATTTATAACATTATAAATAATTATGAAAAATTGTACATATTTTTATTTTATTCTTAGACTATATGATTTTCTTATTACAATATGTTTATCCATAATATTTTAATTTAACTCATTTTAAGATACAAATATTTCTTCTTTACCTTTCTCAATATATCATAAAAGTTATGATATTATTATATCATATCAAATGTTAAGACTTTTAATAAGTGTTTTATATTTTCCTTCTTCCTCATTTAACAATTCAGTTTCCGCTTTCAACTAGTTTTCTCTGTTTGTTTAGTATTTCTTTGAGTTTATCTTCTGAATTACGTCTAACTATTTCTTCTTTCATATCTCTCTTCTTTTTTTCCCTTTAAAGCATTTTTTAATTTTTGTGGGCATCACAAAAACCTTTCATCGTGTCTTTGGGGGGGGGGGGGATATGTGTATGTGTCATCTACAATTAGCTTGACAACAAACTCTTCCAAAGTCAGTGTGCATGTTAAATATATTCTATGTATGCAGAACAAATCATGTGACACGACTGACAGGGGAAAATATAATAGGGATATATATGATATTGTCATAGATTTTTGCTCTAGTTCGTTAAATTTTTGCTCCAAATTGTATACATTTATAATGTTAATACATACGAACTGAAGCATAAATACTATTGTTAACTTCCTATTTTGACATATTTTTAGGCCAATTTCTCATATCAATATAGATTAAGGTCACATAAAATGTAATAGAACACAAGAGCATCATTATCTATGAAGGAATAACTTAATTTTTTTTGTCATCAACTTCAGCTACTTGTATACAGATATACACCTTAATATATATTAATATGTTAACACTTGCCTAACGTGAAACTCCTAGTTATGGTGTTAGGTGATAATGGACACACCTAAAGATAAGACATCTCTAGAAACAGCTATTCTTATTTACATAAAAGTGTTGAGGTAGGCAAATGTTTACATATTTACAGCCAAGAAACCAAAATGGACTTCAAGATTCAGGGTCATCATACATGCACTTCAAAAATGTCATATTCCAGCTGCTCTGAAACTTTTGTCTAGCATAGTACGTGGGTGGTCTAAATAACAAAATGAATGAGCTCAAACATCACTTTAGAACTATGAATATAGTAAAGGTCAACAGTTCAACACACAAAATCATGTTTTTCAGTGACTTTATCAGTATGAAGATAATGAAAGTCCTCCTTCCTCGATGACAACTCCTCATAACTGAGAAGATATGAGCTAATACACCATAGAGAACACCAAATCTACAGAATCCTTAGCCTCAACATCAGATAACTCCACATTTACCTTCTCCTTAACTTCAACATTAGATAACTATATTTACCTTCCTTCTGACAAACTTTAAATAAATATCTAAATTATAATCATTAATATCTATAAGTTTAAACAAAAAATACAGGGTGACACACGGGAGACGGACGGTTTTGAACTGCACAGTACTGAGGCCGCAGTGGTGGGGATAGTTCTGATCCACACAAGACGCCATTTCATTTACTCAGTCACTACGGAGAAGTGGAACTTGCAACATCGAGTGTTTGTCTATGACAGTTTCGTGAAAAGTGGTGAGTCTAATATTGCTACACAGCGATTGTTTCGTGCGCAGTTTAATGTCGGTCGACATGGAGCTGTTCCGAGCCGTAACACAATCATCAGATGGGTGGAAAAGTTCAGATCAACTGGAAGCACACTGGCTAAGAAGCATCCTGGCCCGAGACACTTCAATGATAGTTCTTAGACGCATGTTTCCTGGCTGGATTGTCTCACGTTTTGGCAATGTTCCTTTGGTCTTCCAGGTCTCCCGACTTGTCAGTATGTGACTTTTTTCTGTGTAGGTACCTTAAGAACTGTGTTTATAACCACAAACCACGCAATTTGGACGAGTTGAAGAATGCAATCATTCAAGAAATTGCTGCCGTCCCTGCAGAGATTTTAGTCCGTGTGATGGAGGATTTTGAGAAGAAACTTGAGTTCTGCATTCGAAATGATGCTGATCACCTAGATGACATTAATTTTCACAAATAACTTTGTTAACTAAAATGGCAAATAATGAGCTTTGATTTTGTGTAAATAATCATGCATTAATTTTAAAGTTGGCTGAGTATTATTTGATTAAAAACCGTCTGTCTTCCGTGTGTCACCCTGTATATGAGGCAAATTTTTTTAAACTAAATTTATGACAATACAGTAATTTCTCACTAATCTGGTAGATATGGGACTGGGATTCTGCTGGATTACTGGATGATCCATTAAAAACACAATGTGAATTGAACAATATTTACTGTATGTGCATTGTCCAAAAATAAAGAAAACATAGGAACATATTCCTGTACTGTACTTGAAATAATAAACGAGAATAAATGTACTTTACAATAAAAGGTTACCTTATCTTTATTGGTATAAACAAAAAGTTAAATATGATTCTGTTTACACTGCAACAACATTGTCCGCGTGCACTTCAGTAACAGTCAATGTATATAACTAATGCAACAACATATGGCTCGAAATTGTTTGTATATTATGAGCTACATAACTAGAACCACCCAGTGTGAAGGTCCCTTAGTCACTGTCATCGACATGCAGTGAAAAATATAAGCAAAATATTTTTACATCTTTTATCCTTGATGAAAAAGCCAGATCAATGGAGATGCCGGGTTATAGAGAGTTTAATGTAAAGCATTTTGATATCTATAATTCTATATACGTTTGTAAACTCATTTCAATTCATCTCTTTCATTGTCAAAGGATAAAGTGTGTTAAAAAATATATCAATACTTTAGAGTTTATGTGTCTATTTTAAGATTAGGGATTGTACTATTACCAAAGCAAGTATGTCATTCTCCTATCTAGTAAAAATATGTCAAATAAGGTTTAAGCTGTACCATATTAATGTATTTTATTATATTAATATTATCATATTATTATAGATATACATATTAATAGAAGAGTATAAGCATTTGTTTTATTCTTGTACATTTACTTTATTAATATTACTTATTTATATTTTCAATTTACTACTTAACATGGTTTGACACACACACACTGATACCCCACAGGTTATGCACAATTATCTTTCTGTCGCAAACAATAAGTCCTATAAATTATTATAACCTGAGACAATTTATTTATTATTTTACAAACAAACCTGCCCATATCCATTAAGTGCCAATTCATCATCCAAAATAGATAGTTTGACAATATAAGGATTAGCTGCTTCATGTTTTCTATAGTTTATAAGTAAGGTTAGCAAAAGTACAGCATCATGGCCATGTTGAGATCTACTGCTTGAGTCACACAGCAACTGAAAAAAAATGCCGCATAATATTTTGCATATTTAACATTCCGTTAAAAAAAAACCAATTTCTAATTTAAAGAATTATAATATGATTTCTGTTATATTCTTTTTCATTTAATTAAATAAAAATTAGCTTCACATCTAATGCACTATGTGGTTATTAATTTATATTTGTTTTACTAAAATTTGAAAAAACATACAATTTTTAACATACTGCTTTAGTTAAGCAGTAACTACATAAAATTACTGCTTTGAGTTTATATTAATGTCATAAATTTACCTAAAATATGTAAACAATTATTTGGAATACACTTTATATAATAACAGTTCTGAATCTTTTGAATCATAAATTTAATAAATCTCCTACATCTATAAAATAGGTTTTATTAGTCATAATATTTGTCATGTTCAGTATGTAAATATGAGTCCAAGTACAAAATTTTTGTAAATAATGAGCTTATGATAAAATTATGTTTTCGTTATTGGAAAATTATTTTTAGTAAGTGAAAATTATATATTACGGGATGTTTTTTTGAAGTTAGTTCTGTTTTTTTTAAAAATTATTTCATATATTTGTATGTTGCAATGAAACAATTTTAATGCATCGAAATCAGTTTCCGAAACATTTGGCTGGCTAAAATAATGCAGACATAATACTGTTAAAAATCAAATATAGGCTGACATTAGTGATAACATATTAGGAATTATAAATTAGGTAGGTAAACAACAGCAACGACCCTGTTGCAGAGTTAATAAACATTAGGAACTTACTACACATCAGGTTGGCCGAAAGCAACAGTTGTATCGCATTAGTTTGTTACACATCAGGCTAGTGGGAAACAACCGATGCACACACACATTAGTCTCCTACACATCAGGTTAGCATAAAACTGATGCGCACACAATAATCTGCTACACATTAGGTTAGCAGAAAACATCAGATGTCAATATTAGTTTGCTACGAATTAGGACTTTCTCCATATCAGATGCATATGCATTAGGTTGTGTAGAGGCAACTGATGCCTAGTTTGAACAAATGTTACGGTATATGTATTTTAACTAAATGTCAATTACTAAAAGAGTTCTAGGGAATTTAGACATACAGTAGGAGAATAATATTAAGTCTAGCTAAATAATAATTTCAAGACTTTTTAACTGATCTGGTAATCTCAGTACATGAAATTTTAATTTCTGAAGTAAATACTACTTCTAAGCAGATATCATAAAAAATAAAATACTTGAAATCTTCCTGTAAACACTGTATTAGATCTTTGGGTTTTATAAGTTATGAATATTTCTAGAAACATGTCATGAGAAATAAAATTTAAAAACTTGGAATGTTTCTATAAACTCAGTATTACTTTTGAGTTCTATAAGGCATGGCTACTTCAGAGTAGTTGTCTTGAGAAATAAAATTTAAAGATTGGAGATGCGCTTTTAAAATCGGTACTAAACCTTTAAAAAATACTATTTAAGGGCATTCAATATTTTAGACTTCTACAACTGTAGAAGTTGTGTGACAGCTTCTGGTTAATATTTTCTTAAATAACTAAACAAAAAATATACTTTAATTTTATTGAGAAACAATTTTTTTTCAATTTTCTTAAATAACAATTTACATTTAATGCATGAACAATTTACTTTCAAAGTTGCATTTTTTCATAAACTTAACAAATAATAATAAATACATGTTTTACAATAAAAACTTCTAACCTGGATAAGGGTTTCAAAAATACTATGCAACATAACATACTCTAACAACGTATTCTGAGACACATTATCAGTTCCTGTCACAAGTATCAGTAACAACTTGAGGCACAGTGACTTTAAACTAGCAGGATTCTCACCTGAAACACAGTAAACAATGGCAATAAATTCTGACACTTCTCAAAATTCAATCAGTGGTAGAGTCAGGAGGAAGTTAATGGTGTAACCTAGAGATATGAGTATACACGTTTAAATGGAATTACATAAACAACATTTTATTCCATAACCTCTATGAAAGTTCAAAACCAGTACTTTGAACCCATGAGAACAGAATTGTTCATAGGATCTGGGGTCAATTCTCCATAAAAAGTAGAAAATTTATTTATTCATACATTAAATGAACATTTTAAAACAATACAGTAGAACCTCATTATAAAGAACTAATCAGGGTTTCGAGTTGTGCATTTTAATCTGATATAAAGCAAAATAATTTTATAAAATGGCTAAAATGAAAATAAAGCAGGGAAAAAAACTGTAGAAGGTTAATAAAAAAAAAAATAAATTTATTTCAAACATGTATAAGTTTTATTCACAACAAAAATTCAGTGTACTCATTTGCTTTGGCTACTGTAACATAAAATAGCTATAACAATCACTGACGGTACTGAAACTTTTTTCATTTACTTTTAGTAAGGACGTATTACGATTGGAAGTGTTTTGAGGTTGTTTTCATAAACAGAAGTCCTATTTTTGGCCAGTACCTCATGAGTAGGACATTAAGGATATTTGTTTAGAAAACATGTACCAATACTAAAATAGTTTAGTATTATAAATATTACTAATAAGTCTACACTATTCAGTTCTTTTAAATCAATGGAGGTAGTTTTAACAAACAGACATGAAGTTTCAGACCAGGGTCCTTTTTGAGGTACAGCAGAATAAATCACAAGCTTTTAAAACATTTTGTTCAAAAAAACAATTATAAACACTTTATAAACCAATATTATAATTATTGGTAATATTTCTACATTATATTTACACTATTTACAGTTCCATTACAACAATGTTAGAAAGAAAGCCACTGGACAGGAGATATAGCAGCTATTTAGATATCACACCTGCACAGGCCGTGCAGTGCCTGTTTATGTGGCCAGCAGGTGATGTGATGTATTTCAAAACAGCCCGTAATAAGTGACATCAGTTTAATAGAGCCTGTTTTAATGAGGTTCTACTGTAAATAAATTAAAATTAAACAACTAAAAATCGTTTATTTAAAACTAATGAAATTGCTATACACAAATGTATCTAATAATTTATGTAATTTTTCTAATTTTATGAAATTTCGTAGAAACTTTTAATAAAATTCTTTTAAATTTTTACTAATGTTAGAAAATTAATTGTTTACAAAACAATAATTTTCATTGAATATAATGTAATAATTTTATGTAACACACAATGTGGAATATACCATAACTTCATAGTCGCAAAATAAATTATTATCAAATTTGTATACTACTAGCTGGCAATTCATCTTAACTCATTCATAGGTGTTACTCTGGCTGCTACGGGCAAATAATTTCACCCCTCCTCCCCAGCAAGCAAAAAGTAGTTTTCTCCTCAAAAATTTTAAAAATTTGTTTATCTGCAGTGCAAATAATAATAATGTGATTTGTATTGTATTATTGTTTTTGATAAAAAATTAACCAAATAAAGTGTGGGAGACTATATTTAGTGCAATAAGATATCGAAGCTGGTTACAAACAAGTGTTAATCATAATGTATAACCGATGATTCTTGTTAATTAACTCGTTCATTTAAACTTAATAAACTATATTCTATAAGTAGAAAATCATTTAGGGTATTTAGTAATACTTATTTTAGAAATATGAAACGGAAATTTTATTGTAATTTTTCGGTTAGTGTTGTTAACATGTAAACATTGTGAAGGGCACAATGTTTCTTTTATGTCCTTCAACACAATCTATGGCAAAAATGAATAGAACCTGTTCTTAAAAACTTTCCTGATATATTTGTTGGTATAATTTTGAATTTTTTAATTTCTAGTATTTTGGTGAGTTCAGTATATTATTTTTTCCTTAATGAAAATATCTAACATCTAGTAAAAATTATTGCCTGAATTATTATAGCTTTCAAAGAGAACATTATATCAATATTTTAATAAGAGCTTTCTATAGAGTGTATATATGTTTTTAATCACTTAAACAATAGTTTATGACTATCTGAACTTTAAATTTTATAAATTTGTTAAAACTTACTGAGATAGAATGTTTTCGATCGCTATGTAGCGATCTTCATCAGTGTCTTCTGCTTGGAGATGTCGGGACATGCGGTGACGGCATTAAAAAGGCAGGTTTTCGATACTATGAAAGAGTATGTGATTTGTATTGTGTTTATTTTTAAATAAATAAAACCTCTAAACCACAAGTAACATTTATTTATACCTTATGTACATTTCGATTGCCCAGCAATCATGGGGAAGATGATTGCTGGGCAATCGAAATGTACATAAGGTATAAATAAATGTTACTTGTGGTTTAGAGGTTTTATTTATTTAAAAATAAACATTACGCCACAGTTGCTTCATACAGTTATTGTGTTTGTTCGTTTAATATGTTTTTACTTTGTGTTTTTGTGTCTGTAAATTTCATATTTTTCTAGAGTGTTGAGATGCGGTCTTTTTTTGTTGATGTGTAGGATTTCTAGACTCTTTAATACTATCAAAATCCTGCCTTTACTATTAAATTTAAAGTTCGGATACTCATAAACTATTGTTTAAGTGATTAATAAGATTCACCAAACGTAATGGACTACAAAATTCAAGAATTATATATATGTTTATTCTATTAGGATTATTTTCCACAGAATGGTTTGGGAGTACTCAAACACTAGCTCATGCTGACTGTGAGTTAAAAACACATACCTGGCTAGTAAGGCTAGTATAAAAGCCTGAGAAGGAATTTCACACACATCAATTGTTAAGACTGAAGTGACACTAAATAAATTAAGTCACACATTTTGTACGAGGATGTTGGCTATGCAACTAGACCACATTAGGTTTTTGTATTTGTACAGAACTTAGAAAACATTACTTTCACACAAACATTCCCAAATTCACCTAAACGAGGTCTCGGATTATATATAAGATGCTCCCTAATCACAGCATGGGTTACCTCTTTTGCCTATATTAAATGGTTATGTTAGAAAACATACCACATTACCATTGAGCAGGTGGTTGCAGTGTTCCAATAAAACATCCATTCTTTTCTCTGCTACGTCAAACCCCATCAACATATTTATCACATCAAAGCCACATTCCCCTGAGGATTTTTTGTACACACTGCTGATCAATGCACATAAAGTCTGAAATCAGATTCAAGCAAGAAATAATAAGAATAAAATTAAATTTTAACTCAAAGTGTTTCTTGTTAGTAAATATTTAATAGATGATGAATCACAACTTATTCATGTGCAGTAAAACTTATGGTGATTATTGATATTGAGTGGCCTAGTATACTTATAAACAAAGTTTGGCCAGGTTTCTTATTAAACTCTGGCAGATGCAAGAACATGATAAAAATAGCTATGTAAGAAACAGATAGTCACCAAGTAAGAAATAAACACAGAGAAAAAGATCATATTTCAGTAATGTTACTTGAATCTGTCTTTTTTGGTATTTATTATATCTATTGTCTTTTTGAATTATATGAAAGGTTGAATCCTAAATTGTCATTGAATTGGTAACAGCCATTAAGTGTCTTTATTTATACTGTTAACATTAATTCAAAATAAAAAGTTTAAAATTTGATTTACCTGTAGAGAATAAACTACTCTGATGTGATGCTCATGACCTAGTGTGACTATACACTGGGCAAAAAGTGTGTTCAAGTTTTCTCTTGCACCTAACAATTGCTCGCCAGTTAGTTTCTGCATCTCCCATTCAAAATTGCTCACCTACAACCAAATTAAATAATCAACACATCTGACATAAAATGAAGGTGCTATATACGTACAATAAATCATTCTGTGCTAATAATTTTATTAAATATGTTAATAAATTTTCAAAATTTCAATGCACAAAATTTTCTTATACGAAAAATATGTGTTTGTTAATGAAACTAAGAAATGTTGACAAGGAAGAATTCTCTATGGATAGAGAAATGTTAATGTTACCTTAATGTTAATGACAAAATTCACATTAAAAAAACAAATTTTGAAAGTCTTTAAATATAGAATAACATTTTCCATCAGTGTCTGCTTTATTTTAACTTGTCAAATAGAATAGATAGCTCAAAACTTCTTATTTTTACACTTGTTTGTATTGTCATAGAAAAACTGTAAGTTTTCTTATTTTTGTTGCTTATTAATGCTAAAACAGATACAACTTTGTGGCGGCCCACTTATTCTGCCCCTTATCATGAGTAACTCGGGCATATAGTTTACTTCTTACGATGTAAGTTTTATCTTTTTCTGCAACTATTCTGACCTTGCATCCAAAGAGCCACACCACAGAGAATACCACTCTCTTCTGGACATTCTGATTTGGTTTTCCAATGGTTGTTAAAAACAAAAGGTGTTAAAAACATATTAGTGGAATGGACTTTTGTAATAGTCTGACAGTTGGTAATTCTTTTGATGGTCATGAAATTCAGTATAAACTTTATTAACCACTTTTACATAAGGCCATATGTGCATATGCTTTGAATTTTTTGAAGTTTTTTGAGTTTTCTTCTTCACATTGTGTTTATAACTGTTAATAAACAACAGTATGAAATTGTATAAATAAATAAATAAATAATTTTACACAAGCTCACAATTACAAATACCTTGTTATGATGACTTACGTCATCATTATCAATGATATTACTACAAAATTATAACTTATCAAAACGGAAATGATCATAAAATATTTTTATTTGTGAGTTCCTGTAGAGTTATTTATTTATTTATAAACTAAACTAACAAGCCAGCTCAAATATAAGTTATGAAACTGTTGTAGTTTGAATGATTTAATTTTTGTAAAATGCATTATTTACATACTTTACGTTGTTACTTATTTGAAAAGCTTTTTCTTAAAGCCAGCTTGTCCTTGATTAGTAAGTTTTGCTAAAAATACTAACTTAATTATGTTTAAGATCTTAGTGAAATTTAGTGAAATTGGTCCCAAACTTCATATATACTGAAACTTTTCTGAAGTATTTGTACAAATATTGTTAGTAAATTTTAAGAAAACCTTATCTATTCCAGATGGTTTTTCTAGATGTATAATATGTAGTAGATAAGTTTATTTAACTTATTCAAGGTGATAGTTTTTGGAAACTGGCTTCATTTACCTATTGAATTCTTGTACTTTCATTACTTTTTGCATGTAGCGAAATTAAAAATCTTGTGATTATTCTCCTTAATAAGTAAAAATATTTTTTTTATAAAAAATAAAAAGAGTATGTTTGAGAATGGAGTGATAACCACACCTCCTTAAGCAGCATCAGTGAATTACAAGTAAGATTCTAAGAAAGTGTACATTATCAATATGTATTTAAGGAGAAAAAAATATTATGATTAAATTCACTACAAAAAAGTAATAAAAAAATGTATTAATTTATTCCATATTCAGGTGAGATACTAGTTTTTAACTAAAAACACTTGTAAATATATTTGAAAAACACTTGTATATATGTTACTCTTGGCTATAGGAGCACTTACTTTTATGACTGTTTAGGACATTTCAGGAGATATGTCCTATTGTAAACTTAGACCGCAACATTCATGGTTTTTTGTAGGTTAGGGAAGGGGGGGATATATTACGGTGGGGATATTAGGGTAGGTGTTTTTGGTGACTATTGGGGATTATAATGTAAAACAATGTGTGTGAGTTATAAGGTAGTTGGTTGTTGAGTATATGTGTAGTGTGTAGTTTGAAATGTTTGTATATCTCATATTGTTCGGTTGTGTATCATTGGCTATTTTTGTTTTGTTTGTGAAGAATTTATTGGTTAGATGTTACGTTTGTGGATATGAGATGTTTGATTGGGTGTTTTTGTTTATGTATGCTTTTAGGTATTCTTGATAGTGTGTTTAAAATTACCTTCCTGCCTGGAATATGTAAAAACTGGGTCACAAACTGCAAGTTAGTTTGTAAACACCAGCGGAGTTGTATATGTTATTGTTTATATTGTTGGGTTTAAATTGTTTGTTGAGGGTGTTGTGTGTAGAGTAAGCTATTCTGTAATTGTATTTACAAGGTGTGTTGGTTGGTTTAAGAGTGTTGGGTGATTTGTATGGTACTGTTAAGTAATGTATGGGTTTCTTGTGTTGCTTATTTGTATTTGGGTTATTGATTTTATTTTTTAAGAAGTTACATAGCTTGCCAATCATTGTTGTGGTATTGGTTTGTCTACATCTTTTATGGTGTTTATTTCTTGGTAGTGCTCTTCTTTCTCTAACGGTGTTTTTAATAGGTGATATATTATGACAGGAAAACATGGGGTGGGTATGGGGCGGAAAACTTTCAAAAATAAAAGCCTGGAAATAAAATTTTAAGTTATTCTTGTACTTAAAAATCATGCACTTTACCTGAATTTACATAGTCTATAGACGGCACCAGTGGCACTGACTATTTATCACTCATTAACGCATATAATGAATGAGCAACTAGCTTACCATATGTTTGTTACCTACCCTATAAAAATTCAAAATATTTAGGTAGTTTTGGTACTAATTTGAGTGGGAGTAGAGGGACTCGGAAGTAGTGGTACCAACCCCTATAAGTCGTGCATTTTAATACCGGCTGAAGCTGCCATGCCCCCGCAGTGGTAAAATCAATGCTATATAGAAAACATTGTTTAACTTTCATCAAGTGACTCGGTCTGATGAGAAGGACGCTGAGTCATAGTACACAGACTGTTACTACATGCTAGTACGGAACATGTGCATGACTTGTAATATGCCAGTATGGTGGTTGAACTACTAATATTATCAGATGAATTTCTACCCCTAACACTACATAAATGTAAAAACAATATACATTGCTTTAACATAAAATTTAAATGAAAAATACATTTTTATAATTAAATTGTAATAAATTTAAATCTGTTCATAATATGAAAAAAAAATAGTACCCGAATTCTCGAGGGTAGGGGTAATTGCCCCTACTTCCCCTCCCCTGGAGCCGCCCTTGTCTGTTTCGATGGTGTATTGAATTAAGATGTTTTAAAAATATGTTTGCTCGGCGTTTATTCTATTTGTATAATGTGGTTTTGTTCAATGTGAAGAATACATATTTCTGCCAAGATGGGGGATCCCATAGGTAGGCCATCTTTTTGGGTGTAGTAAGTTTCATTGTAGGTAAAGTAATTTTGTGATGTCATGTGAGTTGACAATGGGACACATCTACCGAAACGGTCGTCCTCAACAATTATAAAGTAAGTGATACTTTAGGCAATAGTAACATATTTACAAGTGTTTTTGGTTAAAAAATATATTTTAAATTATTACCTTGGGTTTAAGAAGAAATAATTCATCCCAAAAATTTGGATTTCCTCTTGAGAGGTCTTCTCCCTAGAACAAGAAAAGACATATTATTTGTAATCAGTAAACTGAAGCTTTTTTATACCAAGATTTCTTAGATGAAGCTGTGCTATTCATTACAAAAATACTGCATGGATGGTAAATTTTACGCTTAAAAACAAATGTAAAATTAAAGGACAACTTGTTAATGTTTTATATCTCTCCATAACATATACAAGCTTAAAAAAACTGTGATTTGTTAGAATACAGAAATGTATGCATTTAATAAAAATCACTAATCAGATATACATCTTTGCATGGGTATCCATACAAAAACATGTCAGATATCCAGATTGTATAAGAAAAATGAAAATATTGAAGTAAATGAAAATAATAAGGTAAATGAAAATTAGGTTGTATTTGTAGGTTTTAAATTCTAGACAAAGTTAAGCTACCTAGCCAAATTTTTAATATAATAATAATTACTTGTTATACTTTGATGTTACTTGCCGCCAGACGTTTTGTTAACTAAGGGTTGTTAAATTGTTAACTTACACTCGGAGGAAACGTTTTCAACTTACGACTTCTTCAGCCTCGTACCACCCAATAGAACATAAACACCAGCATTCAACATTTACTACTCAGACTAAACAAGATACCTATATCCACAACTAACTACACAGACAAACTGAACACAATCAAATATTTAGCTCAGAAAAACAAATATGACAATTATTTAAAAACTACACAGAAAAATACCCAACAGTAACAACAAAAACACAAACAAATTCATCACCCTCACATAGATAAACAAACTACAAATAAAATAGCACACCAATTCAAAAAAGCAGGTTACAATGTAGCTTATAGAACAACAAATAAAAGCCAAACGGCTATCAGACAGAGCATTGACAACAATACCAACACATACAATAACCCGGGAATATACAAACTAAAATGCAACAACTGCAATAAGTTCTATATTGGACAACCAGGCAGATCTTTTGCCGAAAGATATAAAGAACACAAAAGCGCACTGCACACTACTATTGAATCCACCTTTGCAAATTACCTCATGGACACTAAACACTCATGCAAAAGTATGGAAAATAACATGAGCATCCTCCACACATGCAACAAAGGCCATAAATTAAACACACTAGAAGAGTATGAAATAAATAGACATAGCAAAACACACATAAAAATTACATATTAAATAAACAAACACGGCACAGATCACACATACTCTTCGATCCCATCACTTCTAAATTTCAAAAATTAGTACCAAAGAAGCACAACTGCAGGAATCCTAGTGGCAAAAATACGATGCTGAAGAAGTCGTAAGACGAAAAAGTTTCCTCCAAGTATAAGTTAACAATTTAACAACCTTTAGCTAACAAAAAGTCTGGTCGCAAGTAATAGCAAACTGTAATAAGTAATTAACAACCGGCTCATTATAAACAGCAACAAGTTTTCGATATACAATTAATATAATGATAATTTTATTGCCTCAAAATCTATTTGTTAGAGATATTTTCAAAGTATCTTAAATATAAACATAATTTGGTATTTCAATTCTAATTGGTATTAACAGATTAAATTTTGCTTCCAAAAGACGTCCAAGGAATCAACTGCAAAGGCGAGAAGTAGAAACATTACAGTATGATAAAGATTCTTCAACATATAGTATTACGATACAAACATTAATTTTTTAAAATAATTCTATTCATATATTTTCGTAGCACTTATTAACCAACATATTATAAAACATACCTTAAAAAAAGACTCATATATCTGTACAACTTTCTCTTTTAGCTGCCTTTTTGATCCAGAACCACTTCTTTTTCTTGATGACATTACAAAATTCAGTAAACGCAAATTTCATAAGACTGTTGATGCAAAGTCAAATATGACCAGTCTATATTGCAAACCAGAACCTGCAAAACAAATATTTTTAATCACAGCAAGAAATTGCCTTCCTTGAAATAAAATGAATAGCAGTGTTTAACATTATAAAAATAAAATGCTGATTCATGATATTTAATAATATTTGGGCAATGCAAGTAACATATATATAAAATACCATTTATATCATCCAAAACCTACAATCTAACCAACACACTACAAAGATACAATTACAAAATAGCCTACTCCACACACAACACTCTCTATAAATAAATTAAACCCAACATTGACATTTACAATGCTGCTGGAGTTTACAAACTAACTTGCACTTTGTGAACCAGTTTTTACATCGGCCAAACAGGTAGGTCATTTTACACACACTACAAGAACATATAAACGCACTAACAAACAATGACTACCAATCAAACTTTGCCGAACATCTCATCCACAAAACATGACTACATAGACATAACACCCAAGCTACAAATTCTTCATAAACAATACAAAAATAACCAACGTTACACAACCAAACAAAATGAAATATACAAACATTTCAAACTACACCCTAGACACATACTCAACACCCAACTACATTATAACTCACACACACTTTTCGACATCATAACTCCTAATCCTCACCAAATACGCCCACACCCCCACCATAATATCCCACCCCCACCCTACCCTACAAAAACCTTGAGTTGAGATCTGGGTTGACAATGGGACATATCTTGTGAAACAGAATTGCTCAACAAATATAAGAAGTGCTATTATAAGCAAGTTGTAAAATATTTACAAGTGTTTTAGTGAAAACTAGTAGCTCACGTGGGTTCAACTAATTTAACAATGTATAGTACTAGTCTAAAATTTGTCTAATGAGAAATATCATTCATAGATTTAATCTGAGAATTAAGTCATTAAAACGAATAGTGCATGAGAGGCAGATAATAAAAAGCTTTACTCTCTTATAGATGGCGGCTTGAAAAGTCATTAAAACTCGGAAAACACTAAAACTAGGGCTTCTTTTATTTGTGAATTTATCTGAGAAGTCTTTAAAATGAATAGTGGATGAGGGGACAGATACTAAGAAGCTTTACTCTCTTATAGATGGCAGCTTGAAAAGTCATTAAAATTCAGAAAACACTAAAACTAGGGCCTCTTTTATTTGTGGATTTAATCTGAGAAGTCTTTAAAATGAATAGTCCATGAGGAGGCAGATACAAAAAAGCCTTACTCTCTTATAGATGGCGGTTTGAAACGTCATTAAAACTCAGAAAACACTAAAACTAGGGCTTCTTTTATTTATAGTTTTAATCTGAGAATTAAGTCATTTAAATGCTAAGTCCATGAGGAGACGGATACTAAAAAGCCTTACTCTCTTATATATGCAGCTTGAAAAGACTTTAAAACTCATAAAACACTAAAGTTAAAGCTTCTACTGATGATGAATCTTTCAATACTAGAGAAGTTTTTCAAATTACTAATAACAAAAAAAATAAAGTACAGGGAAAACTCATTTATTACTATATTAGTCTTTCACCAATATTCTGGCACTTAATGTCTTTTAATATGTGTCTGATTAAGTATCAAAAACAAGAAAATTTTTGATCAAAGTTAAATAACACTAAAATAAATTTGCTTGATCTTGGCTTGTATAGTGATTTTTTTTTAAATCTTTGAAATTATCACATATTTCTATATTTAAAACTAGTTAATAATTGTAATAAATTTATTTTTTAAATTCTTAAAAACTTCTTATTTGTAGAGTTTGGATGAATGTTCACCTATATTGACTGTATTTTTTTCAAAATTTATTAGTTTTTTATATTATTTCTATTGTGTCTATCAGGAATACTTAATACAATTTTTTAATCCCTTTTTTTACATGTTACTCAAAAAACAAAAAATCCTTAAAAAATAAACATATTATTTGTTTATATTATTAATTGATTTCATCTTCACGTGAAGAGGTAGTTTTTAACTAGAAACACTTGTACATATGTTACTCTTGCCTATATAACCTATAGGAGCACTTAATTTTACGATTGTTGAGGACAGCCATTTTGAGATATCTGTACCATTGTCAACTTAGACCATAACTGTGCTCTTGTTTATTATTGGTTTAGAGTGGCGGTGTAATATTATTTTATGAATGTACTTGTATTTTAGATAGTACTGGGGTTATAATGTCCAAAATACCAAGAGGTCAGTTATGATCTGAGCTGACAATGGGACACATCTCTCAAAATGGCTGTCCTCAACAATCATAAAAGTAAGTGCTCCTATATATACAAATAAGAGTAATATATAAACAAGAGTTAAAAAAACATTAAGATTGTCTCTTATTTGTTTTAAAGGTAAAGCAAAAAATAATATATCTGCAATAATATATATTATTATTGTGTGTAATATAGCTATACTGAAACTGTGACCTGTATATATGTCATATTTCACGTGTGTATAAAAACACTGGAGTTTTTAATAAAACCTCTACAATGTTTGTGTTAAAAATGACAAGCATTTCTTTATAATAAAATATTTGTCAATGTAGTTACACAAAAACTTATTAAAAAACTGAGAAATACAATGCTTATATTTCCACATCTTTTCTAGTAACTTTATATTTCAATAATGGAAGCATTTTATTTCCTCATTCATTAAACATGACAAATAATCCAATTTCAAATTCATTACAACCTCATGCGATTTACACATATTGTATCTTGGCCTATTATATATTTACTTCTTTGAGATAAACTTTATATTTATCATTATCTATACAGATAACAATTTTGTAAATAATAAATTTATAGATACCAGCTAATTACTAACTTAGTATTATTAAATAAGAAATTAATTAAATTTTTTGTTAAAAAAAATTATCTTTTGTTTACAAAAGAATTTGAATTATTGGATAAATAAATAAAATTGTCTGTACATTATAGATTGTCTGGACGACATTATAGATGGTAATATGATTCAGTTAGCCTTTTTATTACATATCTGATTTCAGAACCACACTTAAACCCTTTTATCATATAAAGCCTTCTTAAAGCTCAAGAAGAATTTATACTATGAGTACCTACTTAAATACTGTCACAGTCTATATATTTACCCAGGGAAGGATGTTTACATACATCTACATATAGGCCCATACATAGGTTGACCAGATTTCTATAAGATCAAAATAGGACATTACCCTCTTATTGGAATATGAAATAAATATTTCCAGCAAAGCAGTAGATACAGTGGTGGTGTTCTCTTTTAAATTAAAGAGTAAAATAGCAGCTTTAAAAAGTCAAGACTGATCACACAGGTTCACTTAAATATTCTATTTTAATACTCTGGGGTCAGTCCGGCAGTTGATATCAAGCAACATCAAAGTCAGTGGAAGTCTGTGCCTAGCAAGAAAACCCTATCCTTCAACTTACTCTCTACAATAGATTAAATCCCTACCAAGATGAAGTGATGTAAAGGACCTACAAGAGCTGCTGAATCAATCTTGGCATCACGCCAAGAATCAATCTTGGCATAGCAGTTAACTATGTGATAGTACAATAAAATGTACTAAGAACTTGTACTTTTAAGTCAATAATATGGGACTTTCAATTTAGAATTTAAAGTTTTCGATATTTATCTGCTAAAATATTGATACTATTCTGCCAAAACGTAACAAATACGCATTTCCAGGAGGATTGTTAGGACAAAGAGACACATGTCTGAGAAATGAGACTGTCCTGTTTTTCTATCATATATTTATAAAATTAAGACCATTTTGAGGAATAATGTAACCTATAATAATATTAATTTGTTTGTGCAAGCTTGGTTTTATAGGACATACATGCATCAAAACATATTTATTGGCAATGTCAAGTTTACAGGTATTAAAATATAAAAAGCTTAAAAATAACAACTTCAATTTTGAATTTTATATTGCCCTACCCATTTTAAGATAGTATAATATTGTTAACTCTAGATCACTTATACCTCGACAAAATGATGTCATTCCATTTAAAATTGCTGTATCTGAGAAATGAGAGCTTCGCGCACATCATCCCAATACCTTTGTACCTAAATAGCCAATGTCGACTGCGCAGTTTTGCCACTAAAGTTCGCATGCGTCTTAATGAAACAGAGCTATATGTCATCATTTAACGACATAAGACATCATGTGACTTTTTTAATGACTGTGTTCTCTTTACATTTCTTAGTAATTTACTCATATAGATCGAGTTTTTGTTACTTTTTGTGGTGGTTTTCGTTGCTGAGTATTGAAGCTGCATTTATAATTGAGATGAGAAAATGGCTGATGAGTATGATTGTAAAGACTCTCTAAAGACAATATCTCAAAGAGTCTAGTGATGAGGAATTTTGTGAACGTGCTTCCATCTCAAATAGGTGTCCAAATGATAGCAAAGATAAAAATGTAGTAGAAGATAATCATGTCAAATATAAGGACTCGGGGACTACATAGATGCAGAGTGACTTAATGTCCTGGATTTGGAGCAACAGACACGAGTGAATCATTAGACAGTGATACTGAGTATCGACTGTACAAGAACAAATACCTCTAAAGAGCACCTACACTACATGATCCTCCGCCTAACGCTAAACCTCCACATATGTCCGACATCCCATGTGACACCGACTCTCCAAATGGCGAACCTCCACCTAACGCTGATGCTTTCCCTAATAACAACCCTCCACTTAACAACAATCCTCTATCTAATGAAAAGCCACAACTAGTAGTGAGACTGATCATAATCTATTTATCTCATAATCTGGATTCATTCGAACTAAAAGTAATCGTCTATGAAACACTCGTTCTGGTCCAGTCAATATTCACTCTCCATTATGTAACATGTGGTTTCAAGACAGGATGTTGTGAGGACTCTGTGAGAATCACTTATACCCATATCATGTTTCCTTCAGATCTTTGATGAACCAATGGAGTTAACTGAGCACAAATGTGAACCTGTCTTGAAACACTCGATATGTGGGAAAAGCAAAATCACAAAAATCTGAGTTACTTGGAAATCCAGCCTATTCCACCGTTTCAAAGCCTGTAGGAACCAGAAAGATGTGTTATTTTTGTCCAGTAGCCATCAGAAAAATGACTACTAGCTATTGTGGTCACTGCAACCCCCTATTATGTGCACAACACCGACTAATATGCTGTGAAGAATGTGACCGCAAAAAAAAACAACTTGTTTGAGCTATAAATATTCCGCTTTTCAATAATCCACCCTGACCATTAGTGAAATTCAAAATTCTTTCATTTTACTAAATTTGTGTTCTACAACTCATTCACTTGTTGCATTCTGTGTTTTATTGTAAATAAGTCTAGCATTAATTTAAAAATACTTTTTTAAACATTTGCATTTCATTATTATATTAAAACATAGTCAAGGTAAATAATATTTTCTTTCTAAATAATAGGATTCATAGCTACTATAATATTTTTTTCTAAGCGCTAAAGAAGTATGGAATATATTATGTTTAACACATTAATAACAAACAATATTTTGGCAAATAAAAAAAAAAACAAAAATTGAAGTAGTCAAATTGACGATATATAAGTAATGGAGTGAAGAAATTTACATACAAGTAATCTAGGGTTAAACAAAAAAGGGTTAGTATATTTCAACAAAATACCACTTTTGGAATAGATTAGCAATGAGTGCATACATAAAAAAAAAATATTTGTGTAAATAATTATTTTACACAAAGAATTTTTTTCCCCTAATTCATATAATTGGAATACAGTAGTAGATACCAATGTTTTAAAATATTTATATGGTTCTAAAGTAACACATTTTATAGACCTATTACTAAATGAGATTGGTGATTTCAACAAATAGCAAAATTTGTTACTGATTAGAAAAAATTACTCAAACCAGTCAAATTGTGTTGTGTTACAAAAGTTGGTAATTGTCTACATTTCTAAAACAGCTACATATTTGTATGAACATTCCAAAACAAATCAAAAGGCTATTTTCATTGATACTTTTTTTGTGTGACAGATCATTATTTTGTATCAATTTTAAGTTGGGTAAAAATTCAGTGCGCAATAGCTGTTTGCGGAGTGATCCACTAACGTCACAAATGTAGTTAATCACTTAAAGAATAGTTTATGACTATCCGAACTTTAAATTTAGTAAATTTGTTAAACTTACTGAGACAGAACGTTTTCGATCGCTATGTGCTGACCTATATCAGTGTCTTCATCATCAGATCAGCACATAGCGATCGAAAACGTTCTGTCTCAGTAAGTTTTAACAAAATTACTAAATTTAAAGTTCAGATAGTCATAAACTATTGTTTAAGTGATTAATAAGATTCAACGAACGTAATGGACTACAAAATTCAAGACAAATGTAGTGATGTCATATAACACCTCTACCCTTACATACTGTATAGCATTACGTTTTGGCATAATTTTAATGAATTTTTACCTCGAACAAAAAAAGAAAAAACTTTACTATAAATATATATATATATATATATATATATATATATAGCCTCAAGACATGTTTAGGAACAAATAATTTATAAATACGTTTTAAGTTACTGAGTATACAAAATACCTGTAAATAAATTCTTAAGGGTATTAGGTTTTTTATTAAAAAATATATATATTATTTTTTATCACTAAATTGTCCGACTGCAGGCCTGTCTTGTTGTCAAGAGTAACACAGCATTTTACAATCACATAAGAGAAAAAGGACACAAATACAAAGACATTTATCATAACATAGAGATCATACACATCAACAAAAAAGGACCACATCTCAACACACTAAAACAGTATAAAATTTACAGACACACAAAGTACAAACATATTCGCTTAGGTCTACATCCCCACCTTAATATCCCACCCCAACCTAACCTACAAAAACAAAGAGCTAAGTTACAGTCTTAGTTGACAATGAGACACATCTCCCGAAAGTTGTCTTGAACTATTTTCAAAAATATGTGTTATTATAGGCAAGTATTACATCATTGCAAGTAAGTTCTAAAATGTTTACATATTATAATACTGTAAACTATATTATAGGGAAAGACTTATTTTATGCAGTTTTGGTTTGGTAAATTAAGGTTTGTTTTAAATTTGCAATTATTAAAATTCTTTTTTCTGTTTAGAATGTATTTTGAGTAATATACGTATAAAGGAAAGTTATGAGAGTGATGCTGTTTTTGTCATGTGTTACCATACTGTCTTGCCATCAGCATAGTGCACTTCTTTAAATATCTTCTTTAAAATACGTTTAGAAGTAAAAAAAGACACAAACTAAATATTATTTAACATACAGCACAATGTAACTGATAAAACCTACTACTAGAGAAGTTATACAACAGTTTGAAAAACAAAAGTCAAAAAACTAAAACCTACTGTTACCCGAATTGCATACACTAACTAAAATACATTGTAAGAGCAACTAGGATATAGCCTACTCCATTCACAACACAACACCCACATGATGACTTTCTGCATCGCCCAGTATAAATGTTTTTGCTAAAATCGATTACGTGGGATCGGGATGTAAATACCTACTTACTTATCAATATTATCTTATGAGTGCTGGTGCGAGAAATTGAAATTACAATATGAAATTTATTTATATTGTTTAAATACTTGAATTCCTGTTTGTTAAATCTTTATAACTTCCAAATCTCAAGTGTTATAAAAAGAGTAATAACATAAAACTTATTTTTGGCTTGTAGAAGTGTTTAGATATTTAAATAGTAATTCCGAATATACATATAAGTGATAGTTTGTCACAGACATAAAGAGTTTGTTGCCTTCAATGAGATAAATATAATACAATTTGCTTTAATGCTTTAGGGATTTGAATTGAAAATGAATTTATAATACTATGAAATTTTTACATTTGCTGGGTTGAAATTTGATGTTTTGAAATATGTATTTAATAAACCACTATATTTTTGTAAACCTATTTCAACATAAAATTATAAATTTAAAATCAAAGGCAGGAAAATTTTATATATTTTATACATAAATAAGTACAACTTACGAGATTGTGGATATCATATACAGACAAAAACACTAAATTTTTCTATTATAATTGCTATTACAATTGAACATTGAAAGAAATTAACACAATTTATGTTTTTACAAACAATAATAATGAAACTATTGTCTATTGTTTTGTAACATCTACAAACGAATTAATAAATAAATATTCACTTACAAATATGACAATTGTAGGTAAAATATATCTGGTATTAATACCTCTGTAATTTTCAATATTCTTGACTTAAAAAAAATCAGTCTCAGATATAACCTAAAATGAGACCTAAATACATTTAAAATTCCCAAAATATTTATATGTAATTCATGTTTATTTAAATTTAGTTCACTAAAAATACAAATTAATTCACACAAAAATTAAACAATAGATCTTAAATTTTCACCTATAACGGAAACAAATTAAATTATAGGCTTCGAACTTAACCTATAAACATTAATTTCAGTTTTGTAAATTGAAATCAGCTGATATTAGAGTAGTAGGGCTTATCAAAAATGAAATACGTATGGCATATTTTTCAGCCATTTTATTATATTGTGTGAACTATTATTGCCATTCCTAGGTCTGCGCTGTAACTTGCATCAACAAAAGAGCATAAATCCATTATGTTTGTTGGAGTCAACTTTGCAATAACTTTGCAAGTCGTCCTACAGGACCATTATGGTCAACCTCGTTTTCTAAGAGCTGTTATCGACCCCGGCAGTCAGATATCTGCCATTACGAAACAAGCTAGCGATATGCTGAGCCTGCCTACTCGAAGATCGAACCTGTCTTTGATTGGCGTCGCTGCCAAGTCTACACGTATTCACGAATACGTAACCTTAATTTTATTCTCACGACATGACGCGGGCGTCATGCTGACTACGGAAGCCGCTGTGCTCAACCATATAACTGACCCGCTGCCAGCTGATAAATTATCCTCTGCTTTAAGCGCTCAATATCAGCACTTACCGTTAGCTGATCCTCAGTTCGACTTACCTGCCCCTGTTGACATTATACTGGGCGCCGATGTCTTCACGCAAATAATTATCAACGGGCCTCGTACCATCATTCATGGCCAACCATCTGCACTTAACACACTTTTAGGTTGGGTCATTATGGGATCTGTACCTTACAGTACGCCACAACAACCACGCGTGTTTATCACCTCGCTCAAGTCTATCGACGAAAACATGCGACGATTTTGGGAAATCGAAGAGGTAAACGAGTCTAACTTGTTGAGCCCGGATGAGCAGCTCTGCGAAAATTTATATGCCACCACTACTGAACGTGACGCCACTGGGAGATATGTCGTAGCTTTGCCTTTTAAACCTGACGCCGTCGAACTTAAGTCAAACCGTAATGTCGCTCTTGCTAGTTATCATGCTCTGGAATGCCGTCTGAGCCGACAACCGGATGTCTCACGACAATATCATCAGTTCATGAAAGAATATATGACTTTAGGTCATATGTACCCTGCCGTTAAGCCTTCGAATTATTTAATACCACATCATTGCGTTTTCAAGGCCGATAGTTCTACTACTAAATTACGAGTAGTTTTCAATGCTTCTGCGCCTGATTGCAACGCGCATTCTTTAAACCAGCAATTGCTGGCTGGCCCTAAGTTACAAAGGGACCTGTCCAACGTTATTATCTCGTTTCGATTGTTTGTTCACGCCGTCTGCGCGGATCTTAAAATGATGTACCGCCAAATTGCCGTACGCAAGGATGATCGTCGTCATCAGCACATTTTGTACAGGCCAACTCCTCATTCTCCACTGATGGAGTATGAACTAGCCACTGTCACTTACGGGCTTACCCCGTCTGCTTATTTAGCCCTACGTACACTCGAACAACTCGTCAAAGACGAGGGCGACTGTTACCCTGCTGCGTCGCACGCCATTCTTCATCAAACGTACGTTGATGATGTCGTCACTGGCGCCGATACGTCCGAGGACGCCCAGGAATTAATACGGCAACTTATTAGCATCTTCGCACTGGCAGGACTAGAGCTCAGGAAATGGTCTTCCAGCGATCCCGCGCTGCTGTCGACGCTGCCATCTTCTCACCTGGAGCACCAGTTGTTATTCCAAGACGACTCTACCGCTGTTAAAATATTGGGACTCCAATGGCACCCTGTTAATGACTCGTTTTCTTATCGTATTCAAAACTTTGTGTCGGTGCCTACGAAACGCACCATTCTCTCTTATGTCGCTCGCACCTTCGACCCACTGGGCTTCCTTACGCCTATCACATTTTGGATCAAGTCATTTTTGAAACAATTGTGGCTCGAAAGGTTATCATGGGATGAACCTTTGCCAACCGCGCTGCGCAGTCGTTGGGACAGCTTCATTGTCCACTTCGCTAAGTTAGCTGACATTCAAATACCTCGACATGTGGGCACACGTGATGCCAAACATCATTTATTAGGCTTCTGTGATGGGTCCGAAGCTGGTTACGCAGCCGCCATCTACTTGCGAACTGAATGGAACGGTTTAGTTTCCGTCAGCCTTCTAAAGGCTAAGAGCAGAGTGGCTCCCGTCAAAACACTCACTATACCTCGAATGGAGCTCTGCGGCGCCGTCTTACTGGCCAAGCTCTATAAGTCTGTTCAGCCTGCTGTGAATTTTGTGGCCGACGACACTACGCTTTTCTTCACCGACTCAGAAATTGTGCTGCATTGGCTTAGCACCCCGCCACATCTTTTGAAAACTTTCGTTGCCAACCGTGTTATTGAAATTACCTCGAACACTTCGACCAATCATTGGTACCACGTCTCAACTGTTGACAACCCCGCGGACATTGCTTCCCGTGGGTGTCTACCCGCGCAGTTTGCTACACATCCACTGTGGTGGCACGGACCACCATGGGCGTCACAATGTACTACCTCTTGGCGTTTGTCTAAGCCAACTGGACCGAACCGCGACCTGACCGAGCTCAAGACCGAGCCTCAGGTGCTCTGCGCGACTGTCCAAGCGCCTAACCACTTATTGAACGTTATTGAGCGTCATTCCATTCTCACCACGCTGCATCATGTCTTCGCCTACGTGCTTCGTTTCGTTAACAATTGCCGCGTTAAGACCCAGTCTACCAGCCATTGTCACAACACTCGCTACAAAGCCAAGAACACCGTAGCCAAGACTTCATTCGCTGCACCTTCAGTACAAGAATTAAGGAACGCCAGAAATCTTTGCGTTAAGCTCGTACAAGAGCTAGCCTTCAGCGAAACGTTGCAACGCCTACACCGCGGCGTCCCGATCAACCTAACGCCCTTTATCGACTCAGTGGGGCTACTTAGGGTGGGCGGACGTCTTAATCATGCTGATATACCATACGCAGCTAAGCATGCCATTTTACTGCCTAAGCGGCATCATTATGTCAATCTTGTATGCGATCATTATCACAGCCTCGCCTTACATGCTGGGCCGCGTACCACGCAAGCGATGATCAATGGTGAGTTCTGGATCGTTGCGCTACGTTCGTTGTTACGACAACGCATTCATGCTTGCATGCGATGCTTTAGACTACAGTCGAAACCTCGGCCACCTATGATGGCAGCTTTACCGTCTTCTCGTGTCACTCCGTCGCCACCTTTCTGTAAGGTAGGCATTGACTTTGCTGGACCTTTCGACACTAAGGCCAACCATCTTCGTATGGCAAAGATCCTGAAAGCTTACTTATGCCTATTTGTTTGTATGGCCACTAAGGCTGTACATTTGGAAGTAGTATCAGACCTCTCTACTGATGCTTTTCTCGCCGTGCTTCAGCGTTTTGTCGCAAGACGTGGTCTGCCTACAGACATTTATTCAGATAATGGCACCAATTTTGTCGGCGCCGCCAACCGCCTGCACGAGGTCTATAAGATGCTCGACCAATCCAAGTCAATCATCCAACGCAAGCTCGCCGCACAACGGGTTGAATGGCACTTCAACCCTCCAGCCGCACCACACTTCGGCGGACTTTGGGAAGCTGCCGTTAAATCCGTCAAAGGGCTCCTACGCCGAACTCTTGGCAGTACGTTATTGAACCTCGAGGAGTTAGCTACGTTATTTATACGCATCGAAGCTATTCTCAACAGTCGACCTATTTTCGAGGTCTCGCCTGACCCCAACGAAGGAGCTTCGTTCCTTACGCCCGGACACTTTCTCATCGGCCGTCCCCTTTTAGCACTCCCTGAGGAATGTCATTTTGAACCCGCGCTCAAGTCCAGATGGACTATGCTACAGCAGATGACCAATCGGTTTTGGAAAACCTGGTCTACCCAATACCTACTGTTCGAGTCAGCGCTCGAAGGTTCAAGTGCTTTGACCTACCTAACAGCTGTACCGTGACGTATTGGTCATGTGATCTCTGACCCGCTAATCGATATCCGAAAACTTATTGATTTTCTCTGGATGAACGCTATGCACCCCCACTCCCTTCTTATTTTCTAAGCTACTTTCCGCTTCAACACAAAGGAGAAGCGTTCTGACCCTCGAACAGTGCAGTCCTATACTAACCGCGACGCTCAATCCGTATGGGCTTTGTTTCAGACAATTTAAAGTACCGCTTTCGTTCGTTATTTGTGCTTAAAGTGCGGACCGCGTTAATGAACTTTTAATGAACATTTTACCTGTATATTTTTCGCCGTGTTAGTGAAAAGTGTCGCCCGATTTCGCCGGTTGCGCAATCGTAGTGCGTGTACTCGCGGCAATAAACTAAGTACTTTGTAAGCTTAACTTTTACGTTTACTCATAATTTCAATTGAGTTTTTTAGTTGCGTGAACGCCTTCACGAATTCTACGCTGCCTGAGACGACCACAGTACTGTGGAGACTTCACCTCGATTCCAACATTGCATCACTTCTTACCTATGGTAAGTGCGTAGTTAAGGAATATGAACAATTTATAATTTATTTGTATTAAATTCAGTGTCGTTGCGTTTTAGTGTTAAATGACTCTATTTTGCTCAGAACAGTACTTAAACTTGCTATGTTAAAGATTAACGTAAATTACGCAATCCAGAGTAACCTTGTTAACAATAGGGCTTACCGCACCTCGTGGTTTTAATTCTAACTTTTTGATCTGCGGATTAAACACCTACACTCGCAGATTCAACGCTGTAAATGGAACAAAGACGCCTCACCCCTCCAGGAGGGTCAGCTTGTATTTATCACTGGAGAACATCCGAGCCCTCTTCATTGGCCAATGGGTCGGATCGTACGTCTTCACCCTGGACCCGACCGGATAACCCGCGTAGTCACCGTCAAGACCTCACATGGACAATTAAAGCGACCTGTCCATAAGCTTGTAGGCTTTCCGCTACAACCTTAATCTCTTTACCGCTTCTTCAGCACCTGTGTGGTACAACCGCGTTTCCTCGAGTTCTTAATCTCACTCGACTTCTTCGCCTCTTCAGCAATTTTGTGCAACCTCGTTTCTTTAAGTTTCTTCAACGCCATAGATTTCTTCGCTACATCTTCAGCACCTCGCTTCTTCCAGTCAACCCCGTTCACCGTCACCCAATGGTTATCCAGGGTGGGCGGTAGTCTATTGTCTTCAGCACAGCTAATGGAGCTATTCACTTCATCTGCTCTTTTCTGCTTTCTTCGTACCCCGACCACTTCTTCTTCGGCACCCTCGGTCTCCGGTGCTCTCTAGTTCTCCAACAAACTCGATTCCAACATTGCATCACTTCTTACCTATGGTAAGTGCGTAGTTAAGGAATATGAACAATTTATAATTTATTTGTATTAAATTCAGTGTCGTTGCGTTTTAGTGTTAAATGACTCTATTTTGCTCAGAACAGTACTTAAACTTGCTATGTTAAAGATTAACGTAAATTACGCAATCCAGAGTAACCTTGTTAACAATAGGGCTTACCGCACCTCGTGGTTTTAATTCTAACTTTTTGATCTGCGGATTAAACATTGGTCCACGACCGGGCCGGATAGTTTGAATTTATTCCAGCTATAAACATTGGTCCCCACCGGACCGGATTATTGAATTATTTCAGTGACCTATGGGTTTTTTCTTTTAAATTTCACGATAATTGTATTAGTGACCACGTGGTTCCTTTGTGACCAAATTAAACATTAATTTATCATTTGTTGAATTATTTCAGCTATAAATGGTTTTAAATGTTTCACGATAATTTATATACAGTCCACTTAAAATACTTAAAATATTTATAAATTTAAAATTTTTGAAATTTTATATTGGAAAATTTTCGAACTTTTCAAAATGGAAATTAATACTGACTACTATTTGGCAAAATTAAAGAACATTATTACTGACTTAGAGCAAGTGAAAAGTGTGTTAAATGAAAATGAGATTCCGGAAGGAATTATTCTGGAACTTAGGCGAATTCAGGCTAATTTTTTTGAAACGTTTGATTACATGGAAAGGACCTTTGAAAGACAAGTTGCCGAGTTCGCGGAAAAAGCGTTCGAAATGAAGGCTAAATTTCAAGAGATGTACTTACCGTTGTTAGTGAAATACCCCAATATCATTAAAACGGAGGTAAGACCAACCTCACCAGGCAATCTTGCTACCAATTGTATAAGCCTACCTAACCTACAAATACCAGTTTTCTCAGGTAATAGCCACGAATGGGTTGACTTCATCACAATGTTTGACTCTATGATTCATGGTAATAATAATATCAATGCGGTGCAAAAATTTCAGTACTTGAAATCCACTCTGAAAGGTGATGCGTTAGCAGTTATTACCGGACTGACTATCTCTGAAAGCAATTACGCAATTGCTTACCAGGCGCTACGCAACCGCTATGCAAACCCTCGTAGGTTGGCTGACCACTATTTTCAATTGATCAAAGAATTTAAGTCTATTAAGACCGCTTCTCAATCTGAACTTAACCGGTTTTTGACTGCGCACTCCAACGCCGTGTGCGCCTTAAAGGCTATTCAGTTAGATGACTTAGCAGATTTCCTCCTATTTCAAATGTCTGTCAACAATTTGGACTCACAGACTCGTCTCAACTTCGAAACAAGACTAGGGACTAATACGATGCCCACATACAAAATGTTAAATGACTTTGTTACGGAACAAGCTAGAGCAATGGAGTTGCTCAATCAACCCTCTGCCGCGACTGCAGTTAACTCAAGATTAGGTCAGCAACCTCGAGCGATGGTTTCTGCGTTGAATGACTCAAATAACAGCGGTGCCCCTAATTTAAATATTGACCATGTCGAAGCTAACCTCGAAACTGAACATAGTCCAACGGTCCAGCCGTCGACGTCTTATGTTAGTACGGCTACGCCTCAAATGCTACCACGCACTTATGCGCCCAGACCTATGATGCAGAGCCCCATACGGCCGTCTGCCGGAGGGAGACAAGGAAATGTGCCGCCAATTATGAACGCGCCTAGGCTTTCAGTGTTCCGACATCGGTTGCCCCCGCTTCACCTGGCTCAAGCCAACATCTCAACCACTCATACTGGGATGTGTTATTATTGCGGCTCAAACCATAATGTTTTTAATTGCCAGTCGTTTCTAGAATTAACTGTGTCCGAACGTAAAAGTGCCATTGGAAAATTACGACGTTGTTTTAACTGTCTTGGATCGCACTTTCAATCCAAATGTAAATCTATGAAACAGTGTAAACATTGTGGAGAGTCACACCACACATTGTTACACGACAACTCGCCTGCACAACAATGACTAGTTTCACCGCGACACCCTAGTTCAACAGCCAGACCCGACCTCGCTACTCAATCGCTACCGCATGCTCTTTCTTGTAATATTGAAACTTCTCTCGCCCTGTTAGGCACCGCGCAGGTCATCATTCAGGACCAATTCGGCCGACCGCTTCCATTTAGAGCACTTATAGATCCAGGCAGTCAAATCTCTGTCATAACTAAGCATGCGAGCACTCTGTTGAATTTACCTGCTCGGAAATCAAATCTTTCTTTGATTGGTGTCGCAGCCAAGACAACCCGCATTCATGAGTACGTCACTTTGCTTATTTTCTCGAGACATGACCCAGGTGTCATGCTGACCGCAGAAGCCGCTGTGCTTCCCCGCATTACTGACCCGCTTCCATCTACCGCTTTGGCGCCTTGCATACGTGCTCAATATCAGCACTTACCGCTGGCTGACCCTCAGTTCGACACCCCTTCCAGTGTTGACATCATTCTAGGTGCTGACATTTTCACACAGATACTTGTGAACGGACCTTGCAATATTATCCACGGACAACCCTCAGCACTCAACACCAGGTTAGGTTGGGTCATCATGGGTTCCATACCTTATAGCATGCCTCAGCAGCCACGTGTATTCATCACTACTTTGAAGTCTATCGATGACAGCATTCGACGCTTTTGGGAAGTTGAGGAAGTCGCACCAGCAAATCACCTCAGCCCTGAAGATCAACTGTGTGAAGAACTGTTCGCAACCACTACTGATCGTGACGCAACGGGAAGATACATCGTAGCACTTCCATTTAAGCCGGAAGCTATCTCGCTTAAGTCTAACCGTAACACTGTTCTTGCGAGTTATCATGCGTTAGAAAGACGTTTAAGCCGCCAGCCTGAGGTAGCCATACAATATCATCAGTTTATGGCCGAGTATATCGCTCTCGGGCACATGTACCCTGCCCTCAAGGCTTCTGACTATCTTATTCCGCACCATTGCGTATTTAAGACCACCAGCTCTACTACTAAGCTTAGAGTGGTATTCAACGCGTCATCACCCGATTGCCACGCAAACACTCTGAATCAGCAAATGTTATCCGGTCCTAAACTGCAAAAGGACTTGGCTAATTTAATCATCTCTTTCCGTTTATATACTTACGCTGTTTGCACCGACATCAAGATGATGTACCGTCAAATTTTGGTCCGACCTGAGGATCGTTCTTACCAGCACATACTTTATCGGTCTTCACCTCAATCACCGTTAATCGAGTATGAACTTGCTACGGTCACCTATGGCCTAACCCCTTCCGCTTACTTAGCTTTGCGAACGCTTGAACAACTAGTAAAGGATGAGGGAACCCGCTATCCTACAGCCTCCGAAGCAATCCTTCATCAGACCTACGTAGATGACGTCGTCGCTGGAGCCGACACGCCTGAGGCCGCTAAGACACTAATACAAGAACTTATTGGCATTTTCGCTCGCGCCGGCCTGGAACTCAGAAAATGGTCGTCGAATGAACCCTCGCTACTCGCAACGCTACCTGCCTCTCACTTGGAAAATCCGCTGTTGTTTCAGGACGAATCCGCTGCAATTAAAATATTGGGTTTGCAATGGAACCCCTCGTCAGACTCGTTCTCATATCAAACTCAAACTTTCACGCTGGTGCCTACCAAACGCACCATCTTATCCTACGTCGCCCGCACTTTTGACCCGCTTGGCTTCTTAACGCATATTACCTTTTGGATTAAGGCTTTTCTTAAACGCTTGTGGTTGGAGAAACTGGACTGGGACCAGCCTCTGCCAACCCCTCTACTCGATCAATGGGACAGCTTCATTGTCAATTTCGCTTGTTTGTCCGATATTCAAATTCCTCGCCATGTAGGAACGCGATCAGCTAGTCATCGCATCGTTGGGTTTTGTGATGGTTCCGAAGCAGGCTATGCTGCTTCTATCTATTTGAGATCTGAGCTTAACGGGTCTGTCAACGTCAGCCTGTTGAAAGCTAAAAGTAAGGTAGCCCCTGTTAAATTACTTACCATACCTCGTTTGGAACTTTGCGGCGCAGTACTGCTAGCTAAGTTATACAAATCAATTCAACCAGCTCTTGATTTCATTCCAATCGCTAACACTCTCTTCTTTACTGATTCTGAGATAGTACTTCATTGGGTTCAGACCCCGCCTCATCAATTGAAAACTTTCGTAGCTAACCGCATCACTGAGATTGTGTCAATCACCTCCATGGATCATTGGTTTCATGTTTCGACTCTTGATAACCCCGCAGACGTCGCGTCTCGCGGTTGTTTGCCTGATCAACTTGCTACACACCCGCTCTGGTGGCATGGACCTCCTTGGTTATTACATTGTCCTACCACTTGGAATCTGTCTAGGCCTAAAGGCACTAACCCGGATCAGACGGAAACAAAGGTTGAGGCTAAGGTTAATTGTACCGCTGTGCCAGAGCCCAACCGTCTTATGGAAATCATTGAGAAACATTCGAGCTTAACTACTCTTCATCATGTTTTCGCGTATGTATTACGATTCATCGATCACTGTCGCAACAAGAGCCTGGCGATCGGCCATCATCACAACACACGCTATAAGGCCAAAGCAGCCTCAGTTAAACCTACGCTACGACCGCTGTCAGTACAGGAGTTGGATAACGCAAAAGCTGTATGCGTTAAGCTGGTACAAACCTCTGTCTTCAGTGAAGCTCTGCAAAAGCTTCAAACTGGTAAACGCGTCAACGACCATTTACGTAGCCTAACACCATTTATCGACGCCCATGGTCTACTCAGGGTGGGCGGTAGACTTGATCATTCGGCTCTTAGTTACGATTCTAAACACCCGCTTCTGTTACCAAAGCGCCATCATTACGTTGACCTCATCTGTGACCATTATCACAAGCTGGCCTTGCATGCTGGACCGCGTACCACTCAAGCCTTGATCAACAGTGAATTTTGGGTCATAGCTCTGCGATCATTACTTCGCCAACGCATCCATGCGTGCATTCGATGTTTCCGCATGCAAACTAAACCACGCCAGCCCATGATGGCACCTTTGCCCTCATCAAGAGTTACGCCGTCTCCACCTTTCTATAGAGTCGGAGTAGATTTCGCTGGACCTTTTGACACAAAGGCCAACCATTTGCGCACCTCCAAGCTATTGAAAGCTTACCTCTGCTTATTTGTATGTATGACTACTAAAGCAGTTCATTTGGAATTGGTGACCGACTTATCTACTGATGCCTTCCTCGCCGCATTACACCGCTTCACCGCTAGACGAGGTTTACCTTCAGAAATTTATTCCGATAACGGCACGAATTTTACTGGCGCTGCTAACCGACTTAACGATGTCTACAAGTTTCTGGACCGCTCTAGCTCACTTATTGAACGCAAACTAGCTGACCAACGCATCAGTTGGCATTTCAACCCTCCGGCTGCCCCTCATTTTGGAGGACTTTGGGAAGCCGCTGTCAAATCCGCTAAGTTGTTATTGCGACGCACTGTAGGCAACACCACCCTCACCGCTGAAGAGCTATCTACTCTGTTCATCCGGATAGAAGCCGTTTTGAACAGTCGTCCTATTTTCGAAGTTTCGCCAGACCCCAGTGAAGGAGCGTCCTTTCTCACTCCTGGACACTTTCTGATTGGCCGTCCGCTACTGTCACTTCCCGAGGAATGTTATACTGAGCCTCCGCTTAAATCTCGATGGTCTATGCTCCAACAGATGTCCAACCGCTTTTGGAAAATTTGGTCCACTCAGTATCTACACACTCAGATTCAACGACACAAGTGGAATAAGGACTCGACGCCACTCAAGGAAAATCAACTCGTCTTCATAACTGGAGAACACTCAAGCCCCCTTCATTGGCCTATGGGAAGGATCATCAGTCTGCATCCTGGAAAAGACCACGTCTCTAGAGTAGCCACCATCCAGACCGCTCACGGACAGCTGAGACGACCAGTCAACAAGCTCGTCGGCTTTCCGCTTCATCCTTAGTTTTCACCGCTTGGCTACAGCTTCTTTCTTCGGCGCTCTCGCCCTGTTGTTTCTTTTGGTTTGTCTTCGTTTTCCCTGCCACTTTCTTCTTCGGCACCCTCGGGTCCCGGTGCTTTATGGTTCTTCGCCCCCCACCCACCTGGCGGATTAAAAACATTCGTTTTGGTGGGCGGTATGTTCGAGTCAGCGCTCGAAGGTTCAAGTGCTTTGACCTACCTAACAGCTGTACCGTGACGTATTGGTCATGTGATCTCTGACCCGCTAATCGATATCCGAAAACTTATTGATTTTCTCTGGATGAACGCTATGCACCCCCACTCCCTTCTTATTTTCTAAGCTACTTTCCGCTTCAACACAAAGGAGAAGCGTTCTGACCCTCGAACAGTGCAGTCCTATACTAACCGCGACGCTCAATCCGTATGGGCTTTGTTTCAGACAATTTAAAGTACCGCTTTCGTTCGTTATTTGTGCTTAAAGTGCGGACCGCGTTAATGAACTTTTAATGAACATTTTACCTGTATATTTTTCGCCGTGTTAGTGAAAAGTGTCGCCCGATTTCGCCGGTTGCGCAATCGTAGTGCGTGTACTCGCGGCAATAAACTAAGTACTTTGTAAGCTTAACTTTTACGTTTACTCATAATTTCAATTGAGTTTTTTAGTTGCGTGAACGCCTTCACGAATTCTACGCTGCCTGAGACGACCACAGTACTGTGGAGACTTCACCTCGATTCCAACATTGCATCACTTCTTACCTATGGTAAGTGCGTAGTTAAGGAATATGAACAATTTATAATTTATTTGTATTAAATTCAGTGTCGTTGCGTTTTAGTGTTAAATGACTCTATTTTGCTCAGAACAGTACTTAAACTTGCTATGTTAAAGATTAACGTAAATTACGCAATCCAGAGTAACCTTGTTAACAATAGGGCTTACCGCACCTCGTGGTTTTAATTCTAACTTTTTGATCTGCGGATTAAACACCTACACTCGCAGATTCAACGCTGTAAATGGAACAAAGACGCCTCACCCCTCCAGGAGGGTCAGCTTGTATTTATCACTGGAGAACATCCGAGCCCTCTTCATTGGCCAATGGGTCGGATCGTACGTCTTCACCCTGGACCCGACCGGATAACCCGCGTAGTCACCGTCAAGACCTCACATGGACAATTAAAGCGACCTGTCCATAAGCTTGTAGGCTTTCCGCTACAACCTTAATCTCTTTACCGCTTCTTCAGCACCTGTGTGGTACAACCGCGTTTCCTCGAGTTCTTAATCTCACTCGACTTCTTCGCCTCTTCAGCAATTTTGTGCAACCTCGTTTCTTTAAGTTTCTTCAACGCCATAGATTTCTTCGCTACATCTTCAGCACCTCGCTTCTTCCAGTCAACCCCGTTCACCGTCACCCAATGGTTATCCAGGGTGGGCGGTAGTCTATTGTCTTCAGCACAGCTAATGGAGCTATTCACTTCATCTGCTCTTTTCTGCTTTCTTCGTACCCCGACCACTTCTTCTTCGGCACCCTCGGTCTCCGGTGCTCTCTAGTTCTTCGCCCTCTACCCACCTGGCGGATTAAAAACATCCGTTTTTGGTGGGCGGAATGTTGGAGTCAACTTTGGTAGATTAAACAGCTCCAGTATCGATTTCAATCAGCTGTGCTTTGTCTATTCAATAGCTCAATCTATGGTTTATCGTCGATAGGTTAAGACCACGTTGTCCCTTGCCGCGCGCCTAACCCCCCACCCTAGCACACAGTTTCCTGCGCCAGTCTTTTGCTTGCCGTAGACAGACCAGCACGTCCGTTGCGGGTTTAACCTTTTTGCTAACCTCGTGGACGTTAAGTTCGCCCCGCGTATGTCTAAATTTAAGTGTTTCGTATTGTATTTGCTTTATATGCTCGTTAACCGCGAAAGTGTACATTATTTAGTCCAAGTGCCGTGTTCGAATGCGCCTTAACCTCGCCGTTACAAGCCGCCGTTACGGAGTCGCTCGCAATCATTTAAAGACTTATTTCAATTGTGAATAGCATGAGAATTGAACTCCGTTTTATTAAGTTTACAGCACGAGCCGTCTGACCATCACTACTTCACCCAGGGCCCTGCTGCAGAAGTCCAGAAGACATCAAACCTACCGTGCACGTAACCCCTTTGTTCAGCTTAGGGTAAGTGTTAATCAGTTCCAAATACTTTTAGCATAAACTTGTGCCTATTTTTCCCGAGGCTTAATTAATGATAAACACTGTTTATTTGTCGATTAGTCATTTTTGCCGCCAGCCTTAATTTTATTCATGTACAATTTCAATCACAATAACGACCGCGACTATCTCTCTCTTTCGTCTTCTTTCTAATATTTTAGCGGAGCTGACGCCTCCAATGTTCTAATTGATAACGATTGAATCAACTTAAATTTTTAGAATTTAAATTAGTAATTTTAAAATATTTTTAATTAGTATATAAATACTATACCAAAATATGTTAATTTGTTACTTCAGTAATTCATGTACGAATGACAAAATTTTATATCCGGTAAATTTTGTTAACATTTACCGTGTAAGCCATCTGTGAAAATACAAATGCACTCGCTGTTTTGTAGTTTTTAGAACTGATCGATTATTTACAAAAATATTTTTTTACATATTTATAATATAAATATCACTAAAACCTTGTAAATATTTACAACTTGCCTATAGCAGTACTTACTTATACTAATTTTAAGCAATTACGTATTCACTTAGTTGAATATTTTTAATATTAGTTTAATCAGTGAATTCAATATGACTACATTAAGCAACTTATATTTATTGAGGACGGCCGTTTCAGGAAATGTATCCCATTGTCAACTCAGACCGTAACTGATCTCAAGGTTTTACGTAGGTTAGAGTATTAGGGTGAGGGTTGGATATTGTGGTGGTGTGGGTGTATTTTGTGGGTATTAGGAGAGTATACACCCACACTGTCATAATATCTCACCGTCACCCTAATACCCTAAACTACGTAAAACCTTGAGATCAGTTACGGTCCGAGTTGACAATGGGACACATTTCCCGAAACGGTCGTCTTCAATAAATATAAGTAAGTGATACTATAGGCAAGTTTGTAAATATTTACAAGTGTTTACTGAAAACTAGTAGCTCACGGGAAGATGGAATTGACAAATATATATATATATATATATATATATATATATATATATATATAAATATTTAACTAAATAGATACCAATAAAGCATATAATCAGGTTCACGGTAAACATAGTTGGTTTTAAGTTATTTATTTAGAATCTTAACAATGACTTGAGTTATTCCTATGGGTTGCATAGTATCCTAGTAGATGAATAGAATCTTGGTAGTTTCATTAATTTACTGTTGGCCATTCTGAAATCATCTATTTATGAAGTATTGTCGTGTTGTGTTTGTACTAGTTTAGGGGGTTTTATGAATTAATTTGAAATTAATTTTGTTTAATAAATATAGTATTAGATTTTAATTTACAAAACTGTATTATTCCAGTATGCAACACTGAAATATTTTGCAATTCGATTTCTATATTTGAGTGTTATTTTACATAAAATTACGATTTCAGTAGTTCTGTTTTATTTCGGAGTTAGGTTACTTTGCTAAGAATGGTCCATTAATTATAATTTGTTTTTAATTAACAATGTCAAATATAAAACTAAAATATTCTACTCTACAGCAGAAACAAATGGAAATGTAAGTAACTTTTCATTCATAATTTTAAAGGTTTAAAATACGAACATATTTGAAAGTTTATCACCAAATCTTAAGGTTTCAATGTACCTTATATTGTATTTGGATCCGTTATTTCAATTTTAACCCTTAATTAATATCATCTCTCTCATAAAAACTTGACCTTATATGGGTAAAATTATTAGTGGTGATTTTTATTGGGTTAAATAAACGTTTGTAAATATACATAGATTCTTAGGGTTATTTTATGAAGAAAAATAGTATAATTTTTTCAAAATATATCAAAAAATATAAAAAGTATGAATATTTTTCATCCATCTGAAGTGTTCTTTATTTTTAACATCATAACCATAAAAGGAGTATCCTACAAAAAACAGGTGTTAGTACTAGTTACACACTGTTGTTAATACTATCAAGGATGGTGATATGTATAAATATTTTACAATTCAACAACAAAATATCTGGTTTGGTTAGGATATATTTCGTTAAAATAAAAACATTTGCTTTATTATCATTATTGTAAACACTGGTATTTATTTCCCGTGTGCACGTGTACAATTTTAGGAAAAAACATTTTACCGGCCGACTTAGAAAGTCATCAGGGATACGAAAAAAATAACTTTAATTCTCCCTCAGGGAAATAAATACAATTTTATCAAATTATAGTTGGGTAGAAAATTCAGTGCGGGGTAATCAGAAGTACTATGTCCCACAGATCAACGCGTGCTGTACTACGTATACGTATATTTATATATACCTATAAAGTCTCCAGACAGAATAGATTTTTTTGTTGTAATTTTATACAATACTACATACCTATATTAAAATATAAATAAAAACAATAAAATCTATAAAGAATGATATAAAAGAAAAATATCTATATAAAGAATAATTATTTTTCCTGAAGATGCTGGTACTGTTTTATCGGGGAAAAGCTTCAAGTAATATATGTATTAAAAGTATTCTTGTTTCTGAAATATTTTTAATTTATTAACTATAATACAAGAAAACATATCACAATATTTAATATAAAATATAAATGTAAAATATCGAAATCTTGTTATGTTCATGACGAGCTGGTTGTTAATTACTTATTACACTTTTGCTATTACTTGCGACCAGACTTTTTGTTAACTAAAGGCTGTGTTAAAATTGGTAACTTACCTCTTGGCTGAAGAAGTCGTAAGACTAAAACGTTTCCTCCAAGTGTAAGTTAACAATTTAACAACTTTTAGTTAACAAAAAGTCTGGTCGCAAGTAATAGCAAAAGTGTAATAAGTAATTAACAACCAGCTCATCATAAACAGCAATAACATTTCGAAATTTAACAACCTTTAGTTAACAAAAAGGCTGGTTGCAAGTAATAGCGAAAGTGTAATAAATAAATGTTAAAATTCCAGTCAGGATAGGTGGTTGTAATTTTATACAACATTACCTAATTAGATGTCTACTTGCGTCTAATCACTTGCATTTCACTGATTACTGTATTAGAAAATTTTCTTATAACTAAGTAAAACTTTGAAAAACCTAATGCTGGTATATTTTGAAACAATCATTTCATGTAGCACTTCACAATGTTTTTTATGTTTTTTTCATTGGTTGCAAGATTGTAGTCATGGTATAGTTGTCTAAGTAGATTTATATATACTACAACTCTACAAAATATGTTGTTTTTTCTGTTGTATGATGTTTATAACCTACTTGAATGTTTACTTGTAGTGTTTATTTTTTTTATGGTTAAGTACTTGTCTAAATTTGTATATGTATATTGGTTTTCTTGTAAGTGTGATACATAGTTGTTTTTAGGGTTTATATTTCTTGTGTCTAATAGGTTAATCCTGAATCGTGCGTTGATTGATCTATTGGTTTCCTAAATGTGAAAACTGGGGCATTTGTTGCATGTTATTTCTTATAATTCTAGAGAGGTTCTATTTATTAGTTACTATTTTGAAAATTGTATGGTCTTTGAATTATGTCGGTTGTTTTGTATAAGACATGTATGAGAATTAGATTACTGAAGGTGGAAGCAATTGTGTAACGAATGTGATAGAGTTATAGCTTTTGTCATCAAGATATGTGGCTGTTTAAATGTGTTGTATTGAAATTTGTTTGAGTATATAATCAATGATTATGTGTTTATAGCTATTGTATTGTGAAATATAACAACATGAAATAACTCAAGTTATTTCATTTAATTACTAAAGAGTTTTCAGTAACTTTGTTAATGATAATCTTGATTGGAGTAAATGGTAACTAGATATTATGAAAATTGTGTTTTTTTATAACATGAATGTCTTTTTTTGCAAAAAAATTTACCTAAACAATACTTACATATTATACGGAGGCCACTATTTCTATATTTCTAGAGGTTATTTTGCAGGGGACGTAAAAACACTAAATATTTATACAGGGCATACTCTATTTGACTTACTGTGAAAATTACATGTCATTATTACATTCGGTTCTTGTTTTTTGCCTCCCAAAGAGAAGCGATGTTAGCGAGAATTGAGTTGAATGTTTACCTCCAGTCGTGGTCACTCCCAATCGCTACATATATGTTCCAGCGGTACCTTGGTTCTTGATCCTCTATTTAGCACTTCCCCAGATCTGATTCATAATGTAAAAGGGAAGTAATAGTAACTTATTTATGATAACCTAACCACTGCAAACAAATATTCTTTGAGCTTAGCTTGTGAGGTTATGTTAAAAGCAAATAAAAACAAATAAAAACATACACAAAACTCACAAATTAATCATTTATTTACTCATACACGTTTCAATGAGCAAGTCATCATCACCAGTGAGTGTTACTACTACAAATTCTAACTTACAACAGTACTAACTTACTACAGTTGTAAGTTAGAGTTTGTAGTAGTAACACTCACTGATGATGATGACTTGGTCAATGAAATGTGTATGAGTAAATAAATGATTAATTTGTGAGTTTTGTGTATGTTTTCATTTGTTTCTAACCACTGCAGCTCAAGGTATAATAGTGGCTCCTCTATAATATGTAAGTACCACTTTAACTAGTTATTTAGGTTTCTTTCTCTTTTTTTTAAAGGAATTAATCAGTTTCTATGCAGCTTATGTAAGGTAATGCATTTAGGTGTTGATTCTTACATTTCAAAAATGTAAACACTATATATTGTTTCAGGTATTTAAAATACATTTATTCTTATTATATGTGAAATAACATGCGAGAAGTAAAAATATCAAAAGTGGTGGGAAAATGATAAACTTTTACTTGTAATTGATAAACTTTTTCAAAGGTTTAGTAATTTTTCCTTGAATTGTGTTTGCAGTTTGTAATTGTAACTTTATAAATATGTCACAAAATATTTCGATTATTAACAATATACACAAAATTAAAAAATTATGTATTTAGTTTTAAAAATACTTTCTAATTAAAAAGTCAAGTAAATTCTATTACTAAGTTTGAAATTAAAACAAAATAATCATTAAACTATAATAACCCTTACTACAAATATTTAAACAACCTTGATGCACATTTTGGTAGGACAGTTAGCATCATCAGAAGGTTACAGGCATACTGGTATATCTATAAATCAAAAACCTAATGCCCATTACTAACTTTTGATAAAAGCTATTAAACTTCTAAAAGGTAAATTAGAGTTACATTAGAGTATATAGTATTATAAAACATTAGAATATGGCTACAAAGTATTCAGTTAGGCTAGATGTGGTAATTAAAAGAAGGAAATACGTTTTGCAACTAGCAATACAAGGTAACTTATTAATAAGCGAAGTGGCGAAAAATGAATTTTGGTATATATTTTTCCTTATCTGCACAAAGTTTCCTTGAAACTCTGCCTTCTTGTTTTATATATCTTTACAAATACTTATACAAAAATTTTCTATTTACCATTTTTTATAATAAGTTATTTTGTGTTGCTAAAGGTTATTTCCTTCTTTTGATTACCAAATCCAGCATAACTGAATACTATGTAGCTATATTTTAGTATACCTTATTAAAATAAAAAATAATATTGCAATAATATTTATGCCAATTTTTCAACATTTAATTGATACATGGATGTTTGAAAAGTTAAGTAAACTTTTATATTTTGGCCTGTCAATATCAATATTTATGTTGTTTAATATAGTGTTTTCTTCTTGAATTTTGTAGTCTCTTATGTTCGGTGAATCTTATTAATCACTTAAACAATAGTTTATGACTATCCACACTTTATATTTAGTAAATTTGTTAAACTTACTGAGACAGAACGTTTTCGATCGCTATGTGCCGATCTTCATCAGTGTGTTGAATTCTTGAATTTTGTAGTCCGTTACAAAAAAGGACCAGATCTCAACACACTAGAACAATATGAAATTTACAGACACACAAAAACACAAAATACAAACATATTAAACGAACAAACACAATACAAATCGCACATACTCTTTGATGCTTTCGAAAACCTACCTTTAAAACCGTCACCGCTTGGCCCAACATCTCCAAGCAGAAGATACTGATGAAGATCGGCACATAGCGATTGAAAACGTTCTGTCTTAGTAAGTTTAACAAATTTAGTAAATATAAAGTTCGGATAGTCATAAACTATTGTTTAAGTTATTAAAAAGTGTTTTCTTATCTACTCAGCAGATTTTTTTGAAAAAAGATAATATTGTGGTTTTATCTGACAGTTCATTATCATAGAAATTTATGACTAGCATACAAATTGCACAAATATAATCTGAATACACTATTTAATATTTCATAAATTTGCTAATGGCATGAGCAATATAAATGCATGTGGGTTAAATTTTTATAAAAATAACAAAATATCTAGCTATACAAATTAAAAAAATGAAATTTCTGTAAAGTATACTAGAGTGTAACATTCTAGCCCTTTTTCCTGGGGTAAGTTTATCTTTTATTTGAAAAGTTTTATTAATTGCTTATTACCAACATAATTAATTTTTACTTACCAGGGCTCTAGTTCTAACGTCATATCTCAGGCAATTACTGTCTGTCTATGACGGTCTTCTAATCTTTGAAGGTAGAACTAGGTTACTTGTGAAATAAGAATTGCAATTTGTAAAATACAAAGTTATACAATTTATTAATCAATGACAAATTACAAAAGAACAAATGACACCAATGTGTCGAGTAATTAACCTTTAATTACTGCTAACTATTCCATACATATTTTAATTACTTGTTAACTTTTCAAATTTATATATCGAGAAGGTAGTAACTTAAGTTTTCCAATTTAATTTTTAGAAGTGAATATTCAAAGGACAATTTCTACCGTTCATGTGTTAACCGTATATCATTTAAAATTCAAGTTATTTAACATTAAAACACATTTTCATTATTATTTTCTAAAACATACCTGATTGTGCACTTTACTTGTATAACACTTTAACACATATCATTAAACATTGCACATCGATTTTGTACACTAATCACTGCACATCGCTTTTGGAATCAGCGCTCTTAAACAAAAATGATATAAACTTTTACTTATTTGGAACACATAAATAATCGCTTCTGACTTCTTCTTTAGTTGCGTTAATAAAATTTGGTACCGGCCTTGACATCTTAAATTTTGAATACTGGAAGCTTACTAATTTCTAAGTTATGTCCGAAAGTGCCATCTCGCCTGTCTCATTCAAAGACTTTTGGAGAAGTGGCGTCTTTGCAAGGACGTGCTAACTGAAATTTTCAAACAAACTCCCACCCGTATTTATATACATGAATATTCTGATTGGTTGTCAGGAATCGCCTCATGCTTACGTCACATGGCGTGATGTGCTTATTACCTTAAGTTACTAACTCGTACGATATTTTTCAATTTCGCCCGCTAGGAGCTCTTACTACCTAAGCTAGCTTCACAATGTGCACCAATAAAACAAAATTTTTTTTTTTATATTAGGACGATATAATTATTAAATAAAAATTAAATATATAAATGAATTTGTATGTAACACCTTATTTTTAAGAGTGTTACAAGGGTTTTGGTGAATATGCAAAATTCAGTCTAAAACTAACTTCAGAGGCTGGATTTTTCCACTGTTGGCAAATGTACTGTCAAAAAATCAAGTGAAATTTTATTTATCATGTAATCGTTTTGCAATTTTCATTTAGCAAGCAAGAAGACACTTTATAATTTTTGATCTCAGTGAAACATCTAATGAATGTGATCCTGGCTAACCTTCCTATCATTCTTTTTGGTGTTATGGATGTAACAGGTGTACATCTCCATATGAACCCAGTAAATTAATAGGGCTGTGTGACTCGTAATTAATGTAGTCTTAAAAATATGATCCTTCTCTAGATCCAAGACAAGGTTAATGTGTAAGTAGCTCTAGCTTATCCTAATCATGTTCATTATTCACAACCTTTTACTTATTCTTTAAGTAAAAGAGTTAATTTGCTCAAGTAGTTTTCAATACCAGTATGGCATGTTCCTCATGAACCCAACAATATAGATATGTATGATATTTATTAATAATATAAAATTATTATAAAAAATCGTTTTTTCCTCATATATTTTATTTATGTTAAATGAAAATACAAAATGTTTTTGTTGTATATGTAAAATTTCTTTAGTTTTAATTTTAGCATTAAAAACTAAACTTGGTAAAGATTTAATGTAATACGTCTACTAAAATATTAAATTAAAAAAAAATGTATTACTGTTGTCATGTTTTTATTATAATTAAATAAACAATTTTTCTCTAGGAACAAAAGTCAGTGTTGGTTTATCTTCTTGGCTGTTGTCTTCTTTTCATCATGTAGTCGATTTTATAAAGTTACAGAACCAGATCATGTGTGGTAAGTTGTTAAATTATTAACCAATACTTCAATTTTTTTGATTTTATTCAGAAATACCCCAAAGATTGGGAATTTTTTGGCTCAGATGTTGAACAATTATTACTATCTCTTGAATTATGTAATCCATTACGTTCGGTGAAACTTACACTTTAACATTAGTTTATGACTATCCGAACTTTAAATTTTGTAAATTTGTAAACAAATTCTTGAGAAAAAACGTTTTCGATCGCTATGTGGAGACCTTCATCAGTGTCTTCTGCTTGGAGTTGTTGGGTTAAGCAGTGACGGTTTTAAAGGCAGGTTTTCTATAGTATCAAAGAGCCTATAGAAATTTGTGGCTTTTTGAAATTTTTGGGCTATTATATGATGTTTTGTTTATGTATGGTATTGTGATGTATTGGTTTTCCATCTCTGTAGTGTCAATTTTAGTATATTTGTTGATGCAATCTTCACGTAAGCTACTAGTTTTCACTAAAATACTTGTAAATATTTACAAACTTGCCTATAATAGCACTTACTTATATTTGTTGAGGACAGCCGTTTCGGGAGATATGTTCCATTGTCAACTCAGAGTTACAATCTCAGAGTTACAATGGGACACTTCTCCCGAAACGACCGTCCTCAACAAATATAAGTAAGTGCTACTATAGGCAAGTTTGTAAATATTTACGAGTGTTTTAGTCAATTTTAGTGTTTTTTTTTGTATATTGTGCCATAGTTTGTCTATTATTGTGGTGTTGTATCCATTTGTGTATGCTAAATATTTAATGGGGTCTGGTTCTTTGTTTATGTTTTCTGTGGTCATTGGAACTACTTTAAGTCTATGGGGCATGGATCTGAAGGCAGCTTGTTTGTGTTGGATAGGGTGGTTTGAGGTGTTGTGGATAAGTGTATCTGTTGTTGTGGGTTTTCTGTAAATGTTGAAGCTGTGTTTTTGTGTGTGGCGTTTTGTTATCGTTAGATCCAGGAAGTTTAGGGATTGTTTGGTTTTAATCTCTGAGGTGAAGTGGAGCTTTGGTGTATTTTATTTTAAAAAATAGCATACAAAACTAAAAACTATTTACAATACAAAATACAACACAACACCAACAACAAAGATAAACTACAAGCACCAGGAGTATACAAATTAAACTGCAACAAATGCAACAAATTCTACATTGGGCAAACAGGTCACAGCTTTAAACAAAGAGTTGAGGAACACAAACAGAACACCAACTCAGCATTTTATAGTAACATAAAAGAAACAGGACACAAATACACAGACATTTACCATAACCTAGAAATCTTACACATCAACAAAAAAGGACCACATTTCAACACACTAGAACAATATGAAATATACAGACACACAAAAACACAAAGTACAAACATATTAAATGAACAAACCCAATACACATCGCACATACTCTGTAATACTATCGCAAACGTGTCTTTAAAACTGTCACCGCTTAACCCATTATCGCTAAGCAGAAGACACTAATGAAGATCCCCACAATCAAAAACGTTTTGTCTGAGTAAGTTTTTACAAATTTACAAAATTTAAAGTTAGGATATTCATAAACTAATGTTAAAGTTATTAATTATTACTATGTTTACAAGATCTCATCTGTGTTCAGACGTTTTTATAGCACCTGAACTGGCCTTCGTATTTGAAGGTAAACAATCATTACTGTGCATAAAATGTCTAATCTGTGTTCATACTAATATATACCCTGAACTGGGCTTTGTATTTGGAAGTAAGTAATCTCATCTTTGTCTACAAGGTGGCAACTGTATTTAGATGTAATTAAAGTACCTAATTGTTTATAGTTCAGTTTCCGTAAACATTTTTTTTTGCTTTGATTTTGTACTTGTAGGACTGTTCTGATCTTAATATTTTTAGAAGAGTAAATTTGTAGCAGTGTAACAAATTGTTGTCCCCACCTAGCCATGAGCATCTGTAGCGAGATGTTCTTGTTAAAATGCATTAAATACAAGGGAGAGGGGACTATGCACATTGATGCTTAGATGTTTCTTTTAAAAACCATAAGCAATGTTCAGTTGATTTTTGTATACAAATTATTTAAAATGAGTTTTGAAAGTAACATTTTTATTTTTGCATTAATTAATTACACCTCTCAATGCAACATTGAAGGTGATCTAAACAGGAACATGGCGGAAAGAACAGGCAAAAACGATCAACTGTACATAAATTTTCAAGATAGCCATTTAGTCCCATTTAGCTAGTGTATTCATTTTGTTTGATTACTTTCATTGTAATTTTAATATTAAGATAATGTTGATGTACAAAACAATATAAATTAAAAAAAAATAATTTTAAAAATATACTTCAATAGGGACGAGTTTTATTGTGCTGATGACAACTGTCCTCCAAAATAATTGAACTTTTACAAAAAAGTTACAAAACTTTTACTCAATAGCTTTATTAGTACTGATCATTAGTAGATAAGGCACAGAAGAAATATATCAAGGTCCATATTTTCAACAATTACTATCTATGCTAAAATCAAACTAATTGGATGACGGTAGTCTTCTGCTCAACCACAATGGTTGTAAGCAGTGTATATATCAGAGCTTGAAATGATGTGTGGGTTGCTTAGAACATAGTTTTTAATAAAATATGGTAAAGAACATTTTTGAATACCATTTGGTTAACTAATACTTTAAGGTTATTTATCTTTATAATGAAAATAAGCTAACTAGGGACTACCCTTCTTTAACTGTTCAGTAGTTTGTTTTTAATGTGTTACAAACATTTTCCAATTTTGTCAAAACAATAATTTTGTTTACTCTGTTTCAGTTGGGATGAAACACATTTCGGAAAGATGGGGAGTTGGTATATAAACAGAACATTTTTTTTTGATGTTCATCCACCTCTTGGTAAAGTAAGTTATTGTTGAATGTAATAAGAATTGACGTAAGAAGCAATGATATAATATTGCCAATTTTTATATTTAAATGGAAAAACATAAATACTAAAAGAAAAAACTCAAGGCGATGTTTTGATTATGGTCAACAAACGATTTACCAAAACTGTCAAATTTTCTCTTTTGAAAAAGATGCTGAAATAAATATACATTCAAAATATTTGATATTTTAATGAGGTGTTTTTTTAACTTTCCCGCTCCTATATATATATATATATATATATATATATATATATATATTAATATATATACATTTTTGCGAATATCTATAACATCTCTACAAGACAGTAGTGCTTTTTACCAATTACTACTGTGTTTTATAATTATAAAGCATAATCTTGCACACTTGAAGATAGTGGCTGTGTTTATTAGTATTGTAGTGATGTTTAAATAAACATGTTTATACAAATTGATAAACTCTTAAACATATCTTAAATTAGTATTTTTTGATGAAATTATTTAAATATATCAAAAACTTGTTGCTGTTGATGAGCGTTGTTAATTATTTATTACATTTTAATATTACTTGTGACCAGACTTGTTCTTGGAGGCTGAAGAAGTCGTAAGATGAAAAGTCCAAGTGTAAGTTAACAATTTAACAACCTTTAGTTAAGAAAAAGGCTGGTTGCAAGTAATATGAAAGTGTAATAAGAAATTATTTAAATGATAGAGGCCTATTTTGAGGTTTGCTTTTTGGAAACTAATTGCTTTTTACTGCAAATAATACCATTAAACAGTAATGTTTGTCTTCAGATGCTGATTGCATTATCTGGCCATCTAACAGGATATGATGGGAGTTTTCCTTTTGAAAAACCTGGAGATAAGTATGAAGGAGTCAACTACATAGGAATGAGAGTTGTAAGTACCTATTTACTTAATTGGAATAATCATAAATTGTGAGACCTTTTATATATAAATCTCAGAATATATGCTTATTTCAATGACCGTAATGTTCTTTTTACAAGGACAGTACCACAACTGTTTAACATGTTCTATTGTGTTCTGGCAAAGAAATATGTATTACTGGTTTTCTGAAGCTGTCTCTTGTAATAACTTGAAGATGCAATTTCAGTTTCAAATTTCCAATTCTTGGTTATATGTTTTTGATATTGATAGGTCTAGAAAGAAAGTTCCATTTCACTAGTGAAATAAAACAAATACTCTGTACATAAAAAAAAAAAATATTTTCAAAGAATCTCTTATCTGCAAGTAATTTTGCACCATTATGAAAGGACTTAAAGTGTGACAAAGGCTATTGTATTCCCTTGTCATAAAACTTTCCTGACTGTGAAGTCAACCATGTAAAAATATGGTTTTTGATCTCGCCATCATAGTTTAACATCTTTACATAAGATCAGTTTTTGAAAAAGAAAGCATTCACTATGGAGTAACGTCCAGATTGTTGATAGGCCAGTCCAATTACTCCTAGCCAAAATCTTCGAAAAATTTACATTTACATCGTTATGTGGGAATTATTGTCTTGGATAAAACTCTAGTGGGCTTCTGATCTATATTGCATGACAATTTTCTAAGGATATCACAGTAAACTTTTGCTGCTTCTGCTCTCATTTTTTAAAAAATTAAATACATTACTGCTGTAGAAGATATATTCCACTCGACTTATAAATTGTATAAAACTTGAGTATTGCTCTATTTAATGATTTTTACATTGACTTTTTAAAAAAATTTCTGTTCTAAAATATATTTTAAATGTGATTGTCCAAAACTCTTAAAAGTTGGTGTCTGCAATCTATAAAAAAAGTTTCTTCCTGTATGTCCTCCACCTGGTCATTTTATAATCCAAATAATTATAGTTACCATGTGCAGCGGCCAGAATGTCCGATGCAAAGAATCTGGGTAATTGTACAGAATACCAGAATCAAACCTAACCGGGTTAAATAATTGACTAAATTTATATATAAAAATTTTTAAAACATTATAATAATAATAATATTAAAACTAGGGTAAATAATAGTAAAATGAAGAAAATTAGAAATAACTTTAGACTTAAAAAACATAAATTATAAGCAATAAGAAAAATTATCACTTCAAAGTGGATAGCCTAAATTATGTAAACAAAAAAAAGACGGTAATTGTGTAGTATAACAAACTAGGCCTAGATGCCGGCTATTAAAATAATTGTACTTAAAAATAATCAGGAATAAAGAATGTAAATTAAGATGTGAGGAAAGTAAATTAGGCCTAGCTAGGGAAAATAGTATTTATGTAAAAGTAAAGATTAAATGTTAAAGTGTAATAGCCTAAGAAATTAGGTTATAATAGAAGAAGTCATATTTGATTTCGGAAAAATCCGCTTAGGGCATTGATTATAAATCTTGTCACTACGAAACGAAAGCGCTACAGTCGAACTTTGGATTAAGAATGTTAAAAAGTTAATTAAATTAAATGAGAAGAAATAAAGTCAAATATGTTATTAAATAAAAGGTAAAAATGCAAAGGACACATCAGAATACAGAAACGCCTTTTATAAAAAGGGAAACTAATCTTAGTTCAGAATTTCCGAACAAACAAAGTCAATTGCCATGGCAACGGCTTTCTGATTGGTCAAAAGTTGAAAAATGGATACTGGGACGTGGGAAGTTTGAAATTGGAGAAGTGGGCCTCACAAAAGAACGCTATCCAAGATCAGAATGCATTAGGCTCTCAAAGCGAGCAGACGTGTTTTTTGTACCATGCGATCAGGACAAGAAAAAATGTGCTAAAAACAGAGTAAAAAGTGCTACGATGTGATCAGGGGAAGGAAGATATATATGAGCAAGGGCTCATATATATCCAGAACAAAATTTCGACCACCAAAATGCAAAATTAAAGAAAATAAGAAGATTGACCAAAATTATGGAGAGACGCCTACCTACCAAGACCCTTGAAGCTGTAACAGGACCGACAGATGACAACATTAATGAAGATAAAAAGATTTCTACAGTACAAGGTTATATAATCAATTTAATTATTCTTTTTTAAATAACATTTTACTTCAAATTATATTAACTTAATTTCAAAATTAAATAAGATGGGAATAACCTAAGGGACTGATTAGTCAACTCTCTTAGGTTACCCAAATTTAAGTAATAAAGATTCAAAATTGACTTTCCATTCCCATCGCTGTGGGAATGTATGGATTAAGTATAAAGATGTATATCTTATATGGCTTTTTCTAAGTGAATTTCTAATGAATAACTTCCAAAGAAGTTAATTGTTCAAGGCCTAGCCTAAAGGCATTACATAGTAATATTAAGTGTTTGAAAAAGAATCAGATTTTAAAATATGTTAAATTTAACTCTACTAATCAAAATTATATACAAAATTAATTATGGTAACTTTGATAATTTAAATTATATGTAAAATTAATGATAATAAGAAAATTTAAAAACAGAAGGAGATAATAATGTTTAGTTAAATGGCAAGTTGTATGAAATTTTGAAAAAATAATTAGTCAAGAAAATCCTGTGAAATTAAATAAAAACAATAATAATTAATTTGAACCTTGGAACAAATAAATAAAAATGTATATTTTCCAATTAGCTGTGTTTTCATTCTAGATAAGATAAGTTCACTAGGTATCCAGGTATAGTCTTTAAATCACAAGTGTCTCTCAAAGATTCCACTACCCGAAAAGGAGCTTGAACAGGGCTTATCGGAGGCTAATTGGTTTTATCAAAAATTCAGGGGTTGGTTCCTCTGAGAGGTTTATTCCTTGAGGCACAGGTCTATGAAATTAGGTTCGTAGTCAATGGATAAACCATTACTTTCTTACTGACTTAGCAATTGAGGAAGAGAAATAAACAACGGCAAAGGTTATAAAAAGTAAGTCGGTAAGAAAAGTATGGCGCCCAACGTTTGAGGCTCGATGCTTACATTGTAACATCGGGTCAACATCAAATAGAGACAGATTTAAATCGACGAAGGAGCCTAGTGAAACAAAATTAATTAAATAGAATTCAATTAAAATGGTAAAAAATAATAGGAATCATAAAATGAAAACCAAAGAAGTTCTTTAAATTAAATAAGAGTTAATTATAATAAAAATGAAATTAAAAAGAACTTAGAATAAATAATAATAATTAAAAGGAAATAATTAAGTAAAATAAAATTCAGTAGGCGTCGGTAGGGCATAATATAAATAATAATGTTAGTTATTAATGAAAGTAAATAGAATACATAGGCGTTAGATAGACAAGGTCAAGGGAACACTGAACCGGATCACATCGAGCACAATTCTAAATGAATATTTAATTAAATACTCAGTATATAGTAAAAATATAGAAGTAGGAGAAGTTAGTAAGGGAATAAAAGGATAGTTAAATACGAGACTTTAAGATGGCGACAAGACAGAGAAAAGACACAGAACCATCTGAAATGATGGAGTTTTTTAAAAAAATGATGGAGGAACAAAAACAGGAGAGATTAAAAGAGATGGAGGAACAAAAACAGGAAAGGTTAAAAGAGATGGAAGAACAGAAACAAGGGAGAATAAAGGAACAAGAAGAATTAGTAAAAAAGATAGAGGAACAAAAACAGGAAAGATTAAAAGAGATGGAGGAACAGAAACAAGGGAGAATAAAGGAACAAGAAGAATTAGTAAAAATGATAGAGGAACAAAGAAAGAAAGAAAGAGAGGAGGAAAAAGTAGAAAGAAAGAAAGAAAGAGAGGAGGATAAACAAGAAATTAAGAATCTTTGGGAAATCATGAATAAGAGGATAGAGGAAATAAATGAAGGAATTACAAGAAAGAATGAGGAAATGGGAAATAAAATCCAAGAAACTATAGAAAAGATGTATAACTTAGAGGTAACAGTCTGTGAAAATAAACAGACTGTAGAAACAGTTAAGGGAGAAGTCAAAAAAGTAGAAAGAAGGGTACAAGTAGTTGAGAATAAGATAAAGAATATGGGAGAAGGGATAAATATAGCTACCTTGTTTAAATTAAGGATGTTTGAGATTGGTGATAATGGAGACAAAAGCAAGAAGGAATTCTACGGTAGGGAAGATGAAGACCCTATTGATTTCATTAAACACCTAGAAGGTATAATGTCCGAAATTGATCCTGACATGGAGGAAGGACAAAAAAGGAAAATAATGGAGAGACATCTTAAAGGACCAGCACAAGAATGGTGGTTGGCCATGAATATGGAGGAGGAAAATTATGATGAAGTTAAGGAGAGATTCTTTAGCCACTTTTGGGGATCTCATGCACAAGAGAGAATTCGAGGAAGAATCGAAAATGGAAAATATGAATACCATCGAGGCACAAACAACATGGTAAATTATTTCTTAAAAATGGTGAACACGGCGAGACACCTAACCCCGCCATACAATCAGGCGGAGTTAATTATGAAGATTATGAAGCATTATGGGAACAGAATGTATATAGGATGTTCCGGGATGGCGGCTACCGACATAGAGGAGGCGGTAAAATACATCCGAAGGAACATGGAGCAGGAGGCTACCAGGAACCGGACTCAGCCTAGGACTGAGGAACGGGAACCTGAAAGGAGAGGGTTTACACACCAAACGAGAAACCCCGGATACAAGGGAAATTGGAGGCAAGAGCCTTACCCGGTAGAAGGGAGAGGAAACTGGAGACAGGGGCCCTACCAAAGAGAGGGACCAAGAAATAGGCCGCAAAATCAGTGGCAACAACAAAGGCCAGAGTACAGGCCACAAAACCAAACGGAAGAAGGCCCACAGACAAAAGAAAAGAGACCACAAAATCCAGGGCCAAGTGGTCAATCAAAAAACTAAATGAGAGGATCCCTAATGGTAGGAAGGAAAAGAGGAGACAACCATTAGAGATCCAACAACAAACAAAATATAGGAAATATTACCCGGAGAAACAGGGAACAGTAAATAAAGGAAAGGCGGAAGACCTAAAGAACAAAAATAAAAAAACAATACAACAGGAAAATAACAATGAAGTACACCAAAATCAAGAGCGTAGAGTTGGTGGACTATCTCTTGATATTCGTGCTGAATTGTTAGAAGAGGACAAGGAGATTTGCGAAGGTAACCAGAAGAAAGAAACATGCCCTGTAATTGACTGTGAGGTAGAAGGGCACTCTATAGAGGTAGAGATTGACACGGGTGCAGACGTGTCAGTCATTCAAGAAAAGGCTTACAACAACCTCAAGTTGCATGGGCTTAAGTTCCTGGAACTACCCATCAACAATGTGGGAGTTGTAACAGCCATTAAGACTGCACAAATAAAGGTTACCCGGCAATGCTTAATTCCCTTAACAATTAAAGGCATAAAAGTGGACTGCATCTTCATAGTGGTCTCCAAACTTCGGTCGGAGATGATTATGGGGTGCAACACACTGTATGACCTAAAGGCACGGATAAACATGGATAGACGCTTTGTGACATTCGAAATAGAAGGGGAAATGGTGTACCAGGACTTTAAAAGTAAAATACAAAAGATAGAGGAAAATGAAGAAGTCCGAAAAATATGCAAGATAACCCAGGAAAAAGAAGATGCATCAACAATAGGGCATCAAAGCAAAAAGGAGGGGTTAATGCGACAGTGCGAGAAGCAGGGGCACTGCCGAATGAATGAAGGAGGAAATGGGCAAGAAACAAGTAAAGGGGAAATCTTAAATATAACGAACGAATATCAAAGAAAAATAAAAAATGAAACAGAGGAAAAATTAAACAAAAACAAAAAATTAAAAAACAAAAATGAAAATATAATAAATAAGGAAATAAATTTAAGACCTGAGGGAGTCAAAACAGGAGATAAAGAAACAAAGGACATGGAAAGAAGAGCTGCAGCTGAGATTAAGAGCAAACCAAAATATAAACAAGGTAAGGCCGAAATAGTGCCAAAAAGGGGAAATAATGTGAGTGGAAAAATAATAAATAAGAAAATAAATATAAATAAAAGTATAAACGTCGCGTCGAAACAATTAAAAGGGGGGAACAACGAGGTTAAAATGAATAACCAACAAGTAGCTCGGAAGCCCATGACTAAGACTTTAGATTCTGGAGAGATAACCCAAAGGAAAGAAATTGAAATTAAAGAAAGAAAAAAGAAAAACCCATTTACTAGTTCAAGAGTTCGAAAGTCAATTAAAATGAGAGCCAATCCAAATACGAGAAGAACCTTCATTTCATTACAAGTCAAAAACAGAAAAATAAAAGGTAGATTTAAGGAGAATAAGGGAAAGTTAAGAAATTGGAAAAGGAGAAAGAAGAAAAAGAAAGATAAAGCTGGACGGATAATAACAAAAAATTTTGAAGAATAAAGGATAATAAGGCAAGGTAAATAAAAAATGATCCATCAGTGACATAGGGAGTAACGGTTAAGTAATAAAAATAAAAATGTAAAATAAATCTAAGTAGTAGATTAAAGCAGTAACATAATCCAAATACATAGGACTAATAATATAAAATCAGTATTAAAAGTAAAAGAAAAAGCCATATGTTAAATGAACGGGATTCAGTGAATTTATTAAAGTAAAGGTTGTGTTAAACAACAATGAATGTGTAAAATAAGGATTACAATATACAATATTGTATAGTTAATATAAACTTGAAATAAGATTAAATAAAAAAGAATGTGACTAAGGACAGGAGTAATAAATGAGTAAATAGCATGTGAAGTGACTAATGTGACAATGATATATATGAGTGAAAGGGACAGGAGAGTAAATTGTGAACTTTAGTAAAATTAATTAAGTTATGAAGATGAATAGGAATAGTAGATTAATGAAAGGAATATGAAAATTTTAATATAAACTAGTATAAGTGTTAATGTTAATTTTCACAAATATGTTATTAATTATGTTTATCTGTTTCAAGGGAGAGAAGAACCAAAATTTTCATATATTTAAAAAGGGGGGAATTTTGCAGCGGCCAGAATGTCCGATGCAAAGAATCTGGGTAATTGTACAGAATACCAGAATCAAACCTAACCGGGTTAAATAATTGACTAAATTTATATATAAAAATTTTTAAAACATTATAATAATAATAATATTAAAACTAGGGTAAATAATAGTAAAATGAAGAAAATTAGAAATAACTTTAGACTTAAAAAACATAAATTATAAGCAATAAGAAAAATTATCACTTCAAAGTGGATAGCCTAAATTATGTAAACAAAAAAAAGACGGTAATTGTGTAGTATAACAAACTAGGCCTAGATGCCGGCTATTAAAATAATTGTACTTAAAAATAATCAGGAATAAAGAATGTAAATTAAGATGTGAGGAAAGTAAATTAGGCCTAGCTAGGGAAAATAGTATTTATGTAAAAGTAAAGATTAAATGTTAAAGTGTAATAGCCTAAGAAATTAGGTTATAATAGAAGAAGTCATATTTGATTTCGGAAAAATCCGCTTAGGGCATTGATTATAAATCTTGTCACTACGAAACGAAAGCGCTACAGTCGAACTTTGGATTAAGAATGTTAAAAAGTTAATTAAATTAAATGAGAAGAAATAAAGTCAAATATGTTATTAAATAAAAGGTAAAAATGCAAAGGACACATCAGAATACAGAAACGCCTTTTATAAAAAGGGAAACTAATCTTAGTTCAGAATTTCCGAACAAACAAAGTCAATTGCCATGGCAACGGCTTTCTGATTGGTCAAAAGTTGAAAAATGGATACTGGGACGTGGGAAGTTTGAAATTGGAGAAGTGGGCCTCACAAAAGAACGCTATCCAAGATCAGAATGCATTAGGCTCTCAAAGCGAGCAGACGTGTTTTTTGTACCATGCGATCAGGACAAGAAAAAATGTGCTAAAAACAGAGTAAAAAGTGCTACGATGTGATCAGGGGAAGGAAGATATATATGAGCAAGGGCTCATATATATCCAGAACAAAATTTCGACCACCAAAATGCAAAATTAAAGAAAATAAGAAGATTGACCAAAATTATGGAGAGACGCCTACCTACCAAGACCCTTGAAGCTGTAACAGGACCGACAGATGACAACATTAATGAAGATAAAAAGATTTCTACAGTACAAGGTTATATAATCAATTTAATTATTCTTTTTTAAATAACATTTTACTTCAAATTATATTAACTTAATTTCAAAATTAAATAAGATGGGAATAACCTAAGGGACTGATTAGTCAACTCTCTTAGGTTACCCAAATTTAAGTAATAAAGATTCAAAATTGACTTTCCATTCCCATCGCTGTGGGAATGTATGGATTAAGTATAAAGATGTATATCTTATATGGCTTTTTCTAAGTGAATTTCTAATGAATAACTTCCAAAGAAGTTAATTGTTCAAGGCCTAGCCTAAAGGCATTACATAGTAATATTAAGTGTTTGAAAAAGAATCAGATTTTAAAATATGTTAAATTTAACTCTACTAATCAAAATTATATACAAAATTAATTATGGTAACTTTGATAATTTAAATTATATGTAAAATTAATGATAATAAGAAAATTTAAAAACAGAAGGAGATAATAATGTTTAGTTAAATGGCAAGTTGTATGAAATTTTGAAAAAATAATTAGTCAAGAAAATCCTGTGAAATTAAATAAAAACAATAATAATTAATTTGAACCTTGGAACAAATAAATAAAAATGTATATTTTCCAATTAGCTGTGTTTTCATTCTAGATAAGATAAGTTCACTAGGTATCCAGGTATAGTCTTTAAATCACAAGTGTCTCTCAAAGATTCCACTACCCGAAAAGGAGCTTGAACAGGGCTTATCGGAGGCTAATTGGTTTTATCAAAAATTCAGGGGTTGGTTCCTCTGAGAGGTTTATTCCTTGAGGCACAGGTCTATGAAATTAGGTTCGTAGTCAATGGATAAACCATTACTTTCTTACTGACTTAGCAATTGAGGAAGAGAAATAAACAACGGCAAAGGTTATAAAAAGTGAGTTGGTAAGACATGGTAAAGCCCTCTTGTTTCTTCAATTTTGTAAACCCTTTTTTGCATATTTAATTCTACCTTTCGTATTAATCCAATATATATATATATATATATATATATATATATTTGTCTTTTTTTCCTTTTTGATTGATGAAGATCATTTTTGATCGAAATATTTCAACAGTGTGTTAAGTTTTTATATGTGTCTATTTATTTATTTTCAAGAGATTGCAGTTTTGGACTATTGCCAGTAGGTAAGTCTGTCAGTCTCCTATCTAGTCCAAAAATTCCTATATATATATATATATATATATATATATATATATATATATATATATATATATATATATATATATATATATAATGGATCTTTTCCAAGCAATAGACCTAGATGTAAGACATGTCCCAACAAATAGATTTCATAACCTATCAAACACCGTGGACTTCAAGATTCAGGGTCATGATACTTGTACATCCAAAAATGTAATATATCAGTTGCAATGTAAATTTTGCCCGGCACAGTACATAGGCCTTACCACAGATGGTCTGAGCATCAGAATAAATGGCCATGGACATGACATGACGTTGGCACCATGAACATAGACAGGCCAACGGCTCAACACGCTGCTAGTCACAACATCATATCTTTCAATGATTTTTATACCACCAAAATAATTAAGGCCCTCCCCCTGATTGCAACCCTTCAGAATTGAGAAGATGGGAGTTGTTATACCAGTGGTACACCAAATCTAGAGAGCCTCCTAACCTCAACATCAGAGGGTTTTACCTTCTCCCTAACCTTTAACATTTTTAACAACTCCATTTACCTTCCTTTGGACAGACTATTAATATCTGGTTTCAATTAATCAATATTTATACAAATAACATATAGTACTATATCATAAACTATAAATGTGTGTATCTACACATCTGTGGTTCACTTCAGTCTTTTATTTTTTGATTGATAAAGATCATTGTATGTTCGAAATATTTCAATAGTGTGATATGTTTTTATGTGTTTCTATTTATTTATTTCCAAGAGATTGCAGTTTTGGACTATTGCCATTAGGTATGTAAGTTTAACTACTTGCTATAATATTATATAAATATATGCATAGTACTATATATAATACAAAGTTTGTTAATAGAATAAAGCATTTCATAATGTTACTTTACTATATAGTTATATTACAAAACAGCTATAAAGCTAGAAGAATGAGATCATGGGTTAAATGGAGCTATTACTTACTCTACATAGGAAACTTCATACAACCAAATCCAGCCTAACCAAATACTTTGTGATTTCAAAATGACTACATAATTTAGTATAGCAAAGTGAAGCAATTTAGGAATAATTAGTTGATAAAGGAATGTATTTCAATATTGAAGCTATGTCGATAATTAACATAAGTTTTAACCACTATTCATTATAAGCAACACTTACCATAGAATTAAATGTTTTATTTAAAATGTATTTTTGAGTAAAATAAGTAAAAATGGTAGTTGGAGTAAGCTCAGTCTTGTTCAGATATTACTACAGTACAGTTTCACTAATCCGGACTTGATGGGACCGGACCCTGTCCAGATCAACGAAAGTCTGGATTAGACGGAAAAAGCCAAACAAATGCATACAACATGTGTTTTAGGCGGGGAAACATATTGAAAATGTAGTTTTAGTGAAATTTAAGCCTAAATATATCTTACAGTACAGTATTTCATAGCTTATTTAGCAAAAAATCCTGTAATTGTAACAGAAAAGGTATGACATGAATAAATATCAAAGCATCTTTCTCGTTGAATAAATGTATTCACATAAAGTTATTTACACTATACTGTATAAACGCACAAAAACTGAAACAAAAATAAACTTTAAAAAACTTAGTGAAAAAAGTCCGTAGTGTTCTTTTGTTTTAACGATGAATGACGTCGTTTCAAGGTCAGTAGCTCCGCAGTTGACGTATCACTTTGTTTCTCAAAGTAGGTCATCAACCCTTCCAGCAATGCAGCCCCCTCATCATGAGTTGGACTGACCGGTTTGTCTGTGTAGTCTTCCTCTTCCGAGCTGTCATTTTCTGCGTTTGCAGTGCACACCGCGACGATTTCGTTCTCGTTGAGCACTTGATCACCAATGTCATTATCACTGATAATCCACTTGGAAATATCAGTGTCTTTCAACTCGGCACAACCCTCCAATTGTTGAAAAATCTGAACAAATTCAGCGTCTTCATTAGTAGGCTGACTGTCGGTTTTTTCACTTTCCTGTGGCATTTCAGGCCACAATTTTTTCCAGCTCTTTTGGAGTGTAGACGATTGAATTTCCTCCCACGATTCTGCAGCCATATAAATGACATCCTTTATAGTTACTTTTTTAAGAATTTCAATAAATTGTGTAGCTGGATCTGCTTCTTGTTGTTCCAAAAGCGATAAAATTAACTTTTTCCTATATCGCCGTTTAATCGCCTCTATCACGCCCTGGTCCATCGGCTGGTCCATCAATTAGTAAAACCGCTTTTCGAGGGAGTTTTTTCTCTTTTAAAAACTTTTCTGTTGTTGGAACAAAGTTTTAAAAAAAACAGTCCTTAAAAATTTGACTGTTCATCCACGCTGATTTTTGGAACTTGTATTGGGCCGGTAGAGCACTTAAATTTACATTTTTAAAAACCCTAGGCTTTGCGGATTTCCCTATCACCAAAAGTGGACATTTTAGATCACCAGAAGCATTACTGCAGGGCAGCAAAGTCATACGTTCTTTCTTAACTTTATGGCCTTTAGCTACTGAATCTAATTTGGAAGCTAAATTTTTTTTGGGAACATTTTATAATTTAATCCGGTTTTTTCAGCGTTGAACACCTGACAAGGTTGTAAGTTTTCGTCTCTGAGAAACTTGCCAAATTTGTCTTTGAATTTTTCACTGGCATCACTGTCACCTGACAAAATTTCACCACTTATTCCGAGTTGACTTATTCCGTGTCGTTCCTTCCACAGTGACAGCCAACCCACAATGGCAGTAAAATTAGGGTCTCCTTTTAACTTTTCGTTCAGTTTCAGCGCGATCGTTTGCAAATTTACGCCCGATAATGGAACACCCTGTTCCCATTGTTGGCAAAACCAAACACACAAAGCATCATCTAGGGTTTCATTTTTTGGTTTTTTTAAAGTGCTTCTGCTGCCTAAACTGTCTTTACTAACCATTTTTGCAGAAAAATCTTCAATTTCCTGTCGCTTTTTTCCAATCGTAAACAGTTTGTTTTCCCACGCCTAACTCTTTTGCAATTTTAGTAAGCGATTCACCTCCATAAACACGAAACAAAGCTTGAAGTTTTTGTTCCATTGTCACTGTCATTGACTTACGTTTAGTCGCCATTTTCACTGAACACTGAACGAGACGTAAATAAAAAACACAGATCAATATCGCACTAGAATTAAATGACAACTGAGCAGATATCTTGCGATAAGCAGTAAAGGTGGCATCCGTCCGACAACACAACTTACCTGACGCCAGACGGATAGACTGTCTATCCGTTTAGTCAGCGGTCCTTTATCTTTCGTTTATCGCAAGATGTCTCTGATGTCACGTGCGTTGTAGTGTTGGGAGATCTAATGTGAATATATTTTTTCAAAGAAGTTTTTCCTACTTTAATAGGCAAACGAAACAAATAATATGTTAAATTCATATTTTAATGAATAAATTATACTATTTGTCTATTAGAGTAGGAAAACCTCTTTGAAAAATAACAAATATAGGCGTATAAAAATAAATATTTTTGTGGACGGCAGACTGATTGTGCACTGTAAAATACTATAACTAAACAAAAATTTTGGGGCGTCCGGATCATCGGAGACTGGATTAGCGAGACTGTACTGTAAAACTTTTTAATGGCGATATAAACATTGATACAAATGGGATTATTTAGTATTTCCAGGAAATAAAATATATATCAATTAGTGAAGGCAATAATATTAAATCAACAATGGACTCCTGATAAAAAGCCTGTCATTTGATGTTTTGAATAGATTATATGACAGAAATCATGCTTAACCTATGCAGCTATTTTGGTTAAACCAAATATCTGATACCTCAATCAAGAGCTTATCATTCAAATTCATATTAATGGGATTATACTTTTGTAATTTAATATACTGTAATAATGTCTGGAATTTTGATCAATTCTGGCTACTACTAAGCTATTTGAGAGAAAACCTCATTTCATTTTTCAGCAGATAGTACTTTAAATGTGTTTTTTTAAAAAAGATGTTGGAAGGCTATAAATATATAGAGTAGAAGGAAATATGCACTCAATAAAAATTAAAAAAATTAAATTAATATTTACGGTACAAATAAATATTAGAAATTTTTACGGTATTAAAAATATTAGAAATAGGTTTAAAATTATAGATATTTTTTTTGTTTTCCAGTTCTGTTCATTCCTTGGAGCGTGCATTCCACCAATTGCTTTTGTAATTGTTTGGGAAATGACTCATTCAGTGCGTGCTGCTTCGTTTTCCTCATTGTTGATACTTTGTGGTAAGATAGGAAACTTAGGTATACATGCAATTTATATATCATTCAAATAAAAAAACACAAGATATTTTTTAACAGTATTTATTAAAGTTAAGTTTGGTTGTAGATGTGGGGATCCTGACGTTGACTCAATACATTTTACTAGACCCGATACTGCTTTTCTTTGTCATGAGTTCTACAATGGGAATGGTTAAATTTCATGCCTGCAGAAATGTGTAAGTTTATTCCTACATTCAATAATTTTACACTAAAACAGTTGATCATTTATTGATGTATTACACTTGCCTACACTTGTAAGTAAGATGGAAGATGGAAACAAATAACATTAATTTAATATTTTTAATTTCAAAATTTTCCTGCTTCTCATAATTTTACTCCATTTATCACCATGTACTGTAATGTTTTAAAAATGTTAGGCTAAAATTATTAACTGTTCAAAATGGAAATATACAGGGCCTAAATTTATATTCATAATAAATTAGAATATATTTGTCTATTTAAAATAAAAAGGAACAATAATAAAAAAAGCTATTAATAATTTAATTGATTTAATAAATATAGAAATTTAATATAGGTTAGAAATGAGGAAGGAAGAATCAAACACAAAAAAACTTCAATAGTTGTGCTAAAGCTATATGTATTTTGATTTGTCAAGAAAAAGGAAGAGAAGAGACAAGGAACAAACCATTACGGATGTTATAGGTCGATTGAGATTCTATAACTTGCAGTTTTTGTGTTGTACATCTTGAGGTTTTTATAAAAATTACACTTGTTTTTATTATCTTGGAAAAAAGAACTATTTACTGATTTATTCAGCAGACACGTTTCTCGTTGGATCAGCTCATTTTTCAGTGCTGTGAAATATTGATAAAACTGTTGCTCAGGTGTGTTGTGTTGATGTGAGTCTGGGGTGTATTTTTGTTCCGTGGTGTGTTATTGTTCATATAGTAGATGTTAATTATGTGCTCAAATATAGGTGTTTGGGAACAATCAAATACTTATTTGAGCACATAATTAACAACTACTCTATGAACAATAACACACCACAGAACAAAAATACATAATGGACTCACACCAACACAGCACACCTGAGCAACACTTTTGTCAGTATTTCACAGCATTGAAAAATGCGCCGACCTAGCGCGAAACGTGTCTGCTGAATAAATCAGCAAGTAGTGGTTTTTTTGCCAAGATAATACAAACAAGTGTAATTGAAATTCTATGTTTACAAATAACCTCTAGGTTGAAGAGGCCTGAAGAACTCTGTTGGTTGGTTGGTGTTGTATCCTCTTTAAAATCAAATTTTATAATTTGCTTGGAATTGTCTATGGATTCTGTTATGTTCTTTTGCTTTAAAGCATTTGGTTTTCATTCTTTGATCATTCATTAAAAGTTTTATTATTTTTTTTGTAATATTAAGCTAATTTCTTTTTTCTCTCTCCTTTTACTAATGAAAATCTTTGTCATTGCTATTTCTTTCAAAGCTAATATTTAACCTATCCTTATAATGCTCTATATCTGTTATAATTTATTTTTTTTATAATTATATTTGGAACACAAAAAAAACTCAGGAATAATTTAAATTCTTTATTATAACAATTTTTTAATTCACACAATAAACAGAACAAAAAAATAAAACTTAACAAGTTTTAACACAATAGGCTAAACTCAATTCTTTTAATTTTAGTTACAAGGTTTTATACCCTAGGCTATTTTCTAAGATCTCTTAATATCTTGGGGTTTTATGCATGGGCTATATCTTTTAACTCTTTGGTTAATTAAATAAATTTTGATAAACAAGATTAAATTTAGAAAATAGTTTTAATAATTAGCTTCCTGATGTAAAATCTTAAATTTGGAATAAGCAAAAAGGTCCCTAAACTGTTTGAACTGGATTAGGTTTCTTACTACTAAACTATTATTGGATCTCAAGATATTTTAATAATGTACAATTTTAAATTTCCTTATAATTTTAAAAGTTCACTAAAAGTTAATTTTATGGCGCTATGTACTTATCAATTTTCGGAGTTCGGCTGTTTGTTCATTTAGGATTCCATTCTCTTTAAATTTTATATCTCACACAATTAATTTCCTTTTAGTTACTTCAATTATATTAATACTGTATTATAAATTTTAAATTCACTTATCCTCGTTTTAATTTGGCCAAGTTTCTTCACAAATTTGTATAATTTTGACGAGATTCTTCAAACGGGATTTTGGCTTCTAAGAATGCTTTCGCTTCGTTCGGCTGCCCACGCTATACTAACGCGTCGTTTTTACTTTTAAAATGTTTAAAACATGGCGGCGATTCCCTCTCCCAAAACTCTCCCAAAACTCATCTTGCATGTAATTAAGTTCGACTTTTTTTCCACTAGAGTCGACTGTAACACTGACCTATTTCCTTGGCTCCAGACTCGACCAACCAACAAATTGTTCTCACCCGTTTTAATTTGGTTAACATACTGTTTCACCTTTCCTATCCTTAACAAACCTTCCAGTGTTTATTTAATTACTATTATTTGTGTGTGCAGTTTCTTTGCTTTTCTACTTTTGTAATAATTCCGAAATGTGTGCGTTTGGCCTGGATTTATACAAACATAACCTCTCATTTCATTGTTTACAATCGTGTTTCACCTTCTCTCTCTCAAGTAAATACTTATGCCCTATGTTAACAAAGTTTACAATTTTTTAAAATTATAATTATTATTAGATTATCTTATTCTAATTTTATTTGTTAGGTTATTTGATCCAGTAAATTTCCTAATGCATTTTACAGTTCAAATCTTTTTTAAATGTTACAACCTTTTCTAGGCTTTCACCTAAAATTAGTTCTAATTTAATCTAACCAATTTCTTAATTAATTTCTCCGATTTCATATTTTGTGTGAGTTATTTCTAATCTATTCTTCCAATTCTTAAACAACATTATATAGCCCATTCTATAAATGTTACACTGTATAACATAGACTGCCATACAGTTTACATACTATGAATTCTATTTCATGAACTGAACATAATACAATAAAAATATTGAAAAGAACCCCAATACCACAAAAAAATAATCAAAAATAACAAATAAGACAAGTTACTTAAGATTAAACCCTTATGTACATTTCGATGACCATGTCATCATCATCAGAGGGTCTTCTTACAAAACACAATCTAGCACACAAGAAGTTACAAACTAGAATGATACCAATCGTTCTCCGCGGTCGCTATATATAGGCGTGAGGTAAGCTCCGCCCCCTCTCCGCCCTCGACCGACAAATAACGATCGGCCATCAGGAACCAAATAGGTTATGTCAAAAATTACATTATAATAATACATATGTAATAAAAACTACAGCAATAACAATTAATAAACTAAAAGTAATTAGATTAAAACATCGTAATTTGAAGAAAGCTATTTAAGTAAAGTATATAATGGTGAGTAAGGAATAGGTCCTTTATCTGCATTCATTAATTTACAATTTGATTTGACTATAAAAACACTTTCATAACTATTAAGTAACTTTTTTGAGTTTATACATTTAGCTAAAATAACATTTTCATCTAAATCATGCTGATTACTAAGGACATGTTCTGCTACACTTGATTTTTCAGGTCTTTCATATTTAATATGGGCAAGATGTTCTTTAAATCTGGTTAAAATTTTTCTTTTAGTTTGACCTATATACATCTCGTTACAAGTACTACAAATTATCTTATAAATACCTGATTTTTCCAACATTGGAATTTTATCTTTCGGGTTACACAATAAATGCTTGAGTTTATTTTGAGTTTTATAGGCTATCTTAACATTTACCTTTTTAAAAAAATAGAGTCTAACCCTTTTGTTAAAATATTATCGAAAGGTAAACTAATAAAAGTACATTTTTTAACTTCTTTTTGAAGAGTGGTAGTTGTGTTCAAAACATATTTTAATCTTTGTTTTCTAACAATATTATCTATAATTTTGGTATCAAAATCGTTATATCTAGCCACTCCTTTGATATAATTAATTTCCTTATAAAAACGTCTAGGACTAAGTGGTACATTGATAGCTCTGTTAACCAAACTGTTAAATGCTGCTATTTTATGTGTATAACAATGGTTGGAACTATTTAAAATATATCTGTTATTGTTAGTAGGTTTCCTGTAAATATCAAATTCAATTTTTTCATGATTTTTAATACACAGAATATCTAAAAATGGTAAACGATTATTAGTTTCTAATTCATAAGTAAACTTAATGGAACTATGTATACCATTAAGTTGGTTTACAAAAACATCAACATTACATTTACTGCTATCAAAAATCGCAAAAACATCGTCAACATATCTTAACCAAATCCTAGGAAAATAAGTAATACTATTCTTTAAGTTTTCTTCAAATCTGCTCATAAAAAGCTCAGCAATGAAAGGAGACAAACTGTTACCCATAGCAGTTCCATCACATTGTTTATAAAATTCATTATTAAATTTAAAGAAATTTTGGTACATACATATTTCAGTTAATTTGACATATTCATTTATTTTAATAGGTTCGATGTTGTTTTCTTTTAAAAAATCTTCAACAAACAATATAGTTTCTTTAACAGGAATGCTAGGAAACAACGAACTTACATCAAAAGATACCATAATATCAGTACTACTAAGTTTTATATTCTTAACTTTGTTGACAAATTCTATGTTATTCTTAATAGGAAACATACCACGTTTTTCTTTTAAAGAAGTAAATTTATAGGCTAACCACTTTGATAAAAGGTAGGTTGGGGAATCAATCCCAGAAACTATAGGTCTCATTGCTTTCCCTTCCTTGTGGATTTTTGGAAGGCAATATAACCTAGGTATAACAGGATTAGAAATTTTAAATTTATAAATATCTTTCTTAGGAATGACTAAACTACAATTCTTAATAGTATCGTTTGTAACTTGAACAAACTTATTTAGTGGGTTTTTAACAATTTTCTGATAAGGGCCTTCTTCTAACATTTTAGTTACTCTATTGACATAATCGTTCTTATCTAAAACTACAATTGTATTACCCTTATCAGCTTTCAAATAATAACAATCTTTGTTACAAAGACCTTTAACTAACTCAAAATTATTTTTAACATTAGCCGGTTTATTGGCCATACGAATATTATTTTCCATTTTAATTTTACAGGCGTTTCTTATGTAATTTTTATCTGACTCTTTTAAATTAGAAATACTACTTTCTATATTAGCTACTATATCAACTACAGTTTTGTTAGTGTAATTACAATGTGCAAAATTCAACCCTTTACTTAATAAATTAATTTCTTCTCTATTAAAAGTTTGGCTAGATTCATTACGAACTAGCGGACAGGTAGGGTTTTTATTATTATTACCTATTTCATCCAAATTTAAATGTTTACTAATTGCTACAAATTTCTTATCCAGATTTTTTACCTTACAATCAATTTTATGCTTATTTATTACATACATTTTTCTACAAAAATTATTCCAAACAATAGCGTTAATATCCTTTGCTAATTTGAGGTGTAAATTGTACTTTTTCAATTCTAAATTAGCTAATTTACTATAAAGATATTTAATTTCTAATTTTAACCATTTGAGTTTCGCAAATTCGATAACTCTCTTGGTACGTGAATTATTAAGATTAATGCGGAAACCGTTTATAAATTTAGGAACGGTTTCCGCATTAATCTTAATAATTCACGTACCAAGAGAGTTATCGAATTTGCGAAACTCAAATGGTTAAAATTAGAAATTAAATATCTTTATAGTAAATTAGCTAATTTAGAATTGAAAAAGTACAATTTACACCTCAAATTAGCAAAGGATATTAACGCTATTGTTTGGAATAATTTTTGTAGAAAAATGTATGTAATAAATAAGCATAAAATTGATTGTAAGGTAAAAAATCTGGATAAGAAATTTGTAGCAATTAGTAAACATTTAAATTTGGATGAAATAGGTAATAATAATAAAAACCCTACCTGTCCGCTAGTTCGTAATGAATCTAGCCAAACTTTTAATAGAGAAGAAATTAATTTATTAAGTAAAGGGTTGAATTTTGCACATTGTAATTACACTAACAAAACTGTAGTTGATATAGTAGCTAATATAGAAAGTAGTATTTCTAATTTAAAAGAGTCAGATAAAAATTACATAAGAAACGCCTGTAAAATTAAAATGGAAAATAATATTCGTATGGCCAATAAACCGGCTAATGTTAAAAATAATTTTGAGTTAGTTAAAGGTCTTTGTAACAAAGATTGTTATTATTTGAAAGCTGATAAGGGTAATACAATTGTAGTTTTAGATAAGAACGATTATGTCAATAGAGTAACTAAAATGTTAGAAGAAGGCCCTTATCAGAAAATTGTTAAAAACCCACTAAATAAGTTTGTTCAAGTTACAAACGATACTATTAAGAATTGTAGTTTAGTCATTCCTAAGAAAGATATTTATAAATTTAAAATTTCTAATCCTGTTATACCTAGGTTATATTGCCTTCCAAAAATCCACAAGGAAGGGAAAGCAATGAGACCTATAGTTTCTGGGATTGATTCCCCAACCTACCTTTTATCAAAGTGGTTAGCCTATAAATTTACTTCTTTAAAAGAAAAACGTGGTATGTTTCCTATTAAGAATAACATAGAATTTGTCAACAAAGTTAAGAATATAAAACTTAGTAGTACTGATATTATGGTATCTTTTGATGTAAGTTCGTTGTTTCCTAGCATTCCTGTTAAAGAAACTATATTGTTTGTTGAAGATTTTTTAAAAGAAAACAACATCGAACCTATTAAAATAAATGAATATGTCAAATTAACTGAAATATGTATGTACCAAAATTTCTTTAAATTTAATAATGAATTTTATAAACAATGTGATGGAACTGCTATGGGTAACAGTTTGTCTCCTTTCATTGCTGAGCTTTTTATGAGCAGATTTGAAGAAAACTTAAAGAATAGTATTACTTATTTTCCTAGGATTTGGTTAAGATATGTTGACGATGTTTTTGCGATTTTTGATAGCAGTAAATGTAATGTTGATGTTTTTGTAAACCAACTTAATGGTATACATAGTTCCATTAAGTTTACTTATGAATTAGAAACTAATAATCGTTTACCATTTTTAGATATTCTGTGTATTAAAAATCATGAAAAAATTGAATTTGATATTTACAGGAAACCTACTAACAATAACAGATATATTTTAAATAGTTCCAACCATTGTTATACACATAAAATAGCAGCATTTAACAGTTTGGTTAACAGAGCTATCAATGTACCACTTAGTCCTAGACGTTTTTATAAGGAAATTAATTATATCAAAGGAGTGGCTAGATATAACGATTTTGATACCAAAATTATAGATAATATTGTTAGAAAACAAAGATTAAAATATGTTTTGAACACAACTACCACTCTTCAAAAAGAAGTTAAAAAATGTACTTTTATTAGTTTACCTTTCGATAATATTTTAACAAAAGGGTTAGACTCTATTTTTTTAAAAAGGTAAATGTTAAGATAGCCTATAAAACTCAAAATAAACTCAAGCATTTATTGTGTAACCCGAAAGATAAAATTCCAATGTTGGAAAAATCAGGTATTTATAAGATAATTTGTAGTACTTGTAACGAGATGTATATAGGTCAAACTAAAAGAAAAATTTTAACCAGATTTAAAGAACATCTTGCCCATATTAAATATGAAAGACCTGAAAAATCAAGTGTAGCAGAACATGTCCTTAGTAATCAGCATGATTTAGATGAAAATGTTATTTTAGCTAAATGTATAAACTCAAAAAAGTTACTTAATAGTTATGAAAGTGTTTTTATAGTCAAATCAAATTGTAAATTAATGAATGCAGATAAAGGACCTATTCCTTACTCACCATTATATACTTTACTTAAATAGCTTTCTTCAAATTACGATGTTTTAATCTAATTACTTTTAGTTTATTAATTGTTATTGCTGTAGTTTTTATTACATATGTATTATTATAATGTAATTTTTGACATAACCTATTTGGTTCCTGATGGCCGATCGTTATTTGTCGGTCGAGGGCGGAGAGGGGGCGGAGCTTACCTCACGCCTATATATAGCGACCGCGGAGAACGATTGGTATCATTCTAGTTTGTAACTTCTTGTGTGCTAGATTGTGTTTTGTAAGAAGACCCTCTGATGATGATGACATGGTCATCGAAATGTACATAAGGGTTTAATCTTAAGTAACTTGTCTTATTTGTTATTTTTGATTATTTTTTTGTGGTATTGGGGTTCTTTTCAATATTTTTATTGTAATATATTGTACCACTGTGCTCTTGATATTGTGAACTGAACATAAGACGAATTACAAGGAAGTTTGTTCCTTTCCTGCTCAGCATCAACTTTCAAAATCTCAGAACTGTGACATAACCTGAGCTGAAACAAACAGTTTGAGATTGTCTAAGTTACTTATCTATAGTCATTACAGTTGTTGAATCCTGGGTCTAGCAGGAGTCAATTTAATGGAAGATGCTAATCCTTCCCAAGGCAAATAAATCTTAACAAGCTTGCATTAAAATCAAATCCATGCCGATCCATTAAAAAAAAAATATTCTAAGAAGTGTGTGTAAGGAGTTTGTTCCACCTGGTCATATAGATAGTGGGGAATTTTAATTGAATGTTTTGAAGAGCCTGAAGGAAAATGTTTGGTGCGAAAGGCTACAGCTCTGGAAAATGAAAGACCCGTTGATCCACCAGTGCAATGCACTTGTTCAAAACTCGCCCATTATAAGGTAACTCCTGGCCAAAACCAACTTGGCCACTCTTCCTACTTTCCTGACCTAACCACATGTGACCTCTGCCTATCAAAATCCAGTTGAAAGGTCAATATTTGAACTCATTTTACCTTCGAGAGGGCGCGAAGAGTTTTAAACAGGAGAGGGAGATTGCAGAGGTTTATTCCCCACAAATCCCTTTAACATTTAAACAGTTTACAATTTTATATTTGGATGACTTCACAATTAAATACTATATAAATGCATTGTAAATAATTTTAGACATCATTATTGTATAATTTTACAACCACAGTTTTCATTACGAGGGAGGTGTTTGTGGGTTATTTTTCTGTAATGAAGTAATTCAACGTCTAAACGTATAAAATATATTATTGTGATGTATTAATTAAAATATTTAGTGAAAATAAGGAATATTTTTATTAAATATCGAAATCTTGTTGCTGTTCATGACGAGCTGGTTGTAAATTACAAATTACACTTTTGCTATTACTTGCGACCAGACATTTGTTAACTAAAAGTTGTTAATTGTTAACTTACACTTGGAGGAAACGTTTTCATCTTACGACTTCTTCAGCCTCGTATTTTTGCCTAGGAATGCTGCTGTTGTGCTTCCTCGGTACCATCTTTTTGAAAGTTAAAAGTGATGTGATCGAAAAGTATGTGTGATCTGTGCTGTGTTTGTTCATTTAAGATGTCATTTTTATGTGTGTTGCTATGTCTATATATTTCAAACTGTTCTAGTGTGTTTAATTTATGGCCTTTGTTGCATGTGTGGAGGATGCTCATGTTATTTTCCATACTTTTGCATGAGTGTGTAGTATCCATGAGGTGATTTGCGAAGGTGGATTCAATAGGAGTGTGCAGTGCCCTTTTGTGTGCCCTTTCGGCAAAAGATCTGCCTGTTTGTCCAATATAGAACTTATTGCAGTTGTTGCATTTTAGTTTGTATACTCCTGGGTTATTGTATGTGTTGGTATTGTTATTAATGCTGTGTCTGATAGCTGTTTGGCTTTTATTTGCTGTTCTGTAAGCTACATTGTATTCTGCTTTTTTGAATTGGTGCGCTATCTTATTTGTGAGTTTGTTTATGTATGTGAGGGTGATGAATTTGTTTGTGTTCGTGTTTTTTTTTTGTTACTATTTTTGTTGAGTATTTTTCTGTGTAGTTTGTCTATTAAATAATTGTCATATCCATTTTTGTGAGCTAAATATTTGATTGTGTTTAGTTCCTCTGTATAGTTAGTTGTGGACATAGGTATTTTATTTAGTCTGTGTAGTAAATGTTTGAATATTGCGTGTTTATGTTGGATTGGGTGGTTTGATGAATTGTGTATCAATGTGTCTGTCATGGTTGGCTTGCGGTTGTGGAGTAACGAACCGGAAATAAACTTCTGTCAACTAGAAAGACAATTTTTTAACAAATAATGATACTTGCGGAGAAAAACTTCGCATGCGCCCTCTCAAAGGTTAAAGATATTCAAATGGAATTGGTAATGGTCCTGAACACCCTTCCAGGAGTGCTTCTAAAAATAGGAACAACTAAAAGTTTGGATCTTTGGATCGTTGCATACTTAACAGAAGTGACTACTTTGAAAGTTATATTAGTTTGAAGGTGGAGGATATTAGGAAGTAATTACAGTTTTCTAATTTGTATAGTGACTTTCCTTTATATTCTGGATAGCATCTCATATTTCACCAAATTAAATACCAGTTTTAAACAGCCAAATTGCTCTTAATCCAATTTATATGGTTGTTCATTTGAAAGATTTTTCAGTTATTTTGCTAAAGGAATGAGCTCTTATGACATATGATAATATGACAACCTCTAGACATTAGGTGAAATATTGAAACTTTCTATGGTGATAGGAGTTTTTTTTCTAGAAATAGTTTTAATCCCTAAATAAACTTATATATATACACAGTAGAGTCTCAATTATCCGTTGTAAACGGGCCACTATGCCCTCGTTCGGGTAGACGGTCAAAAGACGAAAACTCGGATAATTTGGAAATACGTTTCTGTGCATTAGAAAAAACAGTAGTTCTAAGGAACCCTAATACTATAATTAAGAATGCACAAAATACGTTTATAGAACTTTATTGATTACAGTACTTACATAGATTAATAATGTGTTGAAATACATTGTTCATCCCATTTGCGACATTATTTGGAAAAAGTTATGTGTCTTCTGTGTTTGCTTATCAAATCATTTTCAAGTAACGTCACGAAGAGGTCTTAGCAGAAGCTCATTTGTTGAGGTGGTGTCTGTCTGTTGTTTAATGTAGCGTATTGCGGTTTTCAAGGCGGTTGCTTCTTCACCATGACTAAGGATTTTATTCCACGAATTACTTGATTTTTCTTCTTCTATTTTATTCCATAATTTGGCTATCCATTACACCTTAACTGTAATTTTTTTAAGAACGCTTACAGTGCTTTCTACCCCTACAGTCTCTTCCAAGATATACTGGGTATTTTTTTCATTCATTCCAAATTACACTGATCCATCGGCTAGATAAGGATCGTAACATTTCCGGGAAGATATAAAGCACAGATGTCATCAGAGCACAGTTGATCTTCATCAGGGTCCGGCGCCGCTTTGTCTAATGGTAAAATAGCCTTCTGTGACAAATTCTTTTCAGTCTTGGTGACAAACTCATTAAAAATTCACTCTTTGAAAAGTTCTCTATTCATACAATCATCACTTTAGTTCTTATATGAAACGTAATGCCGTAGTGGAAATTTTTTTAAATGCCCTCCGGGTTGGTCATTAATCCCGAAATATTAGGACTCGGAATTTCAAGACTCTACTGTACTTAGAACATTTTCTGTCTTACTACTTCAGCAGGCTGTTCTACGTTCACTCCAAAGTCTTCAATGCGAAAGCTTAAGTATTTCTGATTTTTAATTGTGTGAAATTATCTTTCATTTTGTTTGCTATTTTACTTTTATGACACAATATTTGTTTGATATCAAAGTGATTCCAAGGGACCATATAAATATTAAATTTGATGTACATTAAACAAAGAACAGTTATGGCAAATCACCTTCAACATGGTGGTATAAAGTAACAACGTCTGATTTGCTATTTAGTTTAGGTTATTGTTATTTAATATTTATTGTTATTTCTGGGTTTGACTAGGTATTTATTATCTGATCAAACTTCAATAGGGGTTGATTGAATTTTTTTTATCATAGTAGAATAATTCTTACTTTTATTAAATGAATTATAAATTGTTAAACAATTCCATTTGGCCATTTATATAAACCATTTTACTATTATAAATTTTTGTAGTTTAAATCATAGTTTCCTTAGCATTCTAGCAGTTAACAATACTGTATATAATTTATGTTGAATTAAACTTCATATTGTAAAATTTTAAAATTAGAGCTGTGAAAACAATAAGAAAGTAACTTTATGCTTAGGCCATTTTCACTGCGGTGGTGGAGTTGGCTGGCCTTTACAGGTGCAATGCTTTCTTGTGCAATAAGTGTTAAGTTCGTTGGACTATTTGTTGTTATCTTGATTGGACTTCACACTGTCGTGGATTTGTGGGATATATTAGGAGACATCTCATATCCAGTTGTAAGTACCTTTTTTTATGTAAAAATACATATAACGTATATATATTGTAAAGTATTTATAAAACACAAGCAACGGGGTTTTACTATTTATTATTTTATTGAATGATATTTCTCTATTTAAAAACAAAAAAAACTACTCAAGAACAATTCATTAACATTTATTATCACAATTTTATTTCAACATTTAAACAATACACACAAAACAAAATTTTACAACTTACAAGTTTTAACAAACTCGGTTTAACTCTTTTTTCTTTTAATTTTTTATAGTTACAACATTTTAATACCCTTGGCTAGTTTAAGATCTCTTGATATCTCGGGGTTATAGCATGGGCTATATATTTTTTTAATTCTTAGGTTAATTAAATAAATTTTGAACAAACAATATTAAATTTTGAAATTAACTTTAATAAATATTTTCCGGATGGAAATACTTTAATTTTGAATATGCAAAAAGGCTAAACTATTTGAACTGGATTATTTCTTATTACTTACTATTAATTAACTACAAGATATTCTATTATACAAAATTAAACTTCCTTATTATCTTAATGTCCATTAAAATTGATTTTTATAGCGCTAATAACTTATCAAATATCGAAATTTCAGTTAGCTTACGTAAGATTCCGTTCTCTCCAAATTTGACTTTTTACACACTTAAATTCGTTTTATTTACTTCACTTTATATATTAACACAGTATTACATTTTGTAATTCACTTCTCCTTAATTTAGTTTGGCCAATCTTCTTAACAAACGGTATAATTTAGACGAACTCTTTCCAAATAAATAGAATTTTGACTGGTCCTGGCTGGTCCCATATTATAGCGTCACCCACGCTATCTCCAACTCTACTACTCACGCGTCCTTAGATTTCTAAAATTGTTTAAAATATGGCCGCCTTTCTTCTTAAAAAAAACACATATGGGTTATAATTTAGTTCGATTTCTTTCCACTAGACTTTCACACATGTTAATGTCAACGAACTATTTTCACCGTTTTACAGCTGATGCGTCCACAACGAGCTTGTTTAGAATGGCGTTTTAACTTGGTTAAACCTGGTTGAAACTTACTGTTTCAATTTCCTATCCTCAACAAACCTTCCAGTGTTTATTTTATTAATATTATTAGTGTGTGAAGTGTCTTTGTGTTTTACTTTTGTGATATTTCCGAATTGTGTGTGTTTTGAGTGGATTCAAAGAACATAACCTTTCAATTTTCTTTTGTTTACAAACGTGTTCACTTTCTCCTTCAAGTAATTACTTAGGCCCTATGTTACTACAGTTTACAAATTTGTTTACACATAACTATTATTAGATTATCTTATTTTAATTTATGTGTTAGGTTATTTGATATAACAAATTTCCTAATACATTTCCAGTTCAAAAACCTTGTTTACAATTCTATGCTTTTACCTAAATTTAAGTTTCATTTAACCTAACCAATATCTTAATGAATTTCTTTCTAAATTTTGAGTGAGTTATTTCTCATCTATTTTCCAATTCTTAAATAATATTATATAGCCCATTCTATAAATGTTACAATATATATATATATATATATATATATATATATATATATATATATATATATATATATATATATATATATTGTAACATTTATAGAATGGGCTATATAATATTATTTAAGAATTGGAAGAATATATTAGAAATAACTCACACAAAATTTAAAAAGAAATTCATTAAAAGATTGTTTAGGTTAAAATTGAAACTAAATTTAGGTAGAAGCCTAGATTAGTAAACAAGGTATTTGAACTGTAAAATCGATTAGGAAATGTGTTATATCAAAACCCCTAACACAAAAATTAAAACAAGATAATCTAATAATAATTATATCCAAACAAAATTGTAAATATTAGTAACATAGGGCATAAGTAATTACTTGAATGAGAAAGTGAAATACGATTGTAAACAATGAGATTGGAAGGTTATGTTTCTATGAATTCGGCTCAAAACACACACAATTCAAAATATTACAAGAGTAAAACACAAAGACACTTCACACACTAATAGTAGTAATTAAATAAACACTGGAAACTTTATTAAGGATCGGAAAATTGAAACAGTAAGTTTCAAACAAATTTTAACCAAATTAAAACGCCATTGAAAACAAGCTCGTTCTTGTTGGTATAATCAGCTGTAAAACAGATGTGAAAGTAAAGAAATCGGTCAGGTGCAGTTCGACTCTAGTGGGAAGGAACGGAACTTCGTTAAATTATAATCCATATGTTTTTTTTTAAGAAGAAGGAGAAGCCGCCATATTTTTCTTTAACAATTCTAAAAGTAAAACGAAGCGTTAGTTTAGTCAGAGATAGCGTGGTGACGCGACAAGATGGATCTGCCAGGACCAGTCAAAATTCTATTTATTAGGAACATCGTCAAAATTATACAGATTTGTTAAGAAGATTGGCCAAACTAAATTAAGGAGAAGTGAATTTCAGAATATAATACAGTGGTAATATAATGTGAAGTAAATAAAACGAATTTAAGTGTGTAAAATGTCAAATTAAAGAGAAACGGAATTCCACGTGTGAGCAAACAGCCATTTGCCGTTATTTGATGAGATAAGTATCTAGCGCTATAAAAAATAAACTTTAATGGACATTTAAGATAATAAGAAAGTTTAAAATTGTACATTAGAATATCTTGTAGTTAATTAATAGTAAGTAATAAGAAATAATCCAGTTCAAATAGTTTAGCCTTTTTGCATATTCAAAATTTAAGTTTTTCCATCAGGAAAATATTTATTAAAACTAATTTCAAAATTTAATATTGTTTTCAAAATTTATTTAATTAACAAAAGAAGTAAAAATATAGCCCATGCTATAACCCCGAGATACTAAGAGATCGTAAAATTAGCCAAGGGTATTAAAATTGTGTAACTAAAAAATCAAAAGAAATAAGAGTTAAACCGAGTTTGTTAAAACTTGTTAAGTTGTAAATTTTTGTTTTGTGTTTATTGTTTAACTGTTAAAATAAAATTGTTCTGTTAACTGTTGAAATAAAAGAAATAATTATAATAAAGAATTTTAAATTATTCAGGAGTTTGTGTTTTAAATAGAAATAAAATATCTTCATTTAAATAAAATATTTAATAATATAAACCCAGTTGTATTGCGTCATAGAAATAAATGTTATATTTGGCGCAACAACGTGGGAGCTCGATAAAATAAGAGATAAAATTTATTTAGAGAGATTTTGAAATAAAATTAATTTAGAACTTTTTATATGAAAAACATTTGAACTGGAAATAGATTTAGAAAAAATTTTGTAAAATTAAACACTGAGTTGAAAAGTCAAGGCTAGGTTGTTTTGTAAAATAAGTTTACTAATAGCTTAAATATGTCTGATGAAAGGGAATCATACAATTTGCGGGGAGAAAAAGCAAAAAAAAAACAGAAAAAGGGGAACAATTAGAAAAGGGTAGGCGGAAAAGGGTGATAGAAACAGAAGGGGCTGCTCAGGGGAGATTTGTTAGTTTTCAGGAGGGGATCGAAAACAGGGAGGAAAATATTGTAGGCGAGCTGGTAGTTGTAGGGGACCAGGAAAAAGGGACTAGTTATGAATTGAGGGAAATAGAAATGGAAGGCACAGATATGCCAATACCAAACATGGAGGTAGATGAAGCTAGGGGACTACCACTTGTAGAAATTGAACAGGAACGAAGGGGTAGTGAAAGTGGAAGTAGAAATAATGATGACTGGATAAAAAAATTGTTCGAAAGCAACCAAAACTTACTAAAAGAAATAAATAAAGGGAATGAGAAAATAAAAGAGGAGATGAAGGATATGAGAGAGGATCTAGATAGAAAATTAGATATAAATAATGAAAATATGAGAGAAATAAAAAAAGAATTAGAGGAAAATAGAGACGAAATAAGAGAGATGAAGGAGGATCTAAAAGTAATAAAAGATGAAATACGGGAGGAAAATAGGAAAATGATAGAGGATATGAGGCGACAGTTGAGGACAGAGAATAATACTGTAGTAGAGGATGTGAGAAGAGACTTAGAGGAGAAAGATAGAGGATTAGAGGAGGAGATTAAGGAAAATTTTGAGGAAACAAAAGAAATAATAGCTGATGTAATAGAAATAAATAAAAAAGAGATAGAGAAGGTAGAAAATATAAAAAAGAAAAACACAGAAGAGTTAGGAGAGTTAAAATTAAAGGTGATAGGAGAAAGAAAGATAACAGATGAGCGTTTAAGGAAAGTCGAAGATGTAACGGAGAAAATATTAGGAGAGCAGGGAAGATTAGGAGATAGAAATAAACTAGGAAATTTAGAAATATGGCAAATAAAAAATTTAACCATTCAAACCGCGACAAATAAGAAGATTGAAAAGCTTAATAAAATTAAAATGGTAATAGGAGAAATAGGAGGAGTTAAAGATCCGGCTCAAGGCTTAGTGGTACAAGGCTTATGGAGAAAATTTATCAGAGGTACGAACTTGTTAATGGATGTGGAGGCACAACTCGAGTTTGGAAAATGGGAGATGGAATGTAAATATGAGAATAACAGAGGAAATAGAACTTATGAAGCAGATGAGAGATACAATGGAGATGTAAACGGTGTTAAGGCAAGGACAGGCGTGGGGACAAGAAAAGAGTATGGTGCCCACAGTCAGTCGGAAAACTAAGACAATAGGAAACCCAGGAATAGAAATTAAATAGAGGAAACAAGTTTACAGGCATTAATAGACACAGGCAGTAATATGACATGTATCCAGCAGAACTGGAAAAGGAAAATAATAATAAAATAGGAAGGGAGATATTAAATATAGGTAAAGGAAGCAATATGAGTAAACTCTAGGTGACTATGTGTATAAGAAAACGTTAGCAGGAGATAAGTTTTAAGGGATGGTAACTATATCTACGATAATCTATTAGGAACTTCGTCGAATAATGAATAAAGATAAATATGAATCTATGTTAATAAATATTGAAGCATCGTTGTAATAAATAAAATATGGTAATTGTGTATTTAAACTTCGTCGTATTGTAAGGGAGAATCTGCGTTGATAAATAATGGAACTTCGTCGTATATATTATATATTATAAAAGAAATATGAATCTATGATAATAAATATTAAAGCATCGTTGTAATAAAAATATGGTAATTGTGTATTTAAACTTCGTCGTATTGTAAGGGAGAATCTGCGTTGATAAATAAGTAATTAAACAAAATTTATATTCGTTGATATAGGGATAGTGTAATCGAAGGAACTATAGATATGATCAAATAGAGGATATGAAATTGCAACCTTTAAAAATATTAGATGTTAAACTTCATACAAAATAAACTGAAATGATATAAGAAAATAATTGAACTGGATGTGAGATTGGAAGGGGAGATAAAATACTAACTTAGAACTGAGAGTTAGATGAAGCTAAAAGCAAAATAAATATGAGATAAATAATAAACAAGGAATAAACAGAAATAAGGGAAAGAGAAATGTTATAACCAATTTGACCAAATCTAGACATACTATGACTCGGATAGGCTGGGATTTAAAGACACGGTATCAGAGAATATATGTTAAATAAATATTGAATCAGACTTATGATTGGAAGGATTTCAATTGTAATAAATGTAAAAAAAATAATAACAATTATGGAAGGAATTGTAAATACCAGAACATGATTTATTGTTACTATACGTTAGAATTGTTAAAGAATTGTTGATTGAATGTTAGTTATAAGTATAGTGTATTGTTAGAAGATATGTTAAGTAATATGTAGCTTGAAGTGTTCAGCTCAGTATTTGATTGTTAAAGAATTAAGATAAAATTGTGTCATAGGAATTAAGTATAAATGGACAATTTAAAGTATAAATGTTAATTTAAATTTAATTAAAAAAAAAAAATATGTATATTTAATCAAGCTTGTAAAATGTAAAGAATGTGTAATGTAGATATTATGAATATTTTTTATTTAAATTAAATTAGGGGACATTGTAACATTTATAGAACGGGCTATATAATATTATTTAAGAATTGGAAGAATATATTAGAAATAACTCACACAAAATTTAAAAAGAAATTCATTAAAAGATTGTTTAGGTTAAAATTGAAACTAAATTTAGGTAGAAGCCTAGATTAGTAAACAAGGTATTTGAACTGTAAAATCGATTAGGAAATGTGTTATATCAAAACCCCTAACACATAAATTAAAACAAGATAATCTAATAATAATTATATTCAAACAAAATTGTAAATATTAGTAACATAGGGCATAAGTAATTACTTGAAGGAGAAAGTGAAATACGATTGTAAACAATGAGATTGGAAGGTTATGTTTCTATGAATTCGGCTCAAAACACACACAATTCAAAATATTACAAGAGTAAAACACAAAGACACTTCACACACTAATAGTAGTAATTAAATAAACACTGGAAACTTTATTAAGGATCGGAAAATTGAAACAGTAAGTTTCAACCAAAGTTTAACCAAATTAAAACGCCATTGAAAACAAGCTCGTTCTTGTTGGTATAATCAGCTGTAAAACAGATGTGAAAGTAAAGAAATCGGTCAGGTGCAGTTCGACTCTAGTGGGAAGGAACGGAACTTCGTTAAATTATAATCCATATGTTTTTTTTTAAGAAGAAGGAGAAGCTGCCATATTTTTCTTTAACAATTCTAAAAGTAAAACGAAGCGTTAGTTTAGTCAGAGATAGCGTGGGGACGCGACAAGATGGATCTGCCAGGACCAGTCAAAATTCTATTTATTAGGAACATCGTCAAAATTATACAGATTTGTTAAGAAGATTGGCCAAACTAAATTAAGGAGAAGTGAATTTCAGAATATAATACAGTGGTAATATAATGTGAAGTAAATAAAACGAATTTAAGTGTGTAAAATGTCAAATTAAAGAGAAACGGAATTCCACGTGTGAGCAAACAGCCATTTGCCGTTATTTGATGAGATAAGTATCTAGCGCTATAAAAAATAAACTTTAATGGACATTTAAGATAATAAGAAAGTTTAAAATTGTACATTAGAATATCTTGTAGTTAATTAATAGTAAGTAATAAGAAATAATCCAGTTCAAATAGTTTAGCCTTTTTGCATATTCAAAATTTAAGTTTTTCCATCAGGAAAATATTTATTAAAACTAATTTCAAAATTTAATATTGTTTTCAAAATTTATTTAATTAACAAAAGAAGTAAAAATATAGCCCATGCTATAACCCCGAGATACTAAGAGATCGTAAAATTAGCCAAGGGTATTAAAATTGTGTAACTAAAAAATCAAAAGAAATAAGAGTTAAACCGAGTTTGTTAAAACTTGTTAAGTTGTAAATTTTTGTTTTGTGTTTATTGTTTAACTGTTAAAATAAAATTGTTCTGTTAACTGTTGAAATAAAAGAAATAATTATAATAAAGAATTTTAAATTATTCAGGAGTTTGTGTTTTAAATAGAAATAAAATATCTTCATTTAAATAAAATATTTAATAATATAAACCCAGTTGTATTGCGTCATAGAAATAAATGTTATATTTGGCGCAACAACGTGGGAGCTCGATAAAATAAGAGATAAAATTTATTTAGAGAGATTTTGAAATAAAATTAATTTAGAACTTTTTATATGAAAAACATTTGAACTGGAAATAGATTTAGAAAAAATTTTGTAAAATTAAACACTGAGTTGAAAAGTCAAGGCTAGGTTGTTTTGTAAAATAAGTTTACTAATAGCTTAAATATGTCTGATGAAAGGGAATCATACAATTTGCGGGGAGAAAAAGCAAAAAAAAAACAGAAAAAGGGGAACAATTAGAAAAGGGTAGGCGGAAAAGGGTGATAGAAACAGAAGGGGCTGCTCAGGGGAGATTTGTTAGTTTTCAGGAGGGGATCGAAAACAGGGAGGAAAATATTGTAGGCGAGCTGGTAGTTGTAGGGGACCAGGAAAAAGGGACTAGTTATGAATTGAGGGAAATAGAAATGGAAGGCACAGATATGCCAATACCAAACATGGAGGTAGATGAAGCTAGGGGACTACCACTTGTAGAAATTGAACAGGAACGAAGGGGTAGTGAAAGTGGAAGTAGAAATAATGATGACTGGATAAAAAAATTGTTCGAAAGCAACCAAAACTTACTAAAAGAAATAAATAAAGGGAATGAGAAAATAAAAGAGGAGATGAAGGATATGAGAGAGGATCTAGATAGAAAATTAGATATAAATAATGAAAATATGAGAGAAATAAAAAAAGAATTAGAGGAAAATAGAGACGAAATAAGAGAGATGAAGGAGGATCTAAAAGTAATAAAAGATGAAATACGGGAGGAAAATAGGAAAATGATAGAGGATATGAGGCGACAGTTGAGGACAGAGAATAATACTGTAGTAGAGGATGTGAGAAGAGACTTAGAGGAGAAAGATAGAGGATTAGAGGAGGAGATTAAGGAAAATTTTGAGGAAACAAAAGAAATAATAGCTGATGTAATAGAAATAAATAAAAAAGAGATAGAGAAGGTAGAAAATATAAAAAAGAAAAACACAGAAGAGTTAGGAGAGTTAAAATTAAAGGTGATAGGAGAAAGAAAGATAACAGATGAGCGTTTAAGGAAAGTCGAAGATGTAACGGAGAAAATATTAGGAGAGCAGGGAAGATTAGGAGATAGAAATAAACTAGGAAATTTAGAAATATGGCAAATAAAAAATTTAACCATTCAAACCGCGACAAATAAGAAGATTGAAAAGCTTAATAAAATTAAAATGGTAATAGGAGAAATAGGAGGAGTTAAAGATCCGGCTCAAGGCTTAGTGGTACAAGGCTTATGGAGAAAATTTATCAGAGGTACGAACTTGTTAATGGATGTGGAGGCACAACTCGAGTTTGGAAAATGGGAGATGGAATGTAAATATGAGAATAACAGAGGAAATAGAACTTATGAAGCAGATGAGAGATACAATGGAGATGTAAACGGTGTTAAGGCAAGGACAGGCGTGGGGACAAGAAAAGAGTATGGTGCCCACAGTCAGTCGGAAAACTAAGACAATAGGAAACCCAGGAATAGAAATTAAATAGAGGAAACAAGTTTACAGGCATTAATAGACACAGGCAGTAATATGACATGTATCCAGCAGAACTGGAAAAGGAAAATAATAATAAAATAGGAAGGGAGATATTAAATATAGGTAAAGGAAGCAATATGAGTAAACTCTAGGTGACTATGTGTATAAGAAAACGTTAGCAGGAGATAAGTTTTAAGGGATGGTAACTATATCTACGATAATCTATTAGGAACTTCGTCGAATAATGAATAAAGATAAATATGAATCTATGTTAATAAATATTGAAGCATCGTTGTAATAAATAAAATATGGTAATTGTGTATTTAAACTTCGTCGTATTGTAAGGGAGAATCTGCGTTGATAAATAATGGAACTTCGTCGTATATATTATATATTATAAAAGAAATATGAATCTATGATAATAAATATTAAAGCATCGTTGTAATAAAAATATGGTAATTGTGTATTTAAACTTCGTCGTATTGTAAGGGAGAATCTGCGTTGATAAATAAGTAATTAAACAAAATTTATATTCGTTGATATAGGGATAGTGTAATCGAAGGAACTATAGATATGATCAAATAGAGGATATGAAATTGCAACCTTTAAAAATATTAGATGTTAAACTTCATACAAAATAAACTGAAATGATATAAGAAAATAATTGAACTGGATGTGAGATTGGAAGGGGAGATAAAATACTAACTTAGAACTGAGAGTTAGATGAAGCTAAAAGCAAAATAAATATGAGATAAATAATAAACAAGGAATAAACAGAAATAAGGGAAAGAGAAATGTTATAACCAATTTGACCAAATCTAGACATACTATGACTCGGATAGGCTGGGATTTAAAGACACGGTATCAGAGAATATATGTTAAATAAATATTGAATCAGACTTATGATTGGAAGGATTTCAATTGTAATAAATGTAAAAAAAATAATAACAATTATGGAAGGAATTGTAAATACCAGAACATGATTTATTGTTACTATACGTTAGAATTGTTAAAGAATTGTTGATTGAATGTTAGTTATAAGTATAGTGTATTGTTAGAAGATATGTTAAGTAATATGTAGCTTGAAGTGTTCAGCTCAGTATTTGATTGTTAAAGAATTAAGATAAAATTGTGTCATAGGAATTAAGTATAAATGGACAATTTAAAGTATAAATGTTAATTTAAATTTAATTAAAAAAAAAAATATGTATATTTAATCAAGCTTGTAAAATGTAAAGAATGTGTAATGTAGATATTATGAATATTTTTTATTTAAATTAAATTAGGGGACATTGTAACATTTATAGAACGGGCTATATAATATTATTTAAGAATTGGAAGAATATATTAGAAATAACTCACACAAAATTTAAAAAGAAATTCATTAAAAGATTGTTTAGGTTAAAATTGAAACTAAATTTAGGTAGAAGCCTAGATTAGTAAACAAGGTATTTGAACTGTAAAATCGATTAGGAAATGTGTTATATCAAAACCCCTAACACATAAATTAAAACAAGATAATCTAATAATAATTATATTCAAACAAAATTGTAAATATTAGTAACATAGGGCATAAGTAATTACTTGAAGGAGAAAGTGAAATACGATTGTAAACAATGAGATTGGAAGGTTATGTTTCTATGAATTCGGCTCAAAACACACACAATTCAAAATATTACAAGAGTAAAACACAAAGACACTTCACACACTAATAGTAGTAATTAAATAAACACTGGAAACTTTATTAAGGATCGGAAAATTGAAACAGTAAGTTTCAACCAAAGTTTAACCAAATTAAAACGCCATTGAAAACAAGCTCGTTCTTGTTGGTATAATCAGCTGTAAAACAGATGTGAAAGTAAAGAAATCGGTCAGGTGCAGTTCGACTCTAGTGGGAAGGAACGGAACTTCGTTAAATTATAATCCATATGTTTTTTTTTAAGAAGAAGGAGAAGCTGCCATATTTTTCTTTAACAATTCTAAAAGTAAAACGAAGCGTTAGTTTAGTCAGAGATAGCGTGGGGACGCGACAAGATGGATCTGCCAGGACCAGTCAAAATTCTATTTATTAGGAACATCGTCAAAATTATACAGATTTGTTAAGAAGATTGGCCAAACTAAATTAAGGAGAAGTGAATTTCAGAATATAATACAGTGGTAATATAATGTGAAGTAAATAAAACGAATTTAAGTGTGTAAAATGTCAAATTAAAGAGAAACGGAATTCCACGTGTGAGCAAACAGCCATTTGCCGTTATTTGATGAGATAAGTATCTAGCGCTATAAAAAATAAACTTTAATGGACATTTAAGATAATAAGAAAGTTTAAAATTGTACATTAGAATATCTTGTAGTTAATTAATAGTAAGTAATAAGAAATAATCCAGTTCAAATAGTTTAGCCTTTTTGCATATTCAAAATTTAAGTTTTTCCATCAGGAAAATATTTATTAAAACTAATTTCAAAATTTAATATTGTTTTCAAAATTTATTTAATTAACAAAAGAAGTAAAAATATAGCCCATGCTATAACCCCGAGATACTAAGAGATCGTAAAATTAGCCAAGGGTATTAAAATTGTGTAACTAAAAAATCAAAAGAAATAAGAGTTAAACCGAGTTTGTTAAAACTTGTTAAGTTGTAAATTTTTGTTTTGTGTTTATTGTTTAACTGTTAAAATAAAATTGTTCTGTTAACTGTTGAAATAAAAGAAATAATTATAATAAAGAATTTTAAATTATTCAGGAGTTTGTGTTTTAAATAGAAATAAAATATCTTCATTTAAATAAAATATTTAATAATATAAACCCAGTTGTATTGCGTCATAGAAATAAATGTTATAATATATATATATATATATATATATATATATATATATTTAGGTTAGTTTTGGTTGGTAAAGATTATTTAGATTTTTTGAACTAGGAGACTGACAGGCTTACCTTGGTAAGAGTCCACTCTGTAGTCTTGAAATAGAAACACATAAAAGTGTTTATATATATATAAACATATATATATATATATATATATATATATATATATATATATATATGTTTATATATATATATATTTATTTATATATAAACACATATATATAACTTCATATATATATATGAAGTTAATATATTACTATTGTAAGTAATTTTATCCACCATTATATATATATATATATTTTTTTTTTAGGTTAGTTTTGGTTGGTATATATATATATATATATATATATATATATATATATATATATATATATATATATATAATTTTTATATTCAATTTATACATAGATATGTTTTGTATAGTATGTACAAATAAAAGTGAATTATTCTTAGTTTTTTAATGTACAAATCTGTTTTTTAAAACAGTCTGGACAACAATTTTAGACTTATTGACACTCTGAACCTAAAAGAGATTGATGTAATCACTGAGTAGGAGATGTTTAATTAAAATATAATTTAGCATTATTTAAACTCTTGCTACAATTTAAAGTAACTTTAAAAATAATTGATTTAAATAATATGTATAATAAATATCATTAACTAATTTTAAATTAGTAACACCTCTATACCACAAATTACTTTTTCATTTATTTAATACCTTATGTACATTTCAATTGCATGGTAATAATCCTCAGAGGTAATTTACAAAACAAACTACATTAAGACGTTCGCTACCGGTCGACGCATATATGCGCCATCTGGTTTTTCATGAGGAACTGGCGGTAAGAATTCGATCTTTCCACACAGACCACGTTAACGTGGGCCTGACTTTCATTACAGACCAAAAGTGGATAGTTTTTAATAACTTATTATACTTAATAGAAACACTTGGTGTATGTGTGTTTGTCGTATATTTTTGTTGTTTTTATTGTTTTTTAGGATGGCGCATATATGAGGTGGTCGGTCTATAGCACGAAATTCTTATGTCACGGTTTATTACGTATGAGGCACTACAGTATAGCCCCTCAAATTCGAAACCAAATATGATTTTGATGAAATTTTTAAATGTATGTAAAGTTTAATAAATTATAAAAAGTATATAGGCTATTAAATTTTGCTACTTACATAAAACAGGGCTTAGATGTGTAATATATTAGAAATAACACTATATACACGTAAAACCAGAAATTTCATACAAAGGCTTATACCCACAAACTCGTCTTGGCTAGTCATGCTAGACAGATTGCTTATATACAATACATATCTTATTGAAAAGATGCTGACATTATAAACAGTATTGTATCAGAGACAAAATATGTTTACATTTGTGTCCCATAGACAGTAGGCCAACAGAATATTTACAAACGCACTCATTACTTGTGACAGGTTTACATCCTGTGTTGATAAATGCCATTTAGAGTACATTCTTTGTGATTTTAATGGAATAGAATGGTGCACGAGTGTCAGGAGTATTTTGACGCCATTGTCCTTGATAACTGAGAGACCAAATGTCCTACATTAACACCAGGCATGTCTATAGTCTGATACGAGTATATCAAATCGTTAAAATAAACCACTGATTTGTCAGAGGAATAAAAGTAACATGCAGTGTCGCAAATATGAGCCGTCGATCCATTTCAACTACTTAGAGCGGCGCATATGTGAGTCGTCGGCCAGGACAAGAGATGTGAGCATATGTGAGCTGGATGGACTATACCAATAGTTATTTTGTTAACATTGCGGTTGCGAATGTGTTAAAACAACATTTTAAATCAAATATATACACCTGTAACTACTTTCCCCCTTTTACATTGCCCGACCAATCACGTTGCAGTAAATTGCCCCCCTCTGCAACTAGGTCCAGTCTCTCAACTTCCATGGTGAAGAATTACCATTACACCTTTTCAATTTTACCAAATTACAATTATATATTTTTGAATTTTTTTTAAAAATAAGACTCAAACTCTCTCTTACTGAATATAATTGAGAGTTTGGGATAGGAAGTAAATTGTAATTCCTGTAATAAAATTTATATTATAAATCTCTGAGGATGATTGCTATGCAATAGAAATGTACATAAGGTACTAAATAAATGAAAAAGTTATTTGTGGTATAGAGGTTTTATTTATTTAAATTAAACATTACACTACAGTTGATTTATAGTTATATCTTTAACTAAGGTTAGTACATAAAAAATGAGTATTGATATAAATTATGGTTGTACGTTACTAAAATTTAGCATAGTTTTAGTAGACATGTTTTAACAGACTAAAAGCAGACAATAGTTTTAACACCAGCAATAACAAATAGCGTATTAAGTACTGAGTGAGTTATAAACTTGCATAATATATGTTGCAAGAATGAATAGATTTAAAGAAAATAAGTAATATTGTAGATTATAATAATAAATTTTAATTTTTAGAGTTTTTACCTTGAAATTAACAGTATTTCATGAATTTAGATTTTTTAAATGTAGATTATAAACAAGTGTGGTCTAAATAATTTCATAAATTGAAGACTTAGAAGGAAATATTGGTTATTTTAACTATTTATCCAGCACATGTACTAATCATGACCAAGCCAGCTGCCAGTCATAATACTTCCCCTTTATACTTTCATAATTATCACTAAGTTTCTGTTGCTTTGTTTATTTTCTTGCCAGTTAAATTTACTTTGTTATTCATCTAGAGTTATTGTCGGTCACTACTACTTTAGGGTTCTGACAATTTTTAGCTTAGTTTTGGTGTGTGTGTTTATATTTACTTGTTGATTGTGTGTTTATATTTATCATATTTATTTTTTTATATACAAAGGATGAAGATATTAAAAATGCAATCAGCTAGAAAAAGTGTCGGAATTCATTGATCAAATTATTAAATTTGATGCATATAGATTCAAATTAAAGTGACAAACGTTTTTACTCGAGATGATAGAAACACAAAATATAAAAATTATTTTTGGATTTTAATATTTTGCTTGAATAAATAGCTTTTTTAATTCAAGTCAATCAATTCTCCTCCCCCTTCTCAAACAGTATGTTGATGGCAAATAAATAATTTTTAAAGCGTTTGTTTACAATCAAAATAAAAAATTTGGAAAAGCTTCATAATATAGAAGTAGGCAAGTATTTTTCTTTTTATCATATTTTCTGAATATTAGTTTGACCACTGAAAACTTAGGTTTATTTAGGTATTTCCTGATTCCAGTGATCCAGAGATTAATTTTTCTTTCAACCAGGTAGCCACCTCTTTTAACCCATTGCTGATCTAATTACATGCACATTGCGGACTATAGTGGGTATTAATTAATCCCTCGTGTCAATTGAATTGTATTTTGCTACAAACATTTTCTCACTTATAATCCACTAAATATTATATTTTCGTATAGGTGCAATTTTTTTATTTCTGATTTTGTACCTTAGTTCATTATTTGTTAATTGATTATTATGTGTAATCATGATTAGTAAAATCAAATTAAAAGTTACAGTTTAAAATTTGCTTTAAATTCTAGGCTTCCACTATTATTGTTCACTTTGAATAAACACAAGTACACACTAATTAGAGCTAGGGACTGACATTGAATAAAACCTATCTGAGCTTCTCACTCCAGTTGACAAAAACTTCTGAAGCATTCTATTATGTTTAGATGTCTGACAGAAGGTCAATAAATGGTCAATAATTATCTTTTTCTATATATGCTGAATGTTTTGAGAATCGATAAAATATTTCTTTGAAAGCACAGAGGTCTAGTCTTGTGTACGACATATCATAAAATAAACTCCCTTAAAGGAAACAAATCAATCAAACAATGACCACATTAATGTCTAATTGGAGTAGTCTTTATACCAACTATTAATAAATTACCGTGACTAGCTGAGCTAGTCCATAAACCACAATGGGTTAATCCTGGTTTAAGAGCTGGTATGCTTCTGATATTTGACACGGCTCATGCTTCTTCTCTATCCTTCTTCTTACAAGGGGATGTAATGGTTAAATACCTCCTAATGACCCCTATAGAGATATATAGATGGATTTGCTTCAGGTACATGACCTTACACAGAATATGTCTTTTATCTCTTTTATATCTTCTATCAATGGGGTTTATGTTTGTACCTTAATTTTGTTTATATTCACAATTGATTCTTATCCTTCAAGAGTAATAACAGTTGTACTGCCTTATTGCCCTAAACCTAGAGGACTGGTCTGAAATAATTTTTCTCGCAAGAACTTTTCAACATAGATATTAACGAAATTAAACTGTTTGTAAATGACTCCTCCCTTCCCTATAGATCTTAATAAATTTGTTCATAACCTGTTTCTAATTTGACCTCATGTAATTTGACAGTTGTTGATTACTCTGGAATAAAGTAAAGGAAAGTAATAAGTCTGAGAGGAGTAAGTGCTTATAGTGATGGTATATGAAGACATAGATGGAGTTATGGATTTCATGTATTACCTAATGTTAAACAACCAGGTAACCCTGTTAATTTAAATATCGTCAGCAGTCGCTTAGATGAAAATGACACTAAGATTGAAATTATTTTAAACAAGTTGAAGCCCTGGTTAGGTTTATGAACATTTATAGTTTTCTTTTAAGATTAACTCTACATCGGGCAGATTGTCTAAACTCTATTGTAACAAGAGTTTTTTCAGTTTTTTTAGTAGTTACATTTGTTTTAAATATTATATATAGCTAAATGAACAACAATAAATTTAAAAAAATTCAAATTATTTGTATATATTTAGTTGCATTTAATAAATGATAAGATACTAGTATCGTATTTTTTATCTAAACATACTAATGTCAGGAAATGATAAAATATGTCCTGTCAAGTGTAAAAATGGGGTTTGAGCTGATAAAATATTGACAGGTCAAACATAATGTTAAAGAGAACTAAAATATAATAACATAGGTTTATAATAACAACAATGACTAGATCTGTGGGAAATTAATCACTAATTAATTATTTCTTTATTTTTACAGATGTTGACATTCTATACGTTGCAAATAAAAATAGACAATGTTTTTGATAGTTTTTTATATGTTTTTGAGTCCTCTTGTTTTTAAGTGTAAAAATAAACTACAATATAAACTTAGAAAAACTGTAGGTTATAGTGCACAACTGTTCTATTATGGGGCTTAAGTTTGTCCCTAGTACATACTAGCATCGGGTCTCTACATCATTATTGACATCTGTATTTTATTATTTGGCGCAGCTACTAAATATTTTACCACAAATAGTATTAACATTTACTTCCTAATTTTAAATAATAACATATATATTAACAGTCATTTGAAATTAATATTGATTTACTTCTTTTTTGTGTTGCAGGGATATACAGTGAAACATTTTGTAGCAAGATTTCTCTGCCTTATTCTGCTTCCTGCGATTCTGTATATTAGTTTCTTTTATATACATTTAGCAGTTTTAAGTAAAAGGTAAGACATGAAATATTACATTTTTAGTATTAGAACAAATGTATAAGTTGTGTTCAGCATTAACGAGAAATTTCAGTTGTTAAAAAAAACCTTTGTACTTCCACACTAACTTATCACTAACTTGCATTGTCTCCAGTATACAATAGGTTCTTGTTGTTATAATAGTCATCTTGAGTGTTTTGCATTACTAATTTGATATTTTAGAAGTTTGACTAAAATCACTTACTGTAAATCCTCAGCACTTGCATTTCTTTAGTGTAGTGTATTGTTCAATGCTGTGAGATACAACCAGAACTATATTACTTTTTAAAGTTTTGTGAGTATCTTTCTGCTTTGATTTTTCTCTATGAAGAACTTATACGTTATATAAGATGTTTTATTTAACATTTATAAAAAATGTATTGACTTTGGTTTTGTGGTATATATAATTATACTAAATTATAAATTTATATGTATAATTATTATGAAATGATATTTATTTGATTTAAAAAGCAGAATTTTAAAAATTCATGAATATTTTATGTAGTAGGTTGATTGAAAATTTTTAAAAGTAAATTTTTAAATGAAAATTATGAAGGAATTAAATGTTTAAATTATTATTCATGATCACTTTGTCTCCAGTCGTTGCTGTTGCAAGAACTTATATTTTAATTTTTTTTTGTCTTTCTTCTAGCTCTCTGTAATCAACATAACCCAGCTTAATACTTTTTCTCTCTTTTTAGTAATCTATTCCTTGGTTGCTTTTGATTTCCTGCCTCTGTTTTCATCTCACCCATACTCATAGGAATCCTGCTTTCCTCCATTCTCTTCATATTATTTCAGCCTCGGTATTTCTTTGTTCTCCTTCAATAATTATTCAGTCAAATATCAAAATCTTGTTGCTGTTCATGACGAGCTGGTTGTTAATTCTTAATATACTTTGGAATTACTTGCAACCAGATTTTTTTTTAACTAAAAATTGTTAAATTGTTAACTTACTTTTGGAGGAAACTTTTTCGTTTTACGCCTTACGGGTAAGACGAAAACGTTTCCTCCAAGTGTAAGTTAACAATTTAACAACTTTTAGTTAACAAAAAGTCTGGTCGCAAGTAATAGCAAAAGTGTAATAAGAATTATTCAGTCATTAAGTATTCCATAACACTCCTTTTTATCTCCAACTGTTCTCCCTGATATCTCTTAGAATTTGTTTATTCCATTTATCTTAATCATTCTCATACATACATCCATATATATATATATATATAGATTTTTTGGACTAGGAGACTGACAGACTTACCTTGGTAAGAGTCCACTCTGTAGTCTTGAAATAGAAACACATAAAAGCACTTAAACAATGATATATTTCAACCACACAGTGGTCTTTGTCACATGACCTCTTGTTTGTGACAAACCTAGCCTAAACTTTGCTCAGCACAGTACATAGGCCTGACCACGGATGGTCTGAATATCAGAATGAATGGCCACAGACATGATGTTAAAATTATGAATATGGATAGACCAACAGCTCAACATGCTGCGAGTCACAACATCACAACTTTTGATGACTGCTATACCACAAAAATAATTAAATCACTCCCCCCTGATTGCAATCCCTCAGAACTGAGAAGGTGGGAACTATCATACCAGTGGTATACCAAGTCCAGAGAATCCCCTAACCTCAACATCAGATAAATCCATTCATTTCCCCCCCCCCCCTAATAGCCTTATCTCTTTTCCCCTGACAGACTTATATAAACTATAATCACTCATATGCTCATGGAAACAATATATATATATATATATATATATATATATATATATATATATATATATATATATATATATGAAGTTAAAAGTCAGTGCAACGGAAAAACAATGGATAATGTTAAATATCAAGAATATATATATATATATATATATATATATATATATATATATATATATATATATATATATATATCTTTAATCTGTGCATCTGTGACATCTGATTTCTACTCTACACAATCTGTGATTACAATTATTTTATTTCATTCTCTCATATTTCTTTTTGTGTTTTCTCTTCGATTGACAAAGACCACTGTGTGGTTGAAATATATCATTGTTTAAGTGCTTTTATGTGTTTCTATTTCAAGACTACAGTGTGGACTCTTACCAAGGTAAGTCTGTCAGTTTCCTAGTCCAAAAAATCTAAATAATCTTTACCAACCAAAACTAACCTAAATATATATATATTTATATATAGATAGATTTTTTGGACTAGGAGACTGACAGACTTACCTTGGTAAGAGTCCACACTGTAGTCTTGAAATAGAAACACATAAAAGCACTTGAACAATGATATATTTCAACCACACAGTGGTCTTTGTCAATCGAAGAGAAAACACAAAAAGAAATATGAGAGAATGAAATAAAATAAATATAAGTTGTAATCACAGATTGTGTAGAGTAGAAATCAGATGACACAGATGCACAGATTAAAGATATATATATATATATATATATATATATATATATATATTGTTTCCATGAGCATATGAGTGATTATAGTTTATATAAGTCTGTCAGGGGAAAAGAGATAAGGCTATTAGAAGGGAAAAAAATGAATGGATTTATCTGATGTTGAGGTTAGGGGATTCTCTGGACTTGGTATACCACTGGTATGATAGTTCCCACCTTCTCAGTTCTGAGGGATTGCAATCAGGGGGGAGTGACTTAATTATTTTTGTGGTATAGCAGTCATCAAAAGTTGTGATGTTGTGACTCACAGCATGTTGAGCTGTTGGTCTATCCATATTCATAATTTTAACATCATGTCTGTGGCCATTCATTCTGATATTCAGACCATCCGTGGTCCGGCCTATGCACTGTGCTGAGCAAAGTTTACATTGTAGCTGGTATATGACATTTTTCGATGTACAATTATGATGACCCTGTATTTTGAAGACCATTTTTGTTGTTTGGCTGTTGAAACTATTTGCTGAGGGGTGTATTGGACATGTCTTGCATCTAGGTCTATTGCATGGGAAGGAGCCATGAGGAAGTTTGAGTGGTTTCTCTGCATCAGGTCTGGTAGTATTTTGTATGTTGTGTTGTCTGACAGATCACTGCAGCGATCCATCCATACAGACAGATCCATACAGATCCATCTTTGCTTGACGATCTATTCCATACAGTCAAGCAATCAGGGGTAAGAGAATCTGTTCGAATGATAGGGAATTGGAAGATTTTAATAGAAAGATATCAACAGCCTTCCAGAGAAGAGGATACCCAAAAAAACTGTCAGACATCACAACATACAGAATACTTACAGATAACCCCACTACAGAATTCAACAATTTACTCTCGGACCTACTCAAATATACAGCTCCTGAACAAAACATTTCGGAAACATCTCTAAAATTATTATATAATGAAAACCCCTCTACTCCTCAATTCTATATATTACCAAAGATCCACAAAAACATAATCCCTCCACCTGGTAGACCAATAATTGCTGGCTGCAATTCAGTAACGGAAAGAATTTCAGCTTTCCTCGACTCACACCTTCAACCCTTCGTAAAGAACCTTCCATCACATACCCAGGACACCAATCATTTCATAGAGCGACTCTCACAAATATCTGTAACTCTACCCCCGGTAACTATTTTGGTCACCATAGATGTCACCTCTCTCTATACCAACATCCCTCATGCACACGGCCTATCTGCAATAGAGAATTTTCTAAACAAACGCCCAGGCAAGCCTTCTCCCACTATCCATGTCTGTCATATACATTATCGATCTTTATGGCTTTGTGACAAGTAGAAACAAACATTCCGAGTTGAACGTTGAGTGGTTATTATACTTAAATAAGTAGTAGGTAGTTTGAATTTTTATGCGTTATTTTTATTTCTCTGTCTTTTTTATTGAATTTTATTTTTTGTCATGCAGTATTTTATCATTTGTATTAGTTGATATTTCATGTAAATTTCCTTTTTTTTGTTGTAAACCGATAAATAAAACAACATTTTAATGTCTAATACACTGTTTTAATGTCCCAAATAAACCTGTATATGGAAGAAATAAAATTTTTGAGATGAAAACAACGGACACAATAATTAGAGCAAGACGACTCTTCACTGTGCGACAAAATGGTTCTCAAGGACCTTAGATCGCACATTAAAGCTAAATCAATGCTCACAAAAAAAAGACGAAAGTGACAAATTTTTTTGTTAAAAAGTTAAAGTATTATGTGTAAAGGAAATTACATATGTACATACATACTTACTTTTGACATATACTTATGTACGTATTGTAAATAGTTAGGCATATAAATGTACATGGGTTAATCCGTCAAATACATCGACATTTTAAATTATTTTCTGTATTTATTTTGTCCTCTGAAGATTATTTGTGAATTGCATTAACCGGGTTCATTATTTGTGTAACTAATGAAATAATAATCTATTATCGATCGTTTTGCGTATTCTTTGTTCATAGCGGATTATCCGGGGAATTCGTTATCCGGCGTTGCCGGGCCACCCTATTCCACGGATAATCGGGAGTTTACTGTATATGAAGTTGATATATTACTATTGTAAATACTTTTATCCACCACTAAGTGCAATAATTTTACCTTGTGTGATGAGGCACCTTTCGGTCACTTGACCATTGTCGAATCACTGATTATTTTTCTGGTGTAGATGTTTGTCCGTGATGTTGGTAATTGTTGGCGTTACATGCATTTTCTCTTAATTTGCGTGTATGATATTTTTATATAGTATATCTTCTGTATATGTAGTCTGTAGGTCCATTAAATTCTTGTGTGTGTTTTTATAAATGGGTTTTTGTGTAGTGAGTTTAATTCTATTGGGTTAATATTTATTTCAAGTATGGTTAGGTTATTTTCGTAGTTTGTTATTTCATGTTTATGTGATATTAGGTGTGCTGCAACATTTAATACTTTTGTATTTTTATTTTTGAAAGCTCTGTAATGTTCTTCAAATCCTATTTTAAATGATCTGGTCGTTTTCCATATGTAAAATGCGTTGCAGTCGTTACATGTAATTTTGTAAATTCCTGATAGGTTATGTTTTTCTGTATTTGTTTTGTGATTTGTGTTATTAAGATATTTTATTATTTTATTGTTTGGTTTGTATGTTGGAGTGTAGTATTCTTTGTTGTATATATTTGTTAGTTTTTCTATTTTGTTATTGGTGTATTTATATTTTAGGTAGATTTTTTATTTTTATTATTTTTGTGTTCAGGTTGTAGTGTTGTGTTGAGATTAGGTTGTTTTGTAAATTTATTGTGTATGTTTTTTATAAGGTGTTTGTTGTAACCATTTTCTATTGCTATTTTTGTAATGTTATCTAGTTCTTTATTTAATTTTTGTTTGTTATCTTGTGTGTATTTTATTGCATATATCATGTTACTGTTCAATATATATATATATATATATATATATATATATATATATATATATATATATATATATATATATATATATGTGTGTGTATGTGTGTGTGTGTATGTGTTTATGATTTTGAATAATTCTGTTACTAAATTTTGTATTTGTATGTTTAGCGGAAATGGTGATGGGTTCTATAGCTCAGCTTTCCAATCTCAACTCGAAGGGAACTCACTTCATAATGCTAGTATGCCAAGAGGTATTTATTTATAAAGAAGTTATACTATATAATACTGGATTAACTGTAGTTTTTATTGTTGTTTAAGTAACTTAAAAATACATTCTAAAGAAGAAAAAAGTGATTTTAAATGCCACAAACCATAACCATAGTGGTTAAAATGTACATTAATATGCAAACGTAACGTCACTTAAAACACACTCCCTTAACAGTTTATTAAAGACATTTCATTACCAAAAAACTATATTAAAATAAGGCTGTAAAGTATCTGATTAAAAAATTGAGTTTGTCATTGAAAAAACGTTTCCTGCATAATGTAACTGATTGGCGAACAAATAAGAAACCTCTATTTTCTTGAGTCTTGCAACAACAGTTTGCATATTGACATGTGACTTACTACTGATGGTGTACCGCCACTGTTATGAAATATAATTTCCAAAACTGTACCCTACATTAGGATTTAGAGTCCCCCTCTTCAAAAAGAATGTTGAATCATAACCCTCCATGGACATAGCTATGAGGATAACACTTTAATTATTTATAAATAATGAATATCAAACAATTACCTGGAGTTGTCAGGATAGCCATTTGTTATGAACTTTGTTAGGATAAATACAATGTCTCAGGTGAAACAAACAATTTTTACATAGTTTTTGGTTACTATATAATTTGTTTTTTTGTTACATGTTTACAGTAAAATTTTTTACAAAGCTGGTATGAAAAATTGCAACTGCATGCTTTTAATTACCACTTAAGTATAGAAAATTAGTTGATTTGACAATTGCTTATATATTAAATAAATTAGTTTTACAATTAATTACATTATAAATAGGTTATAGAAATAATAATAATAGGTCACTTTCACAGTGTATGGTCTGTAGGACCGGAAGTTACATTATTTTATTAATGAAGGCTATGTTTGTCTGGTGTAAAGTTGTACAGGTTGCTTTGCTAACTTGTATCCATATAATTTGAAAATTTACTCACAAACCTGAAAAGTTAAAAACCTAAGACTAGGATTTACAGGTCCAAATCTCTCAGATGTACTAAGTTCCAGCAATCGGTTGTCGCATGCACATTTGGATTTTCACATTTTTCACAGTGATACAGATTGTGAATCATTTATGTTTCCTTTCAGATATGGCAATAAACATAGCCCTTTAAAAATAGTAATTACGTTTTTATTGTAAATACATTCCATTATTCTGAGATTTACATCTTATTGTTTCATTGAAACTGTACGAATTCATATGGCGAGCTAAAATAAACGCGATAGAAAATTGATTATACTGGATATTTTGTTATATTGATATTCGTTATAATGGGATTTGACCTGTATTTTATATTGCTGTTTTATTAAGTAACATTACATTTTCACAGTTTGAAGTCTGTTTTTAAATTTGTATTTTTTTGAAATATTAACCCTGTTAATTGCTCATGACATTTAACCCTTAGCACTCGACTGTCGGAGGAGCCCCGCCAAGCATATATTGCAGTTTACTCGTATGTCAGGGGTCACCCGACATGATTTTCAAATGCCTATAACTCATCTGCGGTGAAGCTCTCGACATTCAATATTTTACCGTTTGGTGCTACACTCTATTGACAATAATGTGAACTAAGTTGAAAATGTCTAGGAATATGTGAGTCATCACAAAATCTAGTTTGCTGCTACGTTGTAAACTGCAAGTAGGTTATACTTTTGCAGGTTATTTATTTATTCGTAATTTGCCGTGGCTTCACATGCAATTAGTGACTCTGAAATCCTGATCTTTTACTTCATCCTGATTTATTAGAATGTAGTTCAGTTTCATAAACAAAATAATTAAACCAACAGGTATTTGTAAATATATCCAGTTTATGGGTGGTGTAGATTTAGCTGTTCAATATAATGAACCGTGCAGTTTTGTGAGACGAACAAATAAATGGTGGAGGAAAATGTTTTTCTGGCTATTAGATGTAGCTGTAGTAAACAGTTTTATTATCTATAATAACAAAAAAAGGAAATGAGAGAAAATCCTGTTAAACAAAAATAGTTTCGCCAAAACTTGGTGAGGGGACGCATTGGTGATATCAGGAATAACCCCTATAGTGAGAGGGGTCGGCCATCAACTACTGACAAAGAAGAAAGACTGAATGGGAAATTACATTTAATCTTTTCCAATGATAAAAATAGTTCTAAGGATTGTGTTGTTTGCAGTAACAGGAAGATAAAAGGAGGTAGAAGGGGAAACAGTTTTTCACTGCAAAACATGCAGCAGAAAACCAGGACTTCATCCGGAAACTGTTTTGAAAGATATCATACTCTGCAAAACTACAAATAAGATAATAAAATCATGTACATACAGTATTAGTGAATAAAAATATCTTAGTTTACTAAAATCATGTAAGAGAAAACAAAGTTTTCCATAAACAATAATGCAACTTGCAGGCGAGGAATTTGTCTCAATTTAATTAAAAGTGGGAATGCAAAGCATGTTAAAAAAATCCGAGTGCTAAGGGTTAAAACAACTTTTTTCATGGTTAGAATGCATTTTTAAGTAAAATATGTAAAAAGAAAAGAATGATATAGTTGATTATATCTTTGAAGTGTTTTTTTTTAAAATTATAATGTTTACTTATAGTATTTAGAAAGTATATTGTTTTATTAACAAATTCATGCAAGTTATATCTCTCTCTACTTTCCACTTTATCTCAGCATATGTCATCATTTGATCCAATCTTGCTCTTATACAATTTTCTCCTGTTGTAACGGTTGCTAGCTCTACGTCACAGGTCAGGCGTAATAATAACCGTCTGTCTGTAACACTCTTCAAATCTTGAAGGTAGAACTACGTTACTTAAGTGAAATAAGTATTAAATATTTTAAAATACAAAGTTAAACCGTTTAAACTAGCAGAGTCGCGCATTTGTAACGGTTATGTGTTTTTAGTTTTAGATTTAGTTCTAGCTCACAGGTCAGGCGTAATAATAACCGTCTGTCTGTAAGGCTCATCAAATCTTGAAGGTAGAACTACGTTACTTTTTGAAATAAGTATTGAATATTTAAAAATACAAAGTAAACCATTTAAACTAGCAGAGTCTCACTAAATTAATATTTAAAGGCTTATTAAATTGAGATGTATGGGATTTGTGTGCTCTTAAATAATTACTCTTTCAACTTCAATTAAAGCAAATAACACACATTTTATTTAACCAAAAAAATAATATAAATTACAATCATAATACATATTTCCTAGACATTGCTTCAGTTACTGATTATTGAACATTTAATATTTGACTTATGACTTTGACTTTTTACGTATAGCAATCAATCAATGAATCAATCAATCAATCAATCAATCAATGGCTGAAAATGGACCTGTATTCGAGTTTGCTTGCTTGCTATTTTCATAATAAAATATTACAATTTAAGATGAAAACAAATGCACAAAATGATGCATAAATTACATTTATATACATGTTCAAAAGTTTAAAGTTCATTAATTTTGTGTTAAACTGTCTAACATTTTAAATTTTGTAATAGTTCACTAAAATTTGAAATCGTCCACTTAGCTGTTTTAACAAGTTGTAGCCTCGCATCCTTCTAGTGGAAAATCTTACAAGATCCTTTCAGTAAATTCAGCGTTACATCTTTGTACTTGGCTAAGTACGCTGTCTTCTACATTAAGATTATAACGAATTAATAAAAAAATGACTGTTACATTCTAATTTGAAAACTAAACTTTTCCTCGCTCTCGGATACGTCCGTTGCCTTCTACATTTTAGCTAAAAGAGAATTAAATTACCGTTGCAAGCAGGCCTCCTAGCTACCGCGCATCGCATGTGAGCACACATACTTTAATTTACTTGTTTTTAAACTCTTCCCACAGATGCCACTACCAACCAGAGATTTCATTAAAAATATTTCTAATAAATCACAATTTTTTTATATAGTTGCATATTGTCACATTTTTTGAATACATTCTCGTTTGTTTTCTGAAATTTCCATTTTAATATGTAACACCATCTAAAGTGTGTTACACTGTTTTTATATACTCTGAATGATATCATTCATATCAATGCACTTTCCCATAAAACTGTTACCACATTAGTTTTAAAAATACAATCTAACCTAATTCCGAATATTGTATTTATTTCCAAATCTCATAGCTTGTATTTGAAAGATATGAAAGTTGTACCTTTATACTTTTTGGTAGACTGTACCATCATTTGATAATCTTTTATAGAACAGTATATAAAGGAAGTTAAAGATGTCATCATGTAGATGCTTAAAAATTCTAACTTCGAAAGTAAATTTTGTGACTCAACTTAACTTGAATAACAGCTTTTGCAGAGAGAGAGCTCAAGATAAAAACAATTGTAGCATTTTGATTGGCTCAATTATTTATGAAGTGTTATTTTATTTCCATGGTGAAATTTTATCAAATATTCACTTGCTAAAATTAAAATTAGTAAATATTATGTATAATATTAGTAAAAATTAACAACTAGCAATGCTTAAAATTGTTAAGAGAACATTAAATAATGATGTGAATGAAACAAAATAATAAAAATTATTGTGTTAATAAAATGAAAAAGAGTGTGATAAGTCACATATATGTCATAAACTCTTATTAAATTAATGTGATATTTGTATATTCAAAAGGGATGGCTCTAATTTATGCATATAACTTTTTAGAAGACACATTAGAAGATAAAAGTTCAATTAACAGTTTCAAACCTATGCCTGAGTATAGATCAGACCATTTAGTTAACAATAGTTGCCTATGCCTGTGTATAACTATTCATTTCTATAGCAACATGGGAATTACCGCATTTTCTCAGTTTTGCCGATATCATTCTTTATATTGGTTATTCTACTTTACATGTCTTTAACTTTAGGCCTATCAGAGTTTCTTTAATGAAGAAAAACGTATTTGGTAAAGTGTGGCGACCAAGAGTATCAGACATTTATTTGACAGATGTTGATTTTGGTCAGATAGTGTGTGTTTATGTTTCGAGTTTGTTGTTGTTTGCTCTAAATTTATCTTTCAGTTATTTAGTATATTTAATTTTTATTGTTAGGGATATTACTTTATAGATATAATGGCTAAAGGCACTTTGGGAAGCGATTCAATACGAGATATGTTGCTTTTAGACAGTAACAGTGACTGTAAAACCGATCTAGTGAGAGGTACAATCTCCATATCTTTCATTGATGAACTAAATTGAAATGTAAATGACCCAATAATAGAGTTTTCTAAATTTTAAAAGAAATATTTCTAAATTACATTTTCTTTTACCTTTAAAATGATATATAACGTATAATATTTCTTTTCATTAAAATGTAAATTATGTGTAGTGAAGTAAATGATTCGTACAGTGTTGCTATTTTATTTTTGTTTACTTTTTTATACATTTTTTAAAGGAGAATAACACCATCTATATGTAAGAAATCAATTGATATGTATATATTTCCTGAAAGCTTGTTCCCTTTATGTATATTCATTTTCTTTACAACAATGTATAATTTCTTGAATTTTGTAGTCCATTACATTCGGTGAATCTTATTAATCACTTAACAATAGTTTATGACTATCCGAACTTTAAATTTCGTAAATTTGTTAAAACTTATTGAGACAGAACGTTTTCGATCGCTATATGCCGATCCTCATCAGTGTCTTCTAAACTATTGTTTAAGTGATTAATGTATAATTTGTTGTAAATATGGTATTAATTATATGTCAAGAATGTTTTATATTTTACCTAAAAAGCTCTAGGCAGATAGAGATGGGCGCCTACTAAGGGGCTAGACTTCAAAGTGTTAATTCACTGAATTGTTTAACATTGTTTTGATTCTAAATTTAAGTCAGACTGTGCTGACATTATTACTATATATATGATGATAATCAGTAAAACAAGTTGATAAAAAAACACCAACAAGCAACTTAGTCAGGTGGTGGATAATTATAAATTACAAACTATCTGTGATTGTTTTGTTGAATCTGTTTAGGTTAAAAGTTACAAGTGTGAATTATTACCTGCTTTATTGTGTAAATAAGTATTAAATATACAGTAATAATAACAAATTCATAAAAGAAATACAAATACAATCTAAATTTGATACTATATTCAATGTCTATAATGTTAAGTCAACAAAATAAACTTGGCAATTTGTAAAAATTTAGCAACATTTCTATTTCTAATTTAACTTATGTTTTATATTTCGCATTATTGTATTATTCATTCCTGAGGATGTTGGTACTGTTTATTCACAAAAAGCTTTGAATAAAAATTAATAAATAATTTTTGTATTTGAATAACCTTAGTTGTTTTGATTAATATACATGAAAACATACATACATACATACATATATATATATATATATATATATATATATATATATATATATATATATATACACATATATACATATATATATATATATATATATATATATATATATATATATATATATATATATATATATATATTTAGGTTAGTTTTGGTTGGTAAAGATTATTTAGATTTTTTGGACTAGGAGACTGACAGACTTACCTTGGTAAGAGTCCACACTGTAGTCTTGAAAAAGAAACACATAAAAGCACTTAAACAATGATATATTTCAACCACACAGTGGTCTTTGTCAATCGAAGAGAAAACACAAAAAGAAATATGAGAGAATGAAATAAAATAAATATAAGTTGTAATCACAGATTGTGTAGAGTAGAAATCAGATGACACAGATGCACAGATTAAAGATATATATATATATATATATATATATATATATATATATATATATATATATATATATATATATATTAGGGATGGGCCGATTCCTAAAATTTTCGATTCCGATTCCGATTCTAAAATTTTCCTTTCGATTCTCGATTCTTTAGTCGATTCTCGATTCTTTCATGTTATATTAGCTTACCTGCTAGGTCTCTAATAATTAATTTAGTTAACATCTTGGTCATACGGCAAAACCCTTTAAAAGTTCTGTTTCAATGTAATAGGCTACTTAATACCTTCGACTTTGATTTATCAATAGGAATTTTTCAGATAACACGTGATATAGTTGATAGTTCAACTACATGAACTGTTTTACCTGTAAGTTTATATTACTGTACATTATTTTGCTACATTTGTAGCTACTGTGCGGATCTTTTTATCATGTAATAAATAGTTTCATTTGCTATTATAATCGTGTTTATTTTCTTTTCGCTCCGAAATATATTACATTACTGTGAGAGTGATATCTGTCAATAATGTAATTGATTGAGGTTAGGTTTCGGAGGAATAATACAGTGTTTCTGTTATCCGTCTATTCGCTCAACCATCCTCGCCATGGTTAATCGATTTTTTACTGTACTTTTTTTGTGTTTTGTTCTGACATCTATAAATCAGTGGCAGTAAGACACTTGGAGGTGGGTAGTGTTGTATCGAAGAGAGAGAGAGACGAGCGATGTCAAACGACCAGAAATGGTTACAATCTTGATTGTTGTTGCTTCTTAAATAATAATATTTTCGTTTAATTTAATCATTTAATTCATCCAAATCAACTAATACAAAAGTAAGATATAGTTGGTAATTAATTATTTTTCCAATAAATTACTCCACACACATATTTTAATAGTTAACAAAATAGGAATCGGAATCGACACTTTTATGAATGAAGAATCGAGTATCGACGATTCCTCGATACCACTAGAATCGACGATTCCTGGAATCGAGAATCGGAATCGGCCCATCCCTAATATATATATATATATATATATATATATATATATATATATATATATATATATATATATATATATATATATATATATATATATATATATATATATATATATATATATTGTTTCCATGAGCATATGAGTGATTATAGTTTAAATAAGTCTGTCAGGGGAAACTATGTCTCATCTCAGGGAAACAGCCTTATCTCTTTTCCCCTGACAGACTTATATAAACTATAATCACTCATATGCTTATGGAAACAATATATATATATCTTTAATCTGTGCATCTGCATCTGGGATCTGATTTCTACTGTACACAATCTGTGATTACAACTTATATTTATTTTATTTCATTCTCTCATATTTCTTTATGTATTTTCTCTTCGATTGACAAAGACCACTGTGTGGTTGAAATATATCATTGTTTAAGTGCTTTTATGTGTTTCTTTTTCAAGACTACAGTGTGGACTCTTACCAAGGTAAGTCTGTCAGTCTCCTAGTCCAAAAAATCTATCTATCTATCTATCTATCTATCTATCTATATATATATATATATATATATATATATATATATATATATGAGATGTTATTATTATTACTTGTAAATAATTTTTTCCACCACTAAGTGCAATAATTTTACCTTATATGATGAGGCACCTTTCGGTCACTTGACCATTGTCGAATCCTAACCTATATAACATATATATATATATATATATATATATATATATATATATTTATATATTTTTAGGTTAGTTTTGGTTGGTAAAGATTATTTAGATTTTTTGGACTAGGAGACTGACAGACTTACCTTGGTAAGAGTCCACTCTGTAGTCTTGAAATAGAAACACATAAAAGCACTTAAACAATGATATACTTCAACCACACAGTGGTCTTGGTAAGAGTCCCAAGACTCTTTTATGTGTTTCTATTTCAAGACTACAGAGTGGACTCTTACCAAGACCACTGTGTGGTTGAAATATATCATTGTTTAAGTGCTTTTATGTGTTTCTTTTTCAAGACTACAGTGTGGACTCTTACCAAGGTAAGTCTGTCAGTCTCCTAGTCCAAAAAATCTATCTATCTATCTATCTATCTATCTCTATATATATATATATATATATATATATATGAAGTTAATATATTACTTTTGTGAGTAATTTTATCCACCATTAAGTGCAATAATTTTACCTTGAGTGATGAGGCACCTTTCGGTCGTTGACCATTGTCGAATCACTGATTTTTCTCTGCTGTGGATGCTACGTCCGTGAAGCCGGTGTTCGTTGACGTAACGCGCACTTTTTCTTGATCTGAGTGTATGATATTTTTGTATAGTATGTCTTCTGTATATGTTGTTTGTAGATTCATTAAGTTGTTGTGTAGGTTTTTATAAATGTGGTATTTTTCTAGTGAGTTTAGTTCTATTGGGTTGTTATTTATTTCCAGTATGGTTAGGTTATTTTCGTAATTTGTTATTTCGTGTTAATGGGATATTAGGTGTGCTGCAACATTTGATACTTTAGAATTTTTGTTTTTGAATGCTCTATAATGTTCTTCAAATCTTATTTTAAATGTTCTGGTTGTTTTTCCTATGTAAAAAGCGTTACAGTTGTTGCATGTGATTTTGTAAATTCCTGATAGGTTATGTTTTTCTGAATTTGTTATGTGGTTATTAAGATATTTTATTATTTTGTTGTTTGGTTTGTAAGTTGGAGTGTAGTATTCTTTGTTGTATATATTTGTTATTTTTTCTATTTTGTTATTGGTGTATTTATATTTTAGGTAGATTTTTTTATTTTTATTATTTTCGTGTTCCGGTTGTAGTGTTGTGTTGAGGTTAGGTTTTTTTGTGAATTTATTGTATATATTTTTTATAAGGTGTTTGTTGTATCCATTTTCTATTGCTATTTTTGTAATGTTATCTAATTCTTCATTTAATTTTTGTTTGTTATCCTGTGTGTATTTTATTGCTTTATTTATCATGTTACTGTAAGTGTTAATTTTGTGTGTCCAGGGGTGGTTAGATTTGTAATGTATTGTGGTGTTGTTGGAAGTAGGTTTCCTGTATACTGTAGTTTCTATTTTATTATCATTTATATTTAAAGTAATGTCGAGGAAGTTGATTGTTCTATTTGTTTCTGTTTCAACGGTGAATTGTATGTTTTCGTTGTATGTATTTAGTTTGTTTAATATTATGACGTGTTCGTTGTGAATGGTAGGTTGGTATATTACAAGTATATCATCTACATATCTTGTCCATAGTGAGATATTGTGTGTATTTATTATAGGTTTAATTATTATTTGTTCAAGTAAATATATTTCTGACATGACAGATGATATGGGTGAACCCATGGGGAGTCCTGTTGTTTGTTTATAATATTTATTGTTAAATTGGAAGTAATTTTGGTTACATTAATGTAAAATAGCAAGCAGGTATCATGGACCTTGTAAATGCCAAAGGGAAAACAAAACAAGAGGTAAACTCAAACCGGGGTCATTATAAAATAGAAGAACAATAAATAAATAAAAAATATACACTTTAATTGTTTTCTCATTTGAATGTATAGTATTTAAATGTAATCATACCTAACTGTATACTAGTAGACAATATTCAACAGCAGATAGCAGATAATGAATTAATTAGAATTAAACAAAAGAGGCAATGATAAGCTGTAAAGTAAATTAGAGTACAAAATAAGATAAGCTCCCTTGTAGTATGATTCTATCATTGTAAAATGTTCTAATTGATTGAGGTTATATAAAATCTTGATTGATTTGTGTAAACTCTTTTGTACCTCTGTACTCTATAATTTAATGAATTATTATGGTTTTTATTTAGTTAAACATTTAATAAGAAAATTTAACATTAAAACTTTAAATAATGAGGCTTTTACATAACAGCTAAAAGGCTGTATTCATAGAAATGTCTAAAATAGTAATATAATAAAATATGCTACTCATTTTCTAAATAAATTTTGCATGTATTTTTTTTATATCTGTACTATTTATATATTTCTAGAAGTGGCATTTGGCTCAGTTATAACATTGAAAAACCACAGAACAGGTGGTGGGTATCTACATTCTCACTGGCATCTGTATCCTGAAGGTGTAGGCTCTCGGCAACAGCAGGTGATTTAATTTATATCATCCTTATGCAAATTAATTTAGACACTTTCGTATATACATTCTATAGTTTTGGAATTAAACCCAGTAAAAGTAAGTTATTAAAATAATAAAAGAATTAAAACTTTGTACTATTGCTAAAATAGAAGGAAATTTGCTTCATTTTACAAAAAAGATTAATCAGGTATTTTTGCTTTCAGATAACAACTTATACGCATAAAGATGAGAACAATAAATGGCTTATAAAGAAATATAACACTGATGCAATCAATGGTACAGAACTTCTGAGACATGGGGATTTGATCAGGTTAGAGCATGTTATGACAAGACGTAACTTGCACTCTCACCGAGAATTTGCTCCTGTCACTAAGAAACATTATCAAGTTACAGGATATGGAGAGGTAAGAAATAAAAGATTTGCAAATGAAAGGTATTTGGCTGTTTATATTTCACATCTGTTTTCTTAAAGATTATAAAATTTATAGCTATACTTTACTTTCTATGATTCCCCAAAGGAGTATTATAATTCTTTCATTTAAATAATAAAAAACCCAGTACAAGATATTACAAAGTTGTGTAGGCACCTAAGCCATTAGAGATTGATTCTGTAGCAAATTCAAAGACAGATAAGCAGCTCTGTACTATGTTCAAATAGTTTGTTTTATAAAGTCTATAATCCTCATCAAATTACAGTAAACTCCCGATTATCCGTGGGCAGATTAACCGGTTTGCGGATTATCCGGGGTCTGCCATTGTTTTACAAATATCCAATTTTTATTCCAATCAGATTCATGTGTTTAAATTTCCAAACGGTGAATTACGACGTAAATACGTATAAGGCTTAATAGAAGTTAAGATGAAGGGAATAGATATGTAAATACGTACGTACTAATTTTTACATTGAAAGGGAAGCATCCCGACGCGGGCCAGCGAAATAAAAGGGGCGAGCAGACTACTGTATATAAGAGACAATGACAAAATGCTTGGACGCCTGAAAACTTAATGTGTATCATAAGATTGTAAACAAATGTCAGCTAATCTCGGCTATAAATAGTCTAGGACGTGACATATGCATTATCCATGTCTGTCATGTACATTATCGATCTTTAAGACTTTGTGACACAAGTAGACACTGCGACAAAATGGTTTCCAAGAAACATAGATCGCACATTAAAGCTAAATCAATGCTCACTAAAAAACAAACGAAAGTGACAGATTTTTTTGTTAAAAAGTTAAAGTATTATGTGTAAAGGAAATTACATATGTACATATATACTTACTTTTGACATATACTTATGTACGTATTGTAAATAGTTAGACATATAAATGTACATGTTATAATCCCTCAAATACATCGACATTTTAAATTATTTTCTGTGTTTATTTTGTCCTCTGAAGATGATTTGTGAATTGCATTAACCGGGGTCATTATTTGTGTAACTTATGGTATAATAATCTATTATCCATCGTTTTGCATATTCTTTGTTCATAGCGGATCATCTGGGGAATTCGGTTCCACGGATAATCGGGAGTTTACTGTAGTTCTTTTCTAAATCTCAACTAATACCAGCTATTCAGCTCATGGAAGGTTTTTTTTATAAGGTTTGTCTACTTAATGATTTATAGATTTAGGCTTGTCTTTTGTTTTGTTGTTTTCAACAACAATCCATATAAATGAGCTTTTGATTAGCTATAGTTGTAGATGTATGACTGGATCGTTTTCTGTGCCAAATTAGATGCCCATGGAGAAACACTGAACTGATTATGAAATTCTAGCGAGCTTGTACAGTCATATGTAGTTATTGAAAATGTATCTTGTCACTATATCATATTTTCTAGACTTATTCACCTATAATCATAATTAATAAGTATATATAAATTTAATAGGTAAAACATAAAAGATTGTTATATCGTGTAACTTATGTAAAACATACTTCAACTCTTAAGGCATAATATCACCTGAATTTACTGCTCCTACTAGTGCTGCCCAGATTGTAATAATTAGCAATATTTTGGCATCACAGACAATATATTACTTTGCAGAGAGATTAAATTTGTTAGAATTACTGTTTCATTCTAGATGATCTGAATAATTTTTAATGATGCGTCTTTGTTTTATACATTGTTGCAGGTAAAAAGTAATTTTAAGAAAGTACAAAGTACTTGTCATTTTTATGGTTTCAAGTTATAAAACCTGAAGCCCTCTGTTAATACTATTGTGTTTAGTGAGATCTCGAAATTAAAAGGTTTTTGAAGGTAAATAAATGGATAGGCTTTAAATATGTCATTCTAGAATCATATATAAAACCTTGTAGAAGACAGATATTAACTTGCCATATGTCATTAATTCTGAAAGAAATATATATATATATATATATATATATATATATATATATATATATATGAAGTTAATATATTACTATGTAAGTAATTTAATCCACCATTAAGTGCAATAATTTTACCTTGAATGATGAGGCACCTTTTGGTCAATTGACCATTCAATGGTCAATTGACCGAAAGGTGCCTCATCATTCAAGGTAAAATTATTGCACTTAATGGTGGATTAAATTACTTACATAGTAATATATTAACTTCATAAAGTCAGTGCAACGGAAAAACAATGGATAACGTTAAATATCAAGAATATATATATATATATCTGGTGATGTAGAAAGTCCTCAGAAATATAGGGAAAAATTAATCTTGGTGCCACAAAAATTATAAATTAAAAAAAAAGTATACATTAACCTTACAACATTTTTGTAATGAAACAAAGCACTACATTATATTAGAGATGTGTTACAATAAAGTTACAAAGTATTCAGTTAAGATATGTTTTCTTTTTATAAAAAAATGTTTTTTTAGAGGACAAGGTAAACAGTTTTGCATTAAGGAGAACATTGCCATTTTGATCAGTGCAGTGATGCAACAGTGTATACCCAAATATAGGTAACTTCATTTGTCAACAAAATAGCACGGTTCTATAGAAAACAACTATGATTTAAAAAAAAATTGTGTGTGTATTCTAAAGTGAGAATATTTTTTTTCTTTTTTTAAAAATGTACAATTTTTAACTTGGCATCAGAACTAGATTTTATTATTTTGCTACATTCCGGAGGACTTTATAGATTATTAGGTAGATATTGTCTTCCGATTCGATGGCTAGTCAGTAATTACCATATAAATAGAAAAAGGAGGAGTATTTGTATAAAAATACTGACGTTTCTGTAATTGAGAACAGCTGTCATGTTATATTTAAGAAATGTCTGCAATATCTTTGGAGGCTGTATTTGAAAGTAGTTGCTACAAAAACTAACCTATCAATCATGTATATTTTGTTTTACAAAATTCAGTAAAAACAATTCCAATTTTCAAAATAATAGAGAAATTTCAGATTTAAATCCAGAACCAGAAAACAGGATCTCCGGTAGGAGTTTATAACTCCAGTTAGAGATTGGATTTGATTATATTGGTAACAAATCTTTAGTGTTGCTTGTTTTATTTACAAGTTATATATGTTGTAAATCTGTATACATTTATAAATAAATAAATTTGCAATACAATAGCATCTGATTTATCTACAAATTATATAGATAGCTGTATAAGATGTTTTTTATGTTTACTGGTGACATTTTTTTGGAATAATTATTGCATAATGTAATGACGTTATTACTAGGTACTCCTAATATGTGAATCCGGCATCAAGTAATACTGATATTACAAGATAGGCTATCTTGTATGTCAATGTCTAACAAAGGCTATATGAAAAATTTATAAACAGATTTTCATACAGTTTGCCAGCTAGTGACTAATACTCAATTTATAGCCACTACTGCCCAGCGTGAAAGAATCAGAACTTGAATAAATGAAGCCACATAGATTATTTTTTAAATGTTATGCAAAATTAATATAAAGGGAATATTAAAAATACTGTTCAAAATGATTACATGAATATTTATGGAGCAAAGAGTTTTGGAGGGTAGAATATTCCCAAATAGTTCATAAAGTTTTTTTTATAAACCTTCTTCAGTTAAAAAAATATTTTAAATTGACCAATTTCGTAACAGTTTCAAACTCCCATAAGGAAATTCAAATTATACAATTTCAAAACAGTTTTTCAAAACAAATTGAAAATAATTAATTTTGTAGCTAGGAGTATTTTTGCTTTAACTTATTTGTACACAATATAAGCACTTGCATATTGTAATACATTTTTAAAATTACATTGTTTGATTCTCTAGAATGGCACAGGAGATGCGAACGATGTGTGGAAGTTGCAGATAGTAGGAGGCGTGGAAGGCGATGTGGTCACTACAGTTAGCAGCAGATTGAAGTTTATTCATTACCTGCAACATTGTGTGTTGACAACCAGTGGCAAACAGCTTCCAAAATGGTAATTGTACTTTAATTTGAATTTTATAAAATATTAGCATAAATGTTGTTGGTTAGGGGGAGTATTTATTTTTTGTGCATTATTTTTGTTTAGGGCATATGAGCAACAAGAGGTGTCTTGCAATCCTAATTTGAGAGACAAACATGCAGTGTGGAATGTAGAAGATAATATTTTTGCAAATTGTAAGTATCTAAGTAGATCAAGAGTCATTTAGCTCTAACTTTTCATGGGTTGCTAAATACAAATTGCAAACTGAATGTAGAAAAATTGATCATGCCCAGTGGAGATATCAAATGTTTGTGAACAGTAAAAATAATAAGGAGGAGACGATTATTGGTGCATTGCCAATAGCTATTCAGTATGGATTCTTCATTCAGTATATAGAAACTCCATTCAGTTTCTTCAGACACAAATTTATATACTCTTAAAACTGCCGTTAGCTAAAATATTGAATGCATTTATTCACTAAATCAGCTGCAAAACTTTAAGGAAATATTTATCTTAAGAATCTGTCCTTCATTTCAAATCCAAATGTCTGGAAATCTAATTTATTCTTTTCACTTTATTTCACTGTATTTTTCTCAGGCAATGTCGTAGCTGTTTTAATTTGGTTTTCTTCCTCAGTTTCTGTTGTTTTTTGTCCATTACCCTTTCTAGCCTAACATCAAATTTATTTACATCTATTTATTATATTCGGACATTTATCTTATCGCCAAATTAATGTTTCAAATTCTGTCCTGTAATTTCTTCCAGTTTATTACAATACCAAGGCCTCAGCAATATACAACACTTCAAGAGTATTCTAGTGATTGAATTTCATGAGCTTAATAGATGATATTTTTATTTTTATTAAGGGTGAACAATATTTTTTTACCTTTTGTAGTTAAAAATGTCTTTTTATGATTTTATATTTCCTTTTAGAGTAATTATTATCTGTACTTGTATTTATTGCATGTAATGATCAACAAAAGTGTAAAGTTATTTACATTTCTTTCCCATAAAGCACTGTGTATTAAATTCTGTATAGAAATTTATGGCACTGAAACCATTTTTGCAGCTTTTACTAGCTGTTGTGCATATTTAAGAATTTTGTTAGGGATTGTGCCTTAAACACTAGGGTGTTTGAAGTAGGTTTGAACCCATAACCATAGACACAATAAAATAATTTACCAAATTGATGCTAAACTAATTGTCATTCCTATAGTCCTAACTGATGCTAGAAGTATACATAGTCTCGTGTATATGTTTCTATTTTATTATATACTTTATTTATTATGTACTTTATTATATAAATATTTGGACTTTTTTAAATGGATCAAAGATCTATAAGTTATTAAACAGAAGAAATAACATGAAATTGTTTATATAAACTATAATATTTATTTAGTCACTTTAACATTAGTTTATTATTATCCGAACTTTAAATTTTGTAAATTTGTAAAAACTTACTGAAACAGAATGTTTTTGATCTCTATATGGGGATTTTCATCAGTGTCTTCTGCTTGGAGTTGTTAGATTAAGCGGTGACAATTTTAAAGGCAGGTTTTCGATAGTATCAAAGAGTACGTGTGATTTGTTTTGGGTTTGTTTTTTAATATGTTTGTATTTTGTGTTTGTAAATTTCATATTATTCTAGTGTGTTGAGATATGGGTTTTTTGTTCATGTGTGATATATCTAGGTTATGGTAAATGACTGTGTATTTGTGTCCTGTTTCTTTTATGTGATTGTAGATGTTGAGTTGGTGTTTTGTTTGTGTTCCTCGACTCTTTGTTGCAGCCTGTTTGGTCAATGTAGAATTTGTCGCAGTTTGTGCAGTTTAATTTGTACATGCCTGGTGCTTGTAGTTTAAATTTGTTGTTGGTGTTGTGTTTTATTTTGTATTGTAGTTTGTTATTATTTGTATAGTATAGTTTGTATGTTATTTTGTATCCTGTTTTTTAAATTTATGGGCTATTTTATTTAATTTTCTGTTTATGTATGGTATTGTGATATATTTGTTTTCCCTTCCTGTTGTGTTAATTTTAGTGTTTTATTTTTGTATATTGTGCAATAGTTTGTCTATTATTGTGGTGCTGTATCCATTTGTATATGCTAAATATTTAATGGTGTCTAGTTCTTTGTTTGTGTTTTCTGTGGTCATTGGAATTTATTTGAGTCTATGGATTATGGATCTGTAGGCATCGTGTTTGTGTTGGATAGTGTGGTTTGAGGTGTTATGGATAAGTGTGTCTGTCTTTGTCGGTTTCCTGTAAATGTTGAAGTGTTTTTGTGTGTGGTTTTTTGTTATGGTGAGGTTGAGGAAGTTTAGGGATTGGTTGGTTTCAATCTCTTAGGTGAATTGGAGTTTTGGGTGTATTTTATTAGTGTAGGTGAGGAGGTTTTCGCATTGTCGGGTGTTGCCTCTGTATAGTGTTATGATATCATCGATGTAACTGTGTCAGTAAACGATTTTTTATGCATGTGTATTGTTTGTAAGTATTTTGGTGTTTTCTAAGTATTGTAAAAAAAATTTGCTGAGGATACTGCTGATAGGACTTCCCATGATAGGACAACCACAATAATGGACAAACTATGGCACAAAATATATATATATATATATATATATATATATATATATATATATATATATATATATATATAAACACTAAAATTAACACCATAGGGAGGGAAAACAAATACATCACAATACCATACATAAACAAAACATCAAATAAAATAGCCCAAACATTTCAAAAAAACAGGTACATTACAAAATACAACACAACACCAACAACAAAGATAAACTACAAGCAGCAGGCATATACAAATTAAACTTCACAAATTCGACATTGGGCAAACAGGCCAGAGCTTCAAACACAGAGCCGAGGAACACGAACAAAACACCAACTCAACATTTTACAATCATATAAAAGAAACAGGACTCAAATACACAAACATTTACCATAACCTAGAAATATTACACATCAACAAAAAAAGACCACATTTCAACACACTAGAACAATATGAAATTTATAAACACAAAGACACAGAATACAAACATATTCAAGACTAGAACAATATGAAATTTATAAACACAAAGACACAGAATACAAATATATTCAATGAACAAACCAAACACAAAATCACACATACTATTTGATATCATTGAAAACCTGCCTTTAAAACTGTCACCGCTTAACCTAACAACAACTCCAAGCAGAAGACACTGATAAGGATCACCACGGAGCGATCAAATACTTTCTGTCTCTGAAAGATTTTACAAAATTACAAAATTTATAGTTCGGATAATCATAAACTAAAGTAAAAGTTTAAGTGATTAATTAAGTTTCATCGAAGGTATTGGACTACAAATTTCAAGTGTATAATATTTAAACTGTAATAAATATACTTTACTTATATTACAAAGATTAAAATTAATCTATACTCTATTTTCAACAATTGTAGTACCCAATGTAAGTTTTGAAGTATACGCACCTGGGTTCCTTGAAAGGTTTATAGAATCTCATGCAGTCATGTTCCAAGGTAACGCCGGACTGAAACCCAAAGAAGGAGAGGTTACATCTCGACCCTGGCAATGGCCTATAAACTATAGAGTAAGTGAGGAAATATAGTGAATTTTGTTTATTGTAAAAGTATTGTAAGTATTTATTAATGTGAGTATAACATAATTAATTTAAATGATGCATTCAGGAGCATAAGCATGTAAAAGTATAAACTGAAGTGTTACATCAGTGAATATTATTTTATGCATGACCTCAGTGAAGTTTTGTCAGTGAATGTTATGTTGAGGCCGACTTAACTTAACGAAGCTAAAACATTAATTTTAAAGAAAAATTCTACTTGTTTAAATAATTTATATTCTTGAATCTTAAGAAATTAAATTAGTCTTAAGTTCTTAACACATTCAGCACAGTGGCGATATTGGAGATCTCATCAAACTACTGTTTGTTTTTTCGTTAACTTCCACATATGACGGCAGTGGAATTATTGAAATGTTATGCGGGTTGCATAGCTTGTCGTTACATCTAATATTCGTGTCCATTGTTTTCATCTCAATAATTTTATTTCTACCACATACAGTTTTATTGGGGACACCAAAACTGTGTATTAGACATTAAAATATTGTTTTATTTATCAGGTCACAATTTAAAAAAAAAAATACAAATGATAAAATATTCTATGACAAGTAATAAAACTAAATAAAAAAGTCAGAGAAAAAAAGACAATTTACATAAAAATCTAAAGACCCTACTACTAGAATATGCTACATACTAAAATTAACCACTCAACATATAACTCGGAATGTTTTTTTCTGTTTGTGTCGTGTATCACAAAGCGATAGAGTTCGATAATGTAAGCGCAGACATAGATAATGCATATGTCGCATCCGAGACGATTTATAGCCGAAATTAGCTGACATTTGTCTACTACCTAATGATGACACATTAGGTTTTTGGTCATCCAAGCTTCTTGTCAATTACTCATATTTACAGTAGTCTGTTCCCACCTCAGGTAAGTTTATTCACTCTAATAGGACAATCGTTTATTCTTGCATTAGTTCAGAAAGCTTAGTTTATTTTTATGATCGTCGGTTTTACCCGATATTTTGCCGCGTTAAGTGGTTAAAACCAAAAAAACACTAAAATATAAAAGTAAAACCAAATTACCAACTCCCTGAAGCATTGTTTCAGCATCAAAAAGTTAACTTGGGATGGTCGGATTTAAAAACGACTCAGCCACAATTTTTTTTTTATTTTTTCTGAAGCACTGACGTAAAAATCAAACCTTTATCAAACACTTATCGACACTAGAGAAGTTTTAATTAGACTGGGAGTGAGTGTGCCAGTGCGCTTGTCGTCTCTCAGAAGGGAAGCAGGGAGCGTACCGGTACACTCTCAGTGCCTCGCAAGGGAACCCAGAGCATGCCGGTAAGCTAGCCATGCTGAATGTATTAATACACTGAAGTACATTCATAAACTTAATTTGACTATGCAGGAGTCACTGTGCAATGAGTCTGGCTATGAGCAAAAGTACTGTTTGACTGAAAATAGGCCAATTTATACTCTAAGGGTATCATGAAGTAGGTATAGCAATAGACAAATTTAGTTTGGCTTCAGGTGCTTGATTACTTTTGCTTTGCACCAGCAGTTAGAATGTCAGATGTCTTTTAGTTCGGCCTGTTTTTTCTTTTTGGCTGCTGCGTAAAGATCTAAAATTATTTAAAGATAATTCTCAAATTGACAAGCAACAGCCAGGCCTAGGTGTCATGAGGCAAACAATAAAGAATATAAATTTGTTTTTTATTTGATAGACATGACAATTTACAATAAATTTGTAGTTTCAATAAAGAAACAATCTTTATAATGATTTTCATTTCAGTCTAAGTGAACAGATTTTATGAGAATTATTTGCCTTCTAATTTGTTTTCACATGAAAAATCCAATTGGCAAAGTAAAACAATAAAAGTAAAAAAAATATTTTCAATTATTATTGTTTATGTAATTATTTGATACAAAAACATTATTTTATTTATGCAATATTAGTTCAACTATAAACAGAATTATTGAACAAGTTTTTAACTAAGTGGTACTAGTTTTATTTTCCTCTCTTAAAGTAAAATTTTATAATGGATTCTAATCATAACTATGCTTTTTGACAAATTAAATGGATCCTGAAGTTTAGCTGTACCTTATATTATTTAGGTACCTTGTAATTTAATAGGTTAAAATATATTGATCATTACTTATTTTGCTGTAAACTTTTGGTGTGCAGGGACAGTTTTTCTCTGGCAGTTCTTATCGTATTTACCTTCTGGGTAATCCAGTGATATGGTGGAGCAATTTGGTGTTTCTTGCTGCATTCCTTGTTGTGTTTATTTGGAATTCTATTCGTGAACAAAGAGGGTACAGAGAACCTGATAATGTTGCAGGTATAGTGCCACAAATCCAGTTAAAAATTTATCATAATAATTCAGCCACTTTCTATTGTTTAGCTTCTTCGATTCGTGTGTTTGTCCTCAAATATATTTTAATGTAAATGGTGGCGGGGAAGAATAGGGGGAGGGAAAGAATATAGACAAATGAGTCTTTTTCAATATAAGGTAACATTAAAACAATAAAAATGTGTTTTCAGAAATAGTATAAATGTGATTTCATAAAGTGCCTATGAATGATTGAATGTTATATCAGAAGTTATGGAAATTAAAAAAAACAAACCCGCTTTTAATTTCTTTTTATTAAAATGGTATTTCGTGACTTTAATTTTTTTGATAGACCTGTTATTAAATGAAATGTTTAAATACTATTTTTTTAAATATTTATTGAAGCCCTCTTTTTTAATTTTATAGTGAAATATATTCACATCTTTCTAAACTGATACATTTAGTTGTAGATTATTTTATTATGAAGGAAATTTTTTTTCCTGTAAAAATATAAAAATATCAATGTAGCTTGTTTGTTTTTATCCAAAATTAACCTTCTACAGGGAAATTTAGGAGTTCCTTCTTGATTTAAATTAAAGTCCTATATTAATTGTTACTATATGTGTTACACATTCTTGTTTTTGTTTTGTTCACATTTATGTTCTATTGATTAAATTATTATGCTAAATCACAAAAGTATCATAATTGAATTGCTAACTAACCCTTTGAAAACTACCAGCTGGTAGTTTTGCATGAAATGTCTTGTATTTTGTAAACGTATTATTAGATTTATACTTTTGTTTATTATGTCACACCAAAACTTGAGAACAAGTGAACAATTGCTTCATGAAGCTCTTGATTAGGATGATTCCTCTAACATTTTTGATAAAGATTCAGATAAAGACACTACTTATAATCCAAACGTTGAACCATCAAATTTACAGATATTTCCTGTAAGTGAAGGTTGGCCTGAGTTTATACTTGAGTCATCAAATAGTGACAGTAAAGAGGATTTGTCAAAACAACCAAAACAGTCCAAACAACAACCTATTGTCGAGCCAGAAATTATGGACCTCTGAGTTTCAGCTTTAAATACAAGCGAACCATTCATGCTAAAATAAAACTATTCACACCATTAATTAGCGTGTTTAATTCTGCGTTTATGTATATATCATGCTAACCAATACTTTTAGCATGATTTTTATTAAACGTAGTTATGATATAAAGAAAAAACTACGGTTTTATCACTCTTTTTTTTATTGAAGTTCAACTTTAAAGCATATCTGCATTAAAACCACTAGTTCAATCTTTGTCAAATTTTTATACCATATTATGAGTAATCTAAAAATGAAATTTTGAAAATTTTATCTTATATATTAGGGAAGTTGCTGTAAGTATTAGGGAAGTTCAGCAACTTTATCTCATGGCTTCTTTGTCTGATCAAACTAGTTTAACTTGTTTTAAAGATTAAAATCTCAATATATAAAATTTATATAAACCTTTTTAGTCACCTGAGGTGAAAGTAAAGTACAGTCTGGTGCCTACCAGTTCGCCTGTGACCCCTCGGAGAGACCCGCTCAAACTGATTCTGTTTAAATTCAGATTTGAAAGTAAGAAACATTTATAATTGGGTTTTTTTCATGAGGATTTTGGAGCTTCCAATGGCACCTTTAAAAATGTTTGTGTTTTTTTAAAACATTTTTGATATTTTGTTTATGTACATACATAATTTATATATATTTACAATTCTATTTCTGAATTTCATCACAAAGTTGGTCTTTTTCTCAGTAGTGGTCTTCTACTTTTTGAGCATGTCCAACACATTCCAGCATATTCAACATGGACAGACGGGTACGCATCAAACTATACTCTACTATCACCTCGGGCGGCTTGGGCGATTGTATCCTCCAGCGCTCATTACCACTGTATCAAATACAAATCAACGCAATGAATTCAAAATCATACATAAACAGTTTATATAAATGGTTTATATAAATTTTATATGTTGAGATTTTATTCATTAAAACAAGCTAAAACCCAGTTCAAACGAGCAAAGGAGCCATGAGATAAAGTTGCTAAACTAAATATACAGCAACTTCCATTTCAAATTCCATTTTTAGGTTACTAATGAGTCATATAATATAAAAATTTCACAAAGATTGGAGGAGTGGTTTTAATGCAGATATGCTTTAAAGTTGAACTTCAATAAAATAGAGTGATAAAATCGTACATTTTTTTTATACCTCAAGCTAAGTTTTAAAAAAATTGTGTAAAATTGTTTTGGTTATTTACATAAATGCAGAATTAAACACCCAAATTAATGGTGTGAATAGTTTCATTGTAGCACGAATGATTCGCTTGTAGTTAAATCTCAAACTCAGGGGCCCATAATTTCTGTGTTGTCAGTAGGCCTACACTAGTATGTTTAGGCCAACCTGTCTCTGGAAAAAAAATGAAGAATGTGTACCTAGTGTAATTATTTTGTGAACCTTTTGTGAATTATTATCATAATCTTCTATGAAATGCAATCCAATGTGAGTAATCTTTATTGCAAACTATTTTACCTGGCATGTGTTAGCGCTTGCTTGATTTATAATTTCTAATAAGCATATATTTAAGTTAGAGCATAAAATAAAAATGTTTACAAAAGAAAATAATTTTAGATTTTTCAAAAGATAAACAACTTAATTTAAAATTTTAAAAATAAAATACATTATATGTTAACACATAACAAATATGTTTTAATTTTTGGAAAAAATATAAAAAATGACAACTCATAAACATATACATTCTCTAGGCTTTCTTAAATGTTATTTATCTTTTTCTTAAAACTGTCAGACTTGATTTACAGTTTGTAAATAAACCCTGCAGGGGGGATATTTACAAATGCTATGTTTAACTTCATTAGATTGAACTCTGTTTTAGAGATACCTTATTGTTACCCTAACTTGCTACATTTTGAGTGCATATCTCAACACTGTTTAATAATTCCACTGCTTGAAATTAACATTGTCATGTTCAAAATATATTCCTGAGTTAACATATATAAAATGACAAAAATTGAGGTTACCAGGTATTTAGTAAAGTATTTTCCTTTTTGTTCAATAGGACCCAATTTTGCTATTTCTGAAGTAGTATATTTATATACAATCCTGGAACTGGAATCTACTATAGTTAAAAATGGTGTTAATTTCACCAACCTGATCCTTCTTGTTTACTTAGAATTAAGAATGATGATAACTTCTCCCACCAGACTGCAGCCTTTTAACTTTCAAGAGGTTCCTATTTCATCAACCAAAATATTAAAAGTGTTTATTAAAATGAATTTCATTTTACAGATATAGAGGCTTTGAGACAAATCATTGACTCAGTTTATTTCTATTGGAATTTCAAGCCATGTGCAAGTAATTTCATGAAAAAAATTATACGATCTCCATAAATTTCTAGTTTTTTGTTTTACAATGCGAAGAAGCCATCTCGTTAAGCAATCCTATGTATCTGATTGTTACAAAGAGAGGTTATTTTTTATGTTCTATTTGGAAGTAGCAATACTTCATAAAATATGTCTTGTCTATACCATTACTTTATGGTCAACAGGTGACTATATATGAAAAATCTGTGACCAATATTTTTCTTTACATTTGTATCATAAACTAGTAAAAATGAAAAAGATTATGAGTAACCATAGATTTTTTATCTTTAAAAATAGCTAGTTTCTTATAATTTTTGGCTTAATTTTTCCCTTGGCCGATAATTTGCTAGAAGTTTAGTCAAATATAAATGCTGTCAGCTCTTATATCTTATGTTATCAACACCCACTTTTGTGTTATATGATGAAAATCGCAATGCATTTTCATTTAGAGACATTGTGCATTCAAGAAATTTACAATTTGTTGTAAAAAGGATTAGGCCAGAAAAATTAAAATCATATTTTATATTAATTCCCAAATATTTTTTTTGTTGTAAAACCTAAAAAGTTATTAAAAAGTTATTATTTTGTTTGTAAATTTATAAATACATAGTAATTTATTTGCATTCTATTTTGTGGGTTATTATTTATTTCTAAAAGGATTATACCAGGGAGTCTTTCTGGAACGTAAATCTAATTAAACAATTTCTGTGGATAATTTGCGGAAGTTCTTCAGAATTCTTGCAGAATTGCCTCAAATTATTGCGAGTTGATTATATTAAAATTATCAGAAGCTTTATTGTATTCAAGTTGTTGATGCATAATGCTGAAAACATCTTGATGAAACATATACTGGTTGAATAAAAAATATATCAGACCAACTGATTTGGATTAATATTTCTATTGTTCTTTTTCATAGTTTGATTTGATTGTGTTACAGAATCAAAGGGGAAGTTAGCATTAAGCTGTGGATGGTTATTCATTGGTTGGTTGTTGCACTATGTGCCCTTCTGGGCTATGGGTAGAGTTCTGTACTTCCATCACTACTTCCCTGCATTACTCTACAGTTCTATGTTGACAGGTAACAAATTGTTGTCGTGCTATATACCTAACATTACATAAGGAAGTGACAGACTAACTTGCATATTAATCTGGTCTGTTTTCATGAAATAGTCTCATGTATACACAGTAAAGTATTTGATATTTTGGAATGCACCTCAACTTTGTCAGAATGAAACTGATATTTTCCATAGATGTATAGATTTCCTAATGTCTTAAGATAGGCCTCAGTTCTGCACAGATGTATTTATTGGGAGCGGGTTTAAACTGCCTGAAGCACCGCTACCTTAAGGTATATTGTACTTACAGATGTATTATACAATTGATATATATTCTTATGTACATTTTTTTAAAACACATTTAGGTATTTATTTGAAAAAATAAACATATATTTTTTTATATCTATAAGTTCTGCACATCTATTTAAATTTAACCATACTTTTTAGATTTGGGAATCCATGCCACAATGATAAATTGAAGTAAAATCTCCAAAAATTGAAATAAGACATTGAATGAGGATCCAATCTTTTTTTTTAAATTTCAATGTCATTTATTGTAAAGTAAACCATTGTCTACTGGTTTACAAAACTGTCAAATACCCTAGAAACCTTATTTCTGACATTCGTACGCAACTATCATCTCTACAAGTTATTTGACATGAAGGTTCTACAGAATTGGTAAACGAAACTGAAAATTTTAAAACTGATCTAATTTTGTTAATTCATATTTCTTATCTTTTTTCTTGTGACTGATGTTGGTTGATGTACCATTTCTGCAAACATACATCCAGCCTTTTTTTTTGGGAAGAACATTCATGGAACATTCCCAAATGGATTTTAGGAGTTTATATATGAAATTCTTGTAAAATGAAAAGTAATACTTAGACTGAAATATCACCTATGTTGAATTAAAATTTCAACATTACAACTAATCGAAATGTTTCAATCACGATTGGTTTTAAGCTATTATTAAGAATGCCAAAAGTGAGTGAAAATGAATAGTTTAAAAAAAAATACCTGATATGTAAAAAATGTATATAATTTATAAGAAATTTGTACAGGTGTAGTAGTGAATTACCTTCTAGAAAATTTACGCAGTTTACTGCCAGAGACATTGGGAAATGCAGTTTTCCATTGGTTAAATGGAGTCATTTTTGCAGTAATCATTTACAGGTAATGTTTAAGAACGACTTTAAAATTGTGTTTTGAATTAACAGTTTCTCTCATTTTAATTTTGCATGCAACTTTGATGGTAAAGGCTTTGCCACCACTTTACAAATTTTAAGAGAATGGGTTATGTAGAATAAAAAATTCTTATTAGAATATGAAAAATTATAACCTTGAATAGATCACTAAATTCTCTTAAGGAAATGCATATCTGGATTGGAGATGAGTTATGTTATTGATTTAACTGAATTGATTGAATAAATATATAATTCTATAGCACATTTGTTAATTTTGTTTCAGTTTTTATCTCTTTGCACCTTTGGCATATGGAATGTCAGGGCCAAGTAGCACTGAACCAAATAGCTCTATGTATGGACTACGCTGGTTGGACTCTTGGGAGTTTTAACATTTACATTAAACGACTGATACCCTTGCAACGAAAAGCTTTTCATTTATTTACATTATGATGTACATTTCCTAACACAATTAGCATTTCAAAAGGTTATATGTGTGAATTATATATAGTTACTTATATATAGTCACATATACTGTGTTACATGTACAGTGTGTTCAAAAGTCCTTACTCTGCATTTGTAAAGTAAAAGTTCTAGATTTATTTTCAACATTATTGCCCTCAATGTGAAGTTATCCAATATACCAGTTCTTGGATGTGCTTCATGCTGCTGCAGACTATGTAAGATACTTGGTTGCATTGACAAAATGTTAGAGACTAATTTTCTTTCTTTTTTTTATTATTATAAACGGATTATTTTGACTATGGAATAGGGGAAATTGAGGCATCTTTTGAAAGGCTGAAACAGAAACATTGTGACTGCAGAGAGATTTTTTCAAACATACTGTATATAACTTTCTCAGAATTCTGTGTTGGGTCAAAATCTAAATGAAGGTTTAAACATAAGTAAAAGTTCTTGTATTTTGTAGTCCATTACGTTTGGTGAAACTTAATTAATTACTTTTACTTTAATTTATGACTATCCGAACTTTAATTTTGTAAAACTTACTGGGACAGAAAGTTTTCGATTGCTTCGTGGCTATCTTCATCAGTGTCTAATTTTTCTGCTTATTGTTGTTGTTTGGTTAAACGGTGACGGAAAACAACCCCAAGCAAAAAATTTAGAAACTGATGAAGATCGCCACGGAACGATCAAAAACGTTTTGTCTCGGTATGTTTTTACAAAATTAAAGTTTGGCCATAAACTAAAGAAAAAGTGATTAAATAAGTGAACGTTTTAGTTGTAGCAAGATGATGTATTAGTTATTTATATTATATTTCTTGCTTCAGTGGCACCTAGTTATTATTGGCCTCATTATATTTGTTAATACTCTTTTGAGATAAATATTTTTAAAGATCTTGTGAAGATCAAAGAATAATATAATTTTTATAATGATGTAAATAGTAATTTGAATAATATAGTATTATTAGTTATTATTTTTGAAAATATAATATTGAAAATAGAGCGCATGAGATGAAAAAAATTGAGATAAATGAGGGTGTACTAGACTGAGTACAAAATCAAATAAAACATGTTTTTTTTTTTTTATTGACTAACCTAACAATTGCTTTTGAATGGTAGCAAGAGACTTGAGACAATTTTGAAAAGCTAATTTAAAAAAAAAGTCTAATAATGATAAAATAATAAATTACACAGTCAAAAAAATACACTAGGAATGTTAAATCTATTGCAAATCTAGTACAATAATAAAATAATATTATTTGAAGTATAAGTACTTCAGAAATATATAGCCAGGAGATTCCTTAGAAACTTTAATTGATGTAGCACCTTTGATACCCTATTTTCTGTTATCATAAGTTTTATTGTATTTACAAACTGTTCTCAGGAGAAATTTAAAGTTTAAAAATATAAACTGCCCCTCTTTAAAAAGGATCTCTCACTTGTAGTTTCTTCAAGTCATCAACAGTAAACTTGTAATATATCTTTTGAGCTTTTCATTCTATAAATCCAAAATGGTTGTCATTAGGCATAAATGAGTCATGCTACAATCAATAAATATAAGATTTCCTGCCTTATTTTGATGTAATCAAACAGAATAGGGAACATTGTATTGATTTTTAAATATTCACTCATCAAATATAGAGCAAGTGTCTGTCAGGGAATTTAAAGCCAATATTTTATTTCAAGTTCATATTTGTTTATAGTTTACACGTGGCTATGGCTGACTTTTTCGAATTCAATTAAGAATATTCTATACATTTCACTCACAGGTGAAACAGTTCTGGTATAACTTTTGTTAGGATTTTTATATTCTTGCTGTAGGGGTTTGTATATCGAGGAAACATTTTTATATGTTTAAACACAAGTCCGTTTTTGGGACAATAGATTTTTTACCATTCTCACCAGCCCTGTTGATTTAACTGCTTTAATAACAAATCTGACTCATTTAGCTGGTCTTTTTCCTCATTTTTGACTTGTAGGCCTAATATTACTGATATGTATTGTAACATTTATGGAATGGGCTATATAATATTATTTAAGAATTGGAAAATAAATTAGAAATAACTCATACAAAATTTAAACAAAAATTCATTAAAAGATTGGTTAGGTTAAAATTGAAACTAAATTCTGGTAAAAGCCTAGGAATTGTAAACAAGGTTTTTGAACTGGAAATGTATTAGGAAATTTGTTATATCAAATAACCTAACACATAAATTAAAATAAGATAATCTAATAATAGTTATGTGTAAACAAATTTGTAAACTGTAGGAACATAGGGCTAAGTAATTACTTGAAGGAGAAAGTGAACACGTTTGTAAACAAAAGAAAATTGTAAGGTTATGTTTATGAAAGACCAAGCAAAACACACACAATTCAGAACTATTTCAAAAGTAAAACACAAAGACACTTCACACACTAATAATATTAATAAAATAAACACTGGAAGGTTTGTTGACGATAGGAAATTGAAACAGTAAGTTTCAATCAGATTTCAACCAAAGTTTAACGAAATAAAAATTGGTGAAAACAAACTTGTTGGTATGTCAGCTGTGAAACAGATGTAGGTCAGTGTGACAATCGATTGTAGTGAAGAAAAAGAAAACAAACTAGATTACAGGCAACATGTGTTTTTTGGAGAAGAAAGGCGGCCATATTTAAACAATTTTAGAAAAAAAAGGACGCGTAGTTAGAGTTGAGTTGGATGGCGTGGGTGACGCTTTAAGACCGGACCTGCCAGGACCAGTCAAAATTCTATTTTTTTGGAAAGAGTTCGTCTAAATTATACAGTTTTGTGAGTAAACTTGGCCAGATTAAACAGGAATAAGAAAATTGAAAGAGTTAATACAGTGAAAATATAATTTGAAAGAACTAAAACGGATTTAAGTGTGTGAATTGTTTAATTGGAGAGAACGGGAATTTACGTAAGCGACCAGCAAAATTTTGATATTTATTAAGTTGAGTAATAGCGCTATAAAATAACTTTAGTGGACTTTTAAGATAATAGAGAAGTTTAAATTTGTATATTAGGATATCTTATAGTCAATTAATAGTAAGAAATAAATCCAGTTCAAATAGTTTGGCCTTTTTGCATTTTCAAAATTTAATATTGTTTGTTCAAAATTTATTTAATTAACCTAAGAATTTCTAAAAATATAGCCCATACTATAACCCCGAGATATCAAGAGATCTTAAACTAGCCAAAGGTATTAAAATGTGGTAACTAAAAAAATTAAAAGAAAATAAGAAATAGTATATTTTGTTAAAAACTTGTAAGTTGTAAAATTTTTGTTTTGTGTTAGATGTTGAAATAAAATTGTTCTAATAAAGTTTTGAATTGTTCCTGAGTAGTTTTTTTTGGTTTTGGTTATTAAATAGAAATAATATATCTTCATTTAATAGTATAAAACATCGTTGTATTGCGTTTTATAAAAACTTTATAATTGGCACACCAACGTGGGGTACGATTGTTAGAAAAATAATAATAAAGAATAAATTATTCAGGAGTTTGTGTTTTGTAACTAGAGAAATTAATTATTTTCATTTAATAATAAAACCCCGTTGTATCGCGGCACGGAAATTACTTTACAATTGGTGCAACAACGTGAGGGCTCGATAAAATTTATTTAGAGAGATTTTGAATCAAAATTAATTTAGAACTTTTTATATGAAAAACATTTGAACTGGAAATAGATTTAGAAAAATTTTGTAAAACCAAACACTGAGTTGAATAGAATCAAGGCTAGGTTTATAGTATATATAAAAATTGTTTATGTTTGTATAATAAGTTACTTACAGCTAAAAAAAAAAAAAAAAAAAAGAAAATATTATAGGCGAGCTGGTAGTTGTAGGGGACTAGGAAAAAGGGACAATTTTGGAAATGAAAGAAATAAAAATGGAAGGCACAGATATGCCAATAGTTAACATTGAGGTAGAAGAAGCTAGGGGACTACCTATGCAAACCCAACAAAAAAAATGGGGAAATGATGAAAATGAAGATTTAAGGGAAATGATGAGATCTCTCATGGAAATGAGTCTAAAAGGGAGAGAAGAGATGAACAGAGGATTTGCCTCAAGTAGGTTGGAAATGAGTAGGTTGGATAAGAAATTCGAAAGCCTAAAGGAAGAAAATAGGAGAATGATAGAGGATATGAGGGAACAGTGGAGAAAAAAGAATAATGCTGTAGTAGAGGATGAGAGAAGAGACTTAGAGGAGAAAGATGGAGAATTAGAGGAGATTAAGGAAAATTTTGAGAAAACAAATGAAATAATAGCTGATGAGATAGAAATTAATAAAAAAGAGATAGAGAAAGTCGAATATATAACAAAGAAAAACACAGAAGAGTTAGGAGAGTTAAAATTAAGAAATGAAGTAGGAAAGATGGAGGTACTGCCAATAAAAAATATAACAATTCAAACCGCAACTAAAAGGAACACTGAACAGATTAATAAAATGAAAATGGTAATAGGAGAAATGGAAGGAGTTAAATATCCGTTTCAATGCATAGTGGTACAAAGCTTGTTGAGAGAAATGATCATAGGTACGGATATGTTAATGGATGTGGAGGCACAACTCAAGTTTGGAAAATGGGAAATGGAATTTAAATATGAGAGAAACACAGAAAATAGAACTTATGAAGCAGATGAAAGATACAATGGAGATGTAAACGGTGTTAAGGCAAGGACAGGCGTGGGGACAAGAAAAGAGCAGCTTGCCCACAGTCAATCGGAATACTAAGACAACCAGAAACCCAGGAATAGAAATTAAATAGAGGAAACAAGTTTACAGGCATTAATAGACACAGGCAGTAAAATGACATGTATCAAGGAGAAGTCGAGAGAAAGGAAAATAACAAAGGATAATAAGATGGAAACAACAGGAATGACTCAGGATATAAAAGTATTAGGAGAAGGAAGCGAATGTAGGAGGGATAGATAACAAATAAACCGGAAATGACAATGGACCAGAAATGACTTAATAATTAAACAAACACTTGAAAAAAAATAAAGAAAGAAAAAATATATAAATTTAAATAAAATAGGAAGGGAGATATTAAATATAGGTAAAGGAAGCAATATGAGTAAACTCTAGGTGATTATGTGTATAAGAAAACGTTAGCAGGAGATAAGTTTTAAGGGATGGTAACTATATCTATGATAATTTATTAGGAACTTCGTCGAATAATGAATAAAGATAAAATTATGTATATTTAAACTTCGTCGTATTGTAAGGGAGAATCTGCGTTGATAAATAATGGAACTTCGTCGTATATATTATATATTATAAAAGAAATATGAATCTATGATAATAAATATTAAAGCATCGTTGTAATAAAAATATGGTAATTGTGTATTTAAACTTCGTCGTATTGTAAGGGAGAATCTGCAATGATAAATAAGTATTAAAACAAAATTTATATTCGTTGATATAGGGACAGTGTAATCGAAGGAGCTATAGAAATGATCAAATAGAGGATATGAGATTGCGACCTTTAAAAATATTAGATGTTAAACTTCATACAAAATAAACTGAAATGATATAAGAAAATAATTGAACTGGATGTGAGATTGGAAGGGGAGATAAAATACTAACTTAGAACTGAGAGTTAGATGAAGCTAAAAGCAAAATAAATATGAGACAAATAATAAACAAGGAATAAACAGAAATAAGGGAAAGAGAAATGTTATAACCAATTTGACCAAATCTAGACATACTATGACTCGGATAGGCTGGGATTTAAAGACATGGTATCAGAGAATATATATTATATGAAATAAATATTGAATCAGACTTAGGATTGGAAGGATTCCAATTGTAATAAATGTAAAAAAATAATAATAATTATGGAAGGAATTGTAAATACCAGAACATGATTTATTGTTACTATATGTTAGAGTTGTTAAAGAATTGTTGAATGAATGTTAGTTATAAGTATATTGTATTGTTAGAAGATATGTTAAGTAATATGTAGCTTGAAGTGTTCAGCTCAGTATTTGATTGTTAAAGAATTAAGATAAAATTGTGTCGTAGGAATTAAGTATAAATGGACAATTTAAAGTATAAATGTTAATTTAAATTTAATTTAAAAAAAAAAATATGTATATTTAATCAAGCTTGTAAAATGTAAAGAATGTGTAATGTAGAGATTAGTAATATTTTTTTTTTATTTAAATTAAATTAGGGGACATTGTAACATTTATGGAATGGGCTATATAATATTATTTAAGAATTGGAAAATAAATTAGAAATAACTCATACAAAATTTAAACAAAAATTCATTAAAAGATTGGTTAGGTTAAAATTGAAACTAAATTCTGGTAAAAGCCTAGGAATTGTAAACAAGGTTTTTGAACTGGAAATGTATTAGGAAATTTGTTATATCAAATAACCTAACACATAAATTAAAATAAGATAATCTAATAATAGTTATGTGTAAACAAATTTGTAAACTGTAGGAACATAGGGCTAAGTAATTACTTGAAGGAGAAAGTGAACACGTTTGTAAACAAAAGAAAATTGTAAGGTTATGTTTATGAAAGACCAAGCAAAACACACACAATTCAGAACTATTTCAAAAGTAAAACACAAAGACACTTCACACACTAATAATATTAATAAAATAAACACTGGAAGGTTTGTTGACGATAGGAAATTGAAACAGTAAGTTTCAATCAGATTTCAACCAAAGTTTAACGAAATAAAAATTGGTGAAAACAAACTTGTTGGTATGTCAGCTGTGAAACAGATGTAGGTCAGTGTGACAATCGATTGTAGTGAAGAAAAAGAAAACAAACTAGATTACAGGCAACATGTGTTTTTTGGAGAAGAAAGGCGGCCATATTTAAACAATTTTAGAAAAAAAAGGACGCGTAGTTAGAGTTGAGTTGGATGGCGTGGGTGACGCTTTAAGACCGGACCTGCCAGGACCAGTCAAAATTCTATTTTTTTGGAAAGAGTTCGTCTAAATTATACAGTTTTGTGAGTAAACTTGGCCAGATTAAACAGGAATAAGAAAATTGAAAGAGTTAATACAGTGAAAATATAATTTGAAAGAACTAAAACGGATTTAAGTGTGTGAATTGTTTAATTGGAGAGAACGGGAATTTACGTAAGCGACCAGCAAAATTTTGATATTTATTAAGTTGAGTAATAGCGCTATAAAATAACTTTAGTGGACTTTTAAGATAATAGAGAAGTTTAAATTTGTATATTAGGATATCTTATAGTCAATTAATAGTAAGAAATAAATCCAGTTCAAATAGTTTGGCCTTTTTGCATTTTCAAAATTTAATATTGTTTGTTCAAAATTTATTTAATTAACCTAAGAATTTCTAAAAATATAGCCCATACTATAACCCCGAGATATCAAGAGATCTTAAACTAGCCAAAGGTATTAAAATGTGGTAACTAAAAAAATTAAAAGAAAATAAGAAATAGTATATTTTGTTAAAAACTTGTAAGTTGTAAAATTTTTGTTTTGTGTTAGATGTTGAAATAAAATTGTTCTAATAAAGTTTTGAATTGTTCCTGAGTAGTTTTTTTTGGTTTTGGTTATTAAATAGAAATAATATATCTTCATTTAATAGTATAAAACATCGTTGTATTGCGTTTTATAAAAACTTTATAGTATAGGCCTGGCATCTTCCAGACCTAGCAGAAGCAACAAATTTTTTTACTATTGAAAACATGTTAGTAAAAGATTGTATACACCCTTATATTGTTACTTGCTCCGTGCTTCAAATAAGTGAAAGTTTTCCTCATTTTACTTTTATTTCAATAATTTCTGTTGCTCTTATATTCTTTCTCATATTTGATACTTTATTACTAGCCCTAACAAAAAAACCTTTTGTAGGTTATGATATGAAATATTAAGAGCACAGTGGTATAATATATTACAATAAAAATATTGGAAATAATCTCAAACCCACAAAAATAATTGATAATACAAATTACCTAAGATTGTTTACAAAGGTCAGCCTAGTTTGTAACTTATGGTTTTCTAGGTTGTAATTTTGTAATAAGACCTTCTTATAATGATGACATGGGGCCATCGAAATGTACATACGAGTTAAATCTTAGGTAACTTGTATTATCCATTATTTTTGTGGTATTGGGGTTGTTTGCAATATTTTTAGTGTACTATAGTATATTAATTTATAAATCCCACAAAAACATTGTCCCTATCCATATGTGAAAGCTAATGGGACTTTCACACCAGTCCTTTTTAGTGGCTGCGCTTTTCATGACATAAACACAACCAACATTTTATCTTTTTGCTAGAAATAATTTGTTAGTTATATCGCTAGTGTAACTTTCACCACTGTTTTCAAGAAGTTTTTTACAATTTTTGTTTTTTCAAACATGCCTTAGGTTTAGGTTTAATTTTACTAACATCACCATTTTCATCACAACAGTTGCTAAAACCCGCCTGACTGCTGGCTCAGCTGACCCCACTACAGCGCATGTAGCAACGTCTGCTCTTATTTTCAACAAAGATCTGAAATTCCTATTGTGTAATTTTTAGTTGTGGTTTTGCCAAAGAAGGGAATATGTTACACTTCCTAGTAGTTCAAATTATATTGCTAACAGATATCCATAATCTTGTACAAAAAATTAATACCTTTGCGGCTTTATTCTCATGCACTCAAATGATATTTTTTCATTGCAGGTAATTACAATGCTCAATATAGGATGAACAATGTTGTACATTTATTTTTAAGTTCTAATAGTATTGTTAGGGAATAAAAGTTTATATTATAATATGTACTAAATTAAATATTTAATAATATTATAGATTTATAATAATCAACATATGAATAATCCTGTTGTTTAGTATATGTAACATTAATACTCTATGTTTATTATTAAACATTAATTTGGTTAAGGTTACGATTTGAATGATTTTGAAAAAGGGAATAGATTAGATTTTCAACATAACAACAGTAAGACCTTCAGAGAATAGCTCAGTTACCTTTTGGAGAAAGTTGTCTTTTAATGTTTTATAAAATTAAATGTCTAATAAAGTGCAAAACAAGCTGTGTTGAGGCAGTGTAAGTCATTTACATTTCTTCTTAGGGAATGATTTTTTTCTGAAAGATTTATTGTGCAATACTAATATAGTTAAAATAACATTATAGCAAAACTATTGGGAAAATATACAAAATCTGTATGAAATTCGTATGATTACTTCTCATAGTTTCTTAAAAGTGTTAAATGTTTTTGTTATACAAATCTAGTATTTTTGTTATACACATCAATTTTTGGTTAGCTTATAAGTATAAACATTTGATGTATTTGTTATTTTAGGTTTAGACTTATGGATTAAATTTTGGTACTACAATCAAATTCCAATAATTCATGAGCTGATATAATTTATGGTAAAATTTCAGTTGAATATTCTTCTGTTGTGATATAGGTGAAAGACATTTATATAATGACCTATAACTATAAATATACCAAGCAGCATAAACAAACTAGTCAGGTAGATAAATAAGTTTTTATCTATTTATTTATAAAACTCAAACTAAGTGACTCAATACAGCAAAAAGGATGTCAAGAAATTTATAATCTGATGTAAGAAAAAAATTAAAACAACCTTAAAATTAATTTATTATTTTGTAAATTTTGAAAAGCATGGTACTTAATTTGTATTTGTTAGATTTATTTCAGTAAACTATAAAATACGTATTAGTGCCTATTTCTGGATGTTAAACTTAAAGAATTGTTTCTGATAATTAGTGAAAGTTTTTGCTTGAATTAGCACAAATTATCAGAAGTTGATTGTGTAAAGAAAAATCCAGTTGTAAATACAAGTATTTAACAAATAGTGATATTATGGGAATACAAAATAATTTTCAAATATTTGAGAGCATCAAATTTTTAAATTTTAAGCAAAGCAATTATACTTTGGTTTGTCTTTCTGAATTTTCTTACCACTTAGTTATTGAGAGATTATTCTGATGCATCAGTGGTAAAAAGCCATATTTTATATAATTAGTTTCTCTACTATTTAGTTTCTTTGTAGTTTGAAACAATTTGTGATTGTCACTCTTAGAATCCAATGAAATGACTGCTCTAGTGTTTATTCCAGCAGGCTGAATAATTTATACAATTATTTATTGTTCATCTGCTTTCGATATTTAATTATTTATTATTATTTTTAAGAAAGTTTTTATTATTTTAATATATTGTTTATACTAATCATTATTTAATTATTGTATTTATGGTGTTTTTATATTTTGTTACATTTTATAAAATAAAGAATTTATGGAAAACGTTTATATTGTTGTTGGAGTAGGTTAAGATGTGGTTAGACCACAACAGGTCCTTTCTGAGTACATAAATTTATTATATAACAAACCTTTGAGTGAACAATCCAGCAGCAGAAGGTACAGATGCTCTGACTTGAGGTTCTCACAAGCCTAATCAGGAAGAAATCTCATGAAGAAATTGTTATTGGCATTCTGAGATATCTTATAAGAACATAATAAGTAAGCTTCTTATTTCATCAGATTTTTGGGTTTTTTATTCAGAATTTGTAAACCTCTAAAACCACTGCATATAATGTTCACATTGTTTGCTTTATAGGCGGTTTCATACTTGGCATTTTTTAGCCAGTAATGATATAAGAAAATCAGATTATTTATGCCAGGATTTACTATAAGTTTGCTGCTACCATTCCAGGCAGGGCCCTAATAATGCGTTCCATTCGTCCTCTATTGTGTGTTTTGGAGGTCAGTCTACTAAGTCTATATTTGACACAATTTAGACAATCAAAATAAACATGAATACATCGATGGTAATACTCCAGATACCAATTGGGGTCTGAACTTGCCTTCGAATAAAATAATAATTTTCATCGTTATTCCCTCGGCTGCCATTATTTTATACAACAACTTTCGGTATTATGTGACATTTCTAGTTTTCCTCATTTATGTCAATACAGTTAAAATAGGAAAATCTAATTTAATTGTCCGGAAATTTGTTTGTACTCAGCATCTAATAATATTAGATGCACCTTAATGTGAACCCGACAGTATTCTTTCTCAAGAAAGCTCTTTAAACTAATTGTAATTCTTTAAAACCTGTCTAATTATAAACAAATCATTTCTTCGACATGAACAAGGTGTCTAGTAAAATAGCTTGAAGAAATTCCCTGAGTTTTCCCTGACTTTTCCAGGGTGTCTAGTAAAATAGCTTGAAGAAATTCCCTGAGTTTTCCCTGACTTTTCCTCTTTTAGATGTCTATAGAAAGCCCAGTTTACATTGATATCTGAAGGATCTTGGATAAATCCAGACTTTGAAGAACGAATTGAGTAACTCTTTTGCTTTTGTGTCTGTAAGGAACACAGAACCAAAATATCGAGCTTTCACTTCATCCGTCTCTGCATCCCAATACCTAACACTCAAATCCATTTGGGCTTTTTGTGATATTTTGTTTAAACTTTCATCAAAGCCAATTACATAGTTAGAATTTGAATTTAATGATGTCAGTAACTGGTCTTTAATATAATTTGATAAACCGATTACAACACTATAGGAAATGTTATCTTTCCCCAATCTCATGTTCTGTGCAATGAGATTATCAGGGAACATCCTTAGAAAGAGGCACACTACCTTCTGCATTGCGTAAAGAAGTGTTGCATTACTAAATTCACGCACCATATAATCTCTGCTTCAGTCACTTTATCTTTTAGTTTATACTTATCCTAAGGAAGGAGGGGAGGTAATGACAACATCTGCATGACGCGCTTGCCCGCTACGGCAATGAAAACTGGAACCTTCCATGTTGAAATAAACGTGTACAAATAATCACCGTCAAATAAAACACATACTATAACGAGTCTAGACAAATAGCTGGCTACGAATGTTTACACAGCGTTCTGTGTGGTCAGAAACAGACTGAGTTATCTGTTATCCCCACCTGTCCATATGATAACAGAACCACTGCGCACCCCAAGGCCACGGTCCAGGCTAAAACCTCCCAGCTGTACCAACTCGACACGTTTAATATTTATTGACATAAGTCCTGAAGTCATAGCATTGGGCTTATCAAATAAATAAAGGGCATCTAAATAAAGAAGTGTTATTTCCTGACTGCCCTGCCCCTAAACCGCTGGCTTACAATACCAAATATTCGAGAGCAATGGCCACTAGTTTTGTTTCTAATCAAAATAAATATTTTCCCGATTTTTTAAAATTTTCCCTGACTTTTCCCTGAATTTTTCAGAATCTTAAAATTCCCTGACTTTTCCAGGTTTTCCCTGTCACTAGACACCCTGATGAAATATATTTAGTTTCCATTTGATTTGTAAGGATATTTTGGTGAAAATTAAGCCCAATACCACACCATAATGTGCGTAACGGCACATTTTTTATTGATTAGAACCTTATATAAATCTGTTATATGGATTTAATACTGCTGAAACATAGTTGTGACGAATTTCATTTCTCATATTCATCTAGATTCCCTGTTCGTAAACGAACTTACTACTACATATGTTTAGGAAATAGTTATCCCAGGATTGATTTATAATTCTGGAAGATAATAACATCTGGAAAGAAATTTTCTCATACAAATAAAACTCAATTTAAAGTGATTTTTCTTGTCTAATTAGGACAAAATAGTTTTAAAAATTATTCAAAGGGTGAAACCTCGCAAACTGAGTTTTATTTATATCTAAGCTAAATTTATTATGTTTAAATAAGTATCAAAAGCGTAACAGCCAGGAAAAATGTTTTTGAAAAGTAAAATGGTTGTCAGTTAATTGTAGTGAATGATATTTCAGAATTAATATCGATGATTTCACGTTTTATTAAATCCTTCAATGGCAGTGACGTTTCAACCATTACATGCTTCCCAAGCTTTGATACCTTGACAAATATTTAATCTGGCAATATTCTTCAAAAAGTCTAGCAATAAATATATGTACCCTATATTTCCAGAATATGTGTTGTAAGAGGTTTATATTCACTACACTTCAACGGCCTATTTTTATACAAATTTGGCCTCATTTCCTTATTTTCAGAGGGTAAGTTGACTTGGAGTTTAAGCAGATGTTTTAATGATGTCAAAGGTAGAACCCCATCTTTTTATGTTGACAAGTCTACTCACTAAACCTCTTAGTTTCCATTGCTAAACTAAATCCCTTAAAATTAAAAAGAACAAACTAACCTGAGTTTGATTCTTATGTACAAATTACTAACAATAAAGAAACCAACCCATCAATTCCTAAACATTCTTCATAGAATATATGATAGCGTTTCCATCTCACACTGAAATACGAGGATACTACCATCGTAAAATACCAGTTTCTTTAAATGCAATTACCATAATTCAGTGCTTCATACTACTGCTTCTTGTTTTTTAAACAGTACAAGAATCAGAATTTTATCAAACTAATGTAGTAAATTTAGTGTCAGCCTTAATCTTATACTTGTAATATTAATGTTTTCACTGGAAAACCCTGAATTTTCTTTATTAGTATCCAAAACTGTACAAATTGCATAATGCTTCACCTATTTATTAATGCTAGTAATAATTTCAATGCAAAAATATATTTATAAGCCTAACTTTACAACAGTAATACTGTCATGGAATGTTTTACCAAGTAATTCAAATTTAATAATAATCAGGAACTGGAGCACAAGCAATTTTCACAAAGTCTTCATATTTCACCATCCCATTAGGTTGAACATTTGCTTCACGAAATATCTGGTCCACTGAAACAAATGTATTTAAATTTTGAACATTTCCCCTTAAAATTCTTCTGTAATAATAAATTAAATTAAAATTCTATTTCAGATGAAATGTAACTGTGATACTTGTTAAAATAAAAAAGTTTTGTAATAGGTTTTGTATTTTTAGTGGTTTTGCAGTAAAAATTTATTATGGGAATTGAGTTTGTACACTGGAATATAAGTATGTTTTGGTGGGGAAGAGGAAAGAGGAGGAATATGACTATAAATTATTAAACAAATCTATTTTTAATTAGTTGATGGGGAAAAACAGAAGAATTGCAATTGGCTAAATGGAAGTAGTGTATGAAAGTGAATGATTCATTCTTATCTAAGTGTTACAGCCATTCTCCCATAATTATAGGAGTAAATCCCCTACAATATAGTTATTTAAGACCTGCATCAAAACTGTGTGTTATATAATAATAGAATTGTGTCATAAATAGTCATACTATTTAATAATCATACTTACAGCCATATAAGAATTAAATCTACTTGACTGACTAAACATTGTGGCCAGAAAGGAATACTAACAGGATAAAACCAGTAGTTCATATATTTTCCGCAGGTATAATACACTCAACATCGTAAAGATTGTATAAAAAAAAGTAAAAAATACTTTCATTCTTTGTTCAAGAATATCCTTTTATTGCTTCTTTTTATAATACAAATACAATATTCTTTATTATTTTTTTTATTGTATATTCTGCAGCATAAAGAAGAGGTTTCTTTTATTCTTTGTTTGACATACTATAATAAATTTCGGTATCAGCTAATTTGCAGGCTAAAATGTAGTATTTTGCTTTTTGTGTACAAAAAACTTTGTAATGAACATAAATTAGGTTTATAGAAAGAACATTTACACTGGACTTAAGCACAATAAACCAGATAATTTATGTCTTCTATTAGACATGTACTAGGATCATCTAAAAGGTTCATATTATGCAGGATAAAAAAAATTTATTACTGATGTATCAATGTATTTTTATGTTATTCCAGATTAAAATTAATTTTTTTCTAACCTTCTTTCTGACTTAGCTGTTCTCCCCAGTGTAGCAGCATATGTCGAAGCTGAGTGGCTGGAATTGCACCTCTCTTTCCTGGATCTGCTGCTCGGAAAGCTTCAACAACTTCTTTTGGAAGTTTCTCCACTTGACTATGTGCATGCATTACTTTTAGAAAATCTGGGAATGACATTTTTCCTCCTGAAATAATTGAAATTGAGAAATGGAAACTTGAAAGCCTTCACATTTATCACAAATACAATATGTTTATTGCTAATGCAAAAGGTTTTACAATTTTTTAATAACTTCAACATCTAACTGTTTCTGCCTATTTTTATATCTTATCAATTTTACGTTTTCATAGAATTATCTCTGTATAAAGTAGTCTATATTTATATGAACATTTTTAATTGTAATATTGAATAATACTTTTGTCGTAATAATTTTCTCATCTTAACAGTAATTGTGAAATATTAAAAAAAATATTTTTATTGCTTTAATTGTCGTAAATCTGTAGCAAAATATTGGTACTTTCAAATAAGGGTTAAGGACAAAAAATATCTAAAGTGAAAATGTAGTAAACATCCTCATCTGGGAACTTAATAACTAGATAAGTTCTAAAACTAAATTGTTGAAATCAAAAGCTGAATGAATTTCAAATTATTTCAAAAACTGAAATGATATGGAGATAAATAAAATTCTATAAATAAACAACAAACAGTTGTTTAATATATACAGTTTATTTTTCTACACTCTTTTATTACTTTGTAAGGACTTGCAGAAATTATGCAACCTTTCTAAAGTTACTTTTAATAACTTGTTCAAAAGATTTTTTATTTTGCGTATAAAATTTCTTGCAAATTATTCAAAAGTTGCTAACTTTAACTTATTTGTGAATAACTATTAGTTTTATAAACATTCTGGAAAATTATGAAAATAATTACTCATTTTAAAAATTAGTTTGGTAGATGTTCTAAAAATCTGCATTTTAAAATAAGTATATGAAGTTTATTACACCTAATAAATTAAACTGATAAATACTAACCCTTTTCTTTGAGGTAACTTTTGAGCTCAGCGATAGTTGGACTCATTCCTAAAGAGCGCATAATGACTGTTAGCTCATCAAGTGTCTTGATCTGTCCACTGCGAGCAAACAGGAAGAAACATTCTCTGAACTCTACATATAAAAAACCAAAGTAAATAAGCAATACAAGTCAATTATTTTATTTTATAATTATAATTTATATTATTACACATTTTAAAATTAAAAATTAGTGAAGGTAATGCTTAAGGTGTAAACAAAAGAGACAGATTTTTATTAATTATCAGTAGGATATTTTGAAATCGCACTGCCGTCGGAGGATTTGATAAAACAAGAAATCATCCTCTCTCGACTACTTTATCTATCAGACTCTACTCGACTCACTTTTATTTAATTCAAAACTATACTGGAAATCAAGCTTCACCCGCATAGCTATTTTGCTATCGGTCTCTCGTGGCGACAATTTGAATTATTTACTATCGGGACTATTTTGGCGGTAATATAAAAAAATAACGTTACAATTTACAACCTAATGTTTATATTTTAAGTTTTATTATATTTTTTCAGAAAATATAGAACTTCATTATAACAGACTAATTGGGACTAACAATTGACTGTTATAAAGAAATTGATTTGTAAAATGTTTACAAAGTATTAAAACAAAGAAAAACTGTAAAAGGTTAACGCCACTGAAGTTCATAAAACTGTAAAAAATTAAACTCATTTAAAGTGTGCGTTTTGTTTAAAGAGATTAAAAATAAGTTGAAAATACATCGATCTGTCTTCTTTAGCATGAAATGTAAAATCAGTGTTTAAAAAAAATTTAGTTAGGAAATATTTAGATTGGTGTTGGGATCTGCGTTTTGAGATTGTTTTAGAGAACAGAATATTATGATTCAGGCTAGTGACCTTTGTAAGTAGAGTTACAAAACTGTGCAAACCATTGATAAGCTACTATAATAAATAATGTTTTCTCTATTTATAGTTCTCTAGCAATGTTTGTGGTAGTTTTAAGAAATAGACATGGTATCGAAAAGCCTTTTAGATATGGTAGCATGTGAAGTGTGGTTATTGAAAAGATTTCATCCAACAAAATATTTATAAAAACAGGATAAATTAGTTTTGCAATTATTAGTAGTATTTCTACACTATATAAAGCAATTTAGAGTTCTCTTACATTACTTTTAGAGGGAATGCTACTTTGCAGGAAGTATAAGTAACAGATTAAGGAGCTATGTAGGAACTGTGTTTCAATCTATCTTTAAAACACAGATCCTTACAAGCTATGTCCTTATCATAATGAGGTTCTATGGTATATTAAAAAAAACCAAATGAAAAAATCAATATTGATAGTTGAATTATAAAAGATAAAGATTATATAAACTGATATTAGTGATGAGGGCCGGGAATATTTCCTTGGCTGGGGGAGATTCCCAAAAAGTGGGAATTTATAAAGTTCTTAGATTTTAAACAACTTAACACTAACTGAACTGTTAAGAATCTTAAAATAAGTTAATTAAGTAAATTTCTAAACTTTTATTCAATAATTAATGTTCGAATACATAAATAACATCCATAAACAAGAGAAAAATTATAGAATTAAATTTCTGGACCAGTAAAAATACTCCAACTGGTATTAGAATATCAGATATTTTATAAAAGAGATCATACATCTTTTATAAAGATTTTTGACAATTACATTTAATGTATACAAATTTGATGGAGTAATACCATCTTTTAACAATTGAAAACTAAGGGTGTCACAATCCTACTACATGGGGCCTTCTATCAACTTCCTAGAGTTCAAATGTTAAAAAACTTTACATTTTTACGAGATGTCTTTTTACATTTTTTCATAAGTTTATAAACTTGGAAGAGAGGATGGTTGCACACCAGATAGGGAAGCCTTTTTTTTTGTTTAGAGTTTAAAATCAAATAAAGTGGCAATGTAAACACTGGCAGTTAATAAAAAGGCTGAGTTAGAACCAGCAGTGAAAAAAAAAACTTCTTGATGATGGCGTGTTTCAGATAAGAGTTGAAAAGATGTTAAATTTACTAAAACCAATTATTTTTCTCATCACTTCTGTTTAGTCCAATGAACCTCAAATTCGCAGTATTGTAAAACAGTTGGATGAATTGGAGAGAAGTTTGGCAGAAAACGTACTGTTATCACCTCTCAAGAAATCTGAAGGAAAAAATGTAATGAATAAGTTTCAAGAAAGGAAAAGTTTTCGCATTAGATCAATCTATCTCTCTACATTTATGTTAGACCCTAAAATGCAAAGGATTATGGTCAACCCTTTACAATTATTGGATGCCACAGACTTTTCTTGTGCTCAATATATAGACATGAATGTTTTGAATATGAGAGAAAATATTGTTGACTATAGGGATAAGGAAGGTTTATTATCAAAAAAGTTTCTTTGGGAGAAGATGGGCAATAAATAAAAAAATCTATTAGGCCTTTGTCTTAGTGGAGGGGATTAAGATGAACATGCACCTCGGTAGATATAGTGATAAGGATCTTAGAAGTAACCTCTGCTGCCACAGTTCAGTACATTTGAAGAAGAGGAATGGTTTGTCAACTAAGTAAGATGCCAAGTTAACCTATTTGTACTACAATTGGAAGCTAATGAACCTTTCACCACCAAAACTGAAAAAGAAGGGGTCTAAAACCAGCGGCAATCCAGAAGATGTAGGATAGGACAAAGACCTATGCACCCTGGTTGTTGTTAATGATGATGTGATGGAAACAAGTGAAAGTGAGGACCATTTTCCTGGGTTCCTGAGTGTTCTTGTGAAGAAGAGGAGAAATAAAAAAAAAAGATGCTGAAGGTTTGATGGACTTCAAAAGCGACTAGGCAATTTGTAACTAAGTGCTATGCAAAATGTAAAACAATGTTTATTTTCTCATGTTTTAATTTAATTATAAAATTACTAAATTTGGCTACTATTCAGAAGTTTTATTTATCATCCTATTAAGTCATAAATTCCTAAAAAGTTTTCTTTAATTATAATTTTTCCTATGAACTTTAATAAAGCACTTGAGTTTAATTTTAGCATTCTTTCATTGCATAATACTTATTAATCAATAGGTTTAGATGCTATTTTGCTTTAAAATTAAAAATTCCTAGGAATTTATGAATTTTAGGAATACTGCCGGAAATATTCTCTGGGAATATTTCAGTGAGTTTCCCAGGAATTTCACAACACTAACTATATGTTTAAAATTTTAATAATATTATTATTTAAACATATTTTATTAATATTTTTAAAGCGTTAATTCTAAATATATATGATTAATTACACTAATATTATTTAAATAAAAACATTTACCATCAATATCCTGTTCCCGAAAGTGATGAGCCTAAAAGACAAAAAAGTCTAATTTAGTTTTTTTAACCTAGTTGAACACCTACTTTTGCAATAAGGCACAACAACTATATAAGTGACATACCTCAATTAAAAAGATAATTACTTTTTACTATATCGATCTTGCACTTCAGCGATATTGCAAAAAAATTGAGAATTTGTGATGTAAAAAGCCCTCAGGAACAAAAAAATATTGAAATTCTTGATGATGCACAATGGTCCCTACATATGGAAAAATGAGACATGGCAAGGAAAAGGTTTTTAGATAAGTTTTCTAAGGCCACAGATGGAATTAATGATGTTTAAATATAATTTAAAGCTACTGTTATCATTCACTAGTTTAGTTACAACAAAAATGTCCAGATAAGCTATAGACTTTATCTATATTTGAGGGAAACTCATAGAGTGGACTTTGTAATTACTTACAGCTACAATTATTACATTGATTCAAATGTCTAAAAATGGACTCTTCTGAAAAGTATAATTAAAGTGTTTGGACAAAAACTTGTACTTTGTTGGCTAATTTTTATAAATTTAAATTGGAAATTTTAAAAGCAAACTTTCTTATGAAAATTCTAATCAAGGAAAATTATAACGATTCCATGAGTTAGTAAACAAAACATTAAGTGGAGGATATAAACCACATTACTATGTCCCTGAAAAACTGAGAAATGGATGCTGTCATGTGTTGTCAATTTATTTTTTAAATGCTAAACCCACATACTTATTTAGGTACTTTATTTAAAACTTTTAAAAATATTAAATACTAATTTTACATACACAATTTTCCACTGAATTTGAATTTGCTATTAAACTATATTTTATTATAAAATAAAAGTCAGAAAATTGGAAGTAAAGATTTTTGGTTAAGGTTTTGATGTGAAATTTGTAACTAATTATTTTAATATATTTGTTTTCAGCTACCTAAAATATATTTACTTTCCAATTTTCATGTCCTATCGTTATAATTTCCCTATCATGCCAAATTTTCCTACACACTATTCAAAGTTTCCTTATACAACATGGCACTATGTTGTACTACATTGCATCGTAGATACTAAGTATCCATTTATGACAGGTTTTGCACTTTTTCTACATTTTATACAATATGTAACATGTATAGTTTTTTGTTAGATATGGGACTAAGCAATTGTTATTGTTATTTTTCTTTCAACAGAGTTCTCAAGTTTTAGGTTGTAACCATAAAGTTTTATTGTTTTCTCCATGATGCCGAGGACTTTCAACATCACCATTTATAATTTATTTTGCATAATTTGCTATCTGGAATAAGCAATGTTTAGAAATAAGAAAAAAGTGACAAAATTTGTAAAATATACCAAGAAAAATCAGTAAAATTCAATAACTTCAAATGTTAACATTTTACTATACCATTATTTCTTATCAAAAACTTGTTGCTGTTCATGAGAAGCTGGTTGTTAATTACTTATTACACTTTGATATTACTTGCGACCAGACTTTTTGTTAACTAAAGGCTGTTAAATTGTTAACTTACACTTGGAGGAAACGTTTTGGTCTACGACTTCTGGGGGCTGAAGAAGTCGTAATACAAAAACGTTCCCTCCAAGTGTAACTTAACCTTTAGTTAACAAAAAGTCTGGTCGCAAGTAATATCAAAGTGTAATAAGTCATTTCTATTAGTCTTCTTGCTGTTACAAGATTTCTCAAAAGTTCATTAATTACTAGATAATCGATCTTAATATCCATGCTTTAAAACTTAAAATTACAAATCCTAACCTTGTCATTTTATAAATGTTTACAAATCTTTACCAACAGAAACATTGCATAATTAACCTTGGAATCTATCATAAGTTATACTATTATAACTAAATAAAGCACTGTATTTTTGTATATTGTGAAATAACTTAATTGTGTATTTAAAATAATACTTGTATTTAAAAAATATTATCTAACATTTTTAAAAGAAGAGAAAAATTTAGTAAGATTAGTGCATATCACACATGACTTTATATCAACTAGACTACATTATATTTGCAAAACAAATTGCCTGAATTAGTAGTATCTTCTTGTTTAATATGAAAAGTAAAATATAAAATCATAAAAATTAATTTTAAATAATAAATGAGTTGTAATGTAATGAAAAAATTTAATCTACCCAACCTCAATGTTTTATACCACACTACTCAGTTTAAAGATTGTCTATACAGGATAAAATGTTTTACTTATTACATCTTTACAAATATTATTATTGCAACAATTACAACACCAAGCTAATTTATTTTAAAAAAAATTATAACCTAAAATCGAATATTCAAAGAAAGTTCAAGTTGAGCCCTATATTAAATTTATTACTAGATATTTTAGTAAATTGAAATACGTTTTTACCTACCATAACTATAAGAACAGTATTACTATTAAAATAAATATAAAAGGCTTATGAATTTTGTAATAACAACTGACAAACCACTTATAACGGAAATGTGTTGTCACAATCTTTGAAGTGTTGACATTTTACAGTTATCTGTCTTTGGGATTTTCTAATTTTGGAGTTGTAAACGGATCTAGTTCACGACAACAATGCTAGATGTCAGGTGATGTACGTACGGGTAATGCACTTTCTAGGTTCTTTCTAACTTTGAATTCCACCTCTTTAGATTTTTAAGCCTACAATTTTGCACAATAGATTCCTTACAATAACTAATTTTTCAATTCTTGAATATTGTACTCCATTACGTTCGGTGAATCTTATTAATCACTTAAACAATAGTTTATGACTATCCGAACTTTAAATTTAGTAAATTTGTTAAAACTTACTATCGAGACAGAACGTTTTCGATCGCTATAGTGACCGCTGATCTGTCTCAGTAAGTTTTAACAAATTTACTAAATTTAAAGTTCGGATAGTCATAAACTATTGTTTAAATGATTAATAATTTTTCAAGTCAAATACAAGTGTTCTTATTTTGTTTTTGTTTTTATAAACTAACAGAACGTTTTATTTTAATGGATCATTGCTTAGAAAATATGTTAAAACTTACTAATACAGTATAATAACTTATAAAGACTTAAAATAATTTAGAAAAAAACGTTCTTGAACTAAACCGTATTTTACCACACTAGACTCCTCATTTTAAAAGCTGGATGGCATTAATTTAGTCAAAGAGTAAGCAATTTTTAATGGATTTGGTAATAAAGCAAAAATAATTTATAATGGATTTGTTAATTGAATATATTTTTATTTTGTATTGTGCTATGTTAGAAAATCTGATACTGTTCAAGTGTGTTGAAAAGTTTTGTTGACATGGACTATTTCTAGGTTATGTTTGATGTGGGTGTAAAGCTGAGTTTGCACTAGAGTTGATGACAAATGTCTACATTTCAGAAAACAGTAGGCCTATCTAGTTTGTCATCAACAAATCGAGTCGATAGATTTTCTATGGTAGCGGCAGAATTTTGTTTATGTCAACCAAGATTTAGTAAACATCATAGGAGTACAAGATTTGACATTCACAAAAGTTGCAATGCTCATTTGGTCTTGTAGACACTATCCCCCTACCCTCTAACCTATCAGAACCATGTGACTATTTCTTCCCCCTAACACCTCCACTGATCAAGACCTTGTGAATTCTAACTACATCCTCAGTAGTTTATGGAAATGGAAGCTTTTAAAGTTCATCCCTGTAAGTTAGGTATGAATTTTAGCTTTTGCTATTATGTTCTCCTTCAGCAGTTCTATTAACGTCTCACAAATCTTTGACACAGATATTGTGCTTTTTGATGTTTTAAATAAATAACGTGAGCTAGTGTATTCGTACAATCCCCACTTACTAAAACCTTTAAGTCACTGATGGTCAATCAATATCAGCACAAAATTTTCAAAATTGCTGCTAAACATCCATAGAAATCTCTTAAAACCTCCATTTGATCTAAGTTCACCAGGAATTGAGTCATTATATTATTAATAAAATATTTCTACAACTTACTTCCACTATACACAAATCTTGCTTTTAATTATGGTCTTAAATGCCACCTTTGTAGTGTACATGTTGTCTCACCAAAACTATGCTAGCTGCTGCTGCAATCACAACACTCTCCACACTAGTAATCTGAACAGCAAATGCTCTTCACATTTTTGTGTTGTCAACAAAAGTTACACAAACGTAGACCGCATTAGTATTTTGTCGACCAAAAACGTTGCATACAAATATCAGTAACATCTGGTGTAAAACTGGCTTAGCTGTTTTTTATGGTCCTTTGTCTACCTCTGTCTACTGTTGTAAACCATTGTCTTCTTGTTCAATGTCTTTGAATCTATTGTTTCTGCAAGTATCTACATATAATCAACATCTTTCTTTTGCTTTACCATCTGTGTTGTAGAATCTTTCTTTCTCTTCCCCATCCAGTCAAATTCTCGGTAACAATTGACAGTAGATCACAGCTAGTCATGCAATATTTGTCTCTTTGGTAACATTACTGTAGAATCAGCATAAAACATGGATATAAGTTTATCTTTGAAATGTTTTTTTCTTAAAAGTAATTGTCGTGTACTCGCCTAGCAATCTTTGTTTCCTGTGTTCTAACATATCAAATTCTATATTTGTTCCATGATGCGAATCTTAATCTCCTTTGTATAATTTATATACACGGGACACTGAAAAGTTTCTATTCACAGTATCGCCTTTATGGAGGCTCTGTATTAGGGACACTTAAAACCAACTGAGGTACTATGTAGTGTGGTTATTTTATTTGGGAGAATAATTGTAGTTAATATGTTTTAATACATTGTGCACTGCCCTACTTCTTCTGTACTAATTAATTATCCTAGGAAACAACCTAAAGTAGATAAGAGTGAAATTGTTTATTAAAAGGCTTGGCTATATTATTCTCTATTTAATTTCACAAGAAATGAGAAAAAGAAAGGGCTGTCATTTTGCAATTTTTAATTTTATATAAATTAAAATTGGATTATAATAGACAACCAAGAGAGTGAAGTTTCTTTTATTTTTAGGGCATAATTGTGGTTGGTGTCTGATACTAGGGAAAAAACATTTACATGGTACATAAATGATTTAAAAAATTTATTTGAACGTAATAATCTGAAAATTAGAAAGAAATTATTAAACAAATCCTTTAATCAACACACACAGAAAAACAAGTTTTAAATACAAAAATTTTGTTTAGTCACAGTTTTACTGTTTATTTTTATATTGCAGGATGCAGCTGTTGCTCTGAATACTGACTGTTTTTATCATTTTACTTCATCAAACAGTTAAAAAGAATTTGATATCCTACCTCTGAAAATCTCATATTCTCCTGATACATTTTGAAAATAAAAATTCAAAATTTTGCTTTATAAACTGTTAGGAGACTATAAAGTTTAATGAGATTAATACATACCTCTTAATATCTCATATTCTCTTGATACGTATCTAAAACAAATGTCCTAAATTAACTTTAAAAAGTACGAGGAGACTACACAGTATTAAAAGAGGTCAATAGCCTACTTCTTAATAATTCACATTCTCCTGCTCAATCATATAAGCAAAAGTTTTGTCGCTGAAGTATCAGGTGAATATAAGATGTGAAGAGGTAGGTATTGACATTTCTAGTGTTTTAAAATCCATATTTTTACCCAATAGGTGCTTGCATTCATAAACCGGTATATTAATAAAATAGTGTTTTACCAAGATAATAATCTCTAGTCAGAATATTGTAAGTTCAACTAGATTTGGAAGTTGTATAATTACACTAGATATTCAAACTTAATTTATGTTACTGATCTTTATTTCACTTTTTAGAAATACAATAAAATATATATATATATATATATATATATATATATATATATATATATATTACATTTAATATTGCCTATGCAACTTATCAATTCATAACATAATAAAATATATGTATATATAATTTATGGGTAATTGTTTCGACCTGCGTCTACCGCTATTTTCGTGAATTTTATTTACTTTTCTTATGTATTTTTACCTCCTAGACACGAATCCAACATTATTTTCTCTCGCTGACGCCGTTTTTTAAAAATATACTTAAAAAAACATCACCAAAACTAACCTTTATTGACGTACGACTACCGATTTTTCGACGTGCGACTACCGTTATTTTCGTGAAATGTTTTTACTTTTCTTATGTATTTTTACCTCCTAGACACGAATCCAACATTATTTTTGTCGCTGACGCCGTTTTTTTAAAATACACTTAAAAAAACATAACCTAAACTAACTTTTATTGACGCGCGACTAGCGCTATTTTCGTGAAATTTACTAATCTTTATTGACGTACGACTACCGATTTTTCGACGTGCGACTACCGCTATTTTCGTGAAATGTTTTTACTTTTTTTATTTATTTTTACCTCCTAGACACGAATCCAACATTAATTTTTGTCGCTGACGCCGTTTTTTAAAATATACTTTAAAAAAATAACCTAAACTAACTTTTATTGACGTGTGACTAGCGCTATTTTCGACTGGATACTTTGTAGCTAAATTTTACTATATATAGCCCATATTGTAATGTTGAATAAAGTTATAACTAAATCTATCCTGACTGGATACTTTGTAGCTAAATTTTACTATATATAGCCCATATTGTAATGTTGAATAAAGTTATAACCAAATCTAGACGTTTAATAAGAAAATAAAAAATCCGTAGCCATTGGTAAGTGTCTAAGACGTAAAAATACATAAGAAAAGTAAAAAAAAATCATGAAAATAGCGGTATTTGCACGTCAATAAAAGTTAGTTTAGGTCATGTTTTTTTAAGTATATTTTAAAAAGATGGCGTCAGCAACAAACATTAATGTTGGATTCGTGTCTAGGAGGTAAAAATACATAAGAAAAGTAAAAACATTTCACGAAAATAGCGGTAGTCGCAGGTCGAAAAATCGGTAGTCGTACGTCAATAAAGGTTAGTTTAGGTTATATTTTTTCAAATTATATTTTAAAAAAACGGCGTCAGCAACAAAAATTAATGTTGGATTTGTGTCTAAGACGTAAAAATACTTTAGCAAAGTAAAAAAGTTTCACGAAAATAACGGTAGTCGCATGTCGAAACAATTACTCTGGCAGCTTTTGTCAAGCCTGCCAAAACTATTCTGAACCACACAATTCTCATTATTTAGAGGACGCCTAAAATTGTGGATATGTTCATCAGCATTGTCCTCCTGCATTGTAAGTAGTCCCTAACCTTTCACTCTGCTGCGCACTATTCCTAAATACTCATCTACGAACTAGCGGGCTTCCCCCAATCCGATTTATTTCAACATTTTTACTTAAACAGAACACTAAAATCAACAAACATAAACAATAAATTACGCAATGTTCTTGTAAATTATCTTTAACCATTATTTCTACTGCACATCATTGCCAACTAATTTTACACAAACTCACAGTCTTGCTCTATTAGACACATTTCAACATTTCAATTAAACAGAACAATAAAAATAAAATAAACAACAAAATTTCCATCAGCAGGTGCTATCACCATCTGGTATATTTATTAATCACCATTCGGCATATAGGGCTTACTTATTAATAAACCCGCTGTAGTGATATTTCCATTAGAAAATCAGTGGATCGATAAAGGCCTGTGGGGCGAAGCCAAGGTACGTTTTGACATATCTGATAGTTCCCCACCATCTTTAGCCCTCAAGCTTTAAAATGAATTGAATTAGGCTCTCTTATCTTGTTCCTTGCTCGAGAAATTTCATGCAGACCGCTTCGGTTCCGGAGTTAAATACGTTCCTTGTTCCAGGAATTTCACGGGGACCGATTAGCTTCAGGAACTAAACATATAGATTCGTTTATAAAAAGTAAATTCAGTGCCTAATGAAGTTTTCATTTAAAAAATTGGGATATAATTATATAATTCACAATCATTATATTCATTTCACTATAGTAACATTTATTAAAAGATAAATTAATATATTATTTGATAAAATATATTGATTAATAACATTTTAACTTATTATTGTACAATAAAGTAATAGGCCTATAGCCCATGCAATAAAACAGATCTTCTAAAACACGAAAATAGATGTATGAAATCATATGTTATTACTTAATATCGGCCGAAGCTAAATTTGACACCCTCCAATCTCTAATGACATGAATGCAAAAATTTGTCTTCGTGCCAAAAATGTAAAGCGCGCCCAAAGAAGTTTTCGCTTTAATAATTCAACACTTTCCCTTACTTAAAAATGACTTGGAGCCTAATTTGCAATCCAAATCTGTTAAATATTTTCCCCCTCCATTTTGTCAGATTTACATATGCTACTTGAAAATCCATTCTAAACAAGAAAAGAAAAGTCATTATGAGTGTCGTAAGCCAGAACTGTGGTTAAAAATATCATAAAATACAGGCATAACAAATTTATAAACACTTGCAAAGTTTTATAAACTCAATATTTCTACAAAACGGGCATGTAAACTATGAAATATATGATTCTATACAATAATGAATTACTATACCGTACATCTACTTTACAAGAATGTTTCTGGTTAGTTAGTGAGTTTGGTTTCTAATGACAAGCAGTGAAACGTTTACTTTTGAATTTTATAAATAATGACTTATTGAATTTGTAATTTATACGTGGTCACACGAAAGCTGGCGCGCGACTTCGAAGGGCGTGCACAGGCGGGGGTGAAGGGTAGAGAAGTTAAAGACCGTTCCACAGACATTATAATATAAAATCTTGTTGCTGTTCGTGACGAGCTGGTTGTAAATTACTTATTACACTTTTGCTATTACTTAGACGAGGCTGAAGAAGTCGTAAGACGAAAACGTTTCCTCCAAGTGTAAGTTAACAATTTAACAACTTTTAGTTAACAAAAAGTCTGGTCGCAAGTAATAGCAAAAGTGTAATAAGTATTATAATATGAGGTATAATATGATCGTATTTATATTACAATAATGCAGATTTTACAAGGCCGAAAAGCCACTATAAATATTATTTTATTTGATTTGTCATATTAACCAGATCATTTACATAACGTTTTGAACAAATGATTTCTATCAGTTTTCTAAACAACCGCAACGCCTGCAATTTCTTAGCGATGGCTTTTGATGGAACACGCACTACAAAAATCAATGTTTTTGAATAGGGCTAGCTTTTTGTTTTGTATCGATCAATCGCGCGCCTGCTTACGAGTGAACAGCTATAGGTGAAGGTATGAAAAACCTTCTGAGAATAAATTTTTAAATTATAAGTTTGGCAAGTCTTATTTGTCAAGTTCAAACTTATCTGGCTAAGATAGTTATTGTTATGAATAAAAAGTAGGTCTATTAATATAAAATAAATGCATACGTCTTTACATACTGAGTTGCAAGATCGAGATAAATTGTTGGCTACTCGTTCGAATAGGCAATAGGTTAGTTTACACAGGAAACTTAGATCTTTCTTTTTTATATCTAAATTTCATACCTACTAATCAGACACTGGCTTCTTAAACGGATAAGTTTTTGCTATGTTTTAATATAGTTCATAAAAATATATATTGTCTTTTTGTGCACAACTACGGAAAAATGAAGTGCACTCTTTCCATTCATCAACCAGTGGCTATGTATATTTTTATAACCAAACCTATAATAACATTGTAGCTATTTGTAAAATAGCTAACTTATATTATAAAAGAGAACCTTATTTTGCCACAATCTCAAGTAATTGTGATTGTAAATTTAGGTTATTTTTATATTTTTCAAATTTTAACCACTATTTCTGGTTTACGACTTTTAAAATAACTTCTTTCGGCAATACTTGATCAGATACTATATAACTTCAACCTTTTCACTTTCACAAGCTACGTAATAATAAAAAAAACAAGTGTCGGAAACCATTAAAAAACAATAGAAAAAGGTAGGGTAAGATAGGGCCCATAAGGAATTTTAATTTTTTAAAACGTTTTCAGAAAACCTAGAAAATAAAATTTTATACCAAAGTTTAGAGTAAATAGTTTACTTTGTTTAAAAATAACGCTATACAAATGTAGAACATTTTACCATAAGTATAGACATTTCTAAAAAGTATTAAAAAACTCCCCATCTTACCCTATGTATGGGTAATATGGGGTAACCTGTGGGGCAAGATGGGTTGGAAAGTATTTTTAAGGCAAGTTGAAAAAGACACATATACAAGTTCTTTTAAAAATCGAATTATGTAACTGTTACATGTACAAAAGTGATAATTTGACATGGGTTCAAAATATTTAATTTATAAAATTCGCAAATATGACGAGCCTCGTCGTCTTCATCTTCTTCAACAGTATAGGAGCTGTGTGATAATTTTTTTGCATTTGATGCAGGCAACCCACACTTCATCAGATTGGAAACAGAAATCTCCACAATAGAGAGACGTTCTTCTTTCTCTTGGCCCTCTAAAGTGCTATCTTCATCTTCTTTTTTCTTTTTTTTACGATCTTGCGCTTTTTATTTGGGTTTGCAAAAACTTTTATCTTTTTGTCAAAGAGCGATTTCTTGGCTACTGGTCGACTTTTGTCTTTTTTGGGTCTTTGCCAAGGCTCTTTTCAAATGATTCCTCAAGTCCAAGCTTGAATGGAGAGCTTGTTACCACAGTTTTACATTTTTTTGTGGATTGTTTTTTTAACATTTGTGCGCCCTACATGAGGAAGAGGCATAATTTGCTCAGGAGATATTGCGAAATTTTCTTGAGAAATATTTGGTTGATTGTGAATAGACTCGTTTTCTTGAACTTCATTCGATACTTTAGGTTCATCTGAACCTCAATTAGAACACCCAGGCTGGGTCTCATTGTAAGCTGCAACGTTTGGAAGATACACATTCTCTGGTTCTATTTCAGGATCAGTGATATTTTCTGGTCGATCTGTTGAAGTCGACGCTGCAAACGATGAATCAAGAAAAAGGTTTGAATTAAAATCCAGATTCCTGTAATTTTAAACTTATTTATTACTGTTGTCATAGTGGCAGCTCTCATAAAGGCTTTCCCCAATATTTCAGCAATTTGGGTCGTTGTGACGGCTTTCCCAGGGTTAGACCTCAGCCAGTTATTAGAGTTAGACCAGAGATTTATTGGTCGTAATGAACGCTCAAAGGCTTCATAAAAGCTACGTCTAAAGGCTGTAGCCGATGCGTGCAGGGGGAAGGAAAGCATAAAAATGATGACATCAGTCTCCCTAGCTCGATCGATTACGTTTAGGCTCTTAACATGGGTAGAGTGACCATCTAATAATAAGAGTTGTCGTGTCAAAAAAGTCTATGAACTTTCCAAACCAATTTTCAAAAATCTTTTTCTGCATCCATCCAGAGATGTGTCATTCAGCCCACACGCCAGGGGAACAATTATTAAGAAGTTCAGGCCTCATTCTCTGCCAAGGGCACACAAGAAGTGGCGGCATAGAAGCAAGCACTCATGTTGAATACAACCGACACTGTTTTCTCTTTAATAGCAGAGGAGAACAACCCTACTTGTTTCTTTCCTTTAGTAGCCAGTATTTTCGAAGTGCTTTTTGGAACTGATGAAATTACATTTTCATCACAGTTAAAGATTCTGTCAGGTGTAAATTTATGTTTGTCATAAAGCTTTCCTAGTTACAAAATAAAACTATCCTACATTTTATTTGTTAAAGACAATAGCCCTAGCAACAGATGTGGCTTCAGGCTTTCTGATCGACAGGTTTCAATTTCGTTTTCAAAAATCTCTAGCCCAATCCTTCCCTGCCTCTTTCTTTAATTCGTTGAAACTATGCTTTTTGTAATTTTTCCCCCGCCAGTTGATAAGCCAATTTTCTTAAGTGATTGGTGTTTAGTCCAAACAATCGGTCCTCCATTAACTTGATGTAGTTAACTAGCTCCTTTTCCTTCTCATTCGAAAAGACAAAAATAACAACAGCTCTGCCAAATGACTATTGAAATACACATACTTAAAAAAAAGTATGATGATAAACCTACCTTCGCTTGAGGTCACACAGTCAGTGCTAAAAATCCGAATCTGACTTATTGTTTTACCATCGTGCATCTTGGTCGCAACTCTGTCTGCATTGCTGACCTGCTTGCATCATGGCTACATCCTACCTCCGCTCGGGGTCACACAATCAGTGCTGAGAATCTGAATATCTGTTTTTACCAGCATTCCTCTTGGTTGTAGCTCTGTCTGCATTGCTAACCTGCTTGCATCATGTCCACATCCTACCTCCGCTCGGGGTCACACAATCAGTGCTGAGAATCTGAATATCTGTTTTCACCAGCATTCCTCTTGGTTGTAGCTCTGTCTGCATTGCTAACCTGCTTGGATCATGTCCACATCCTACCTTCGCTCGGGGTCACACAATCAGTGCTGAGAATCTGAATATCTGTTTTTACCAGCATTCCTCTTGGTTGTAGCTCTGTCTGCATTGCAAACCTGCTTGGATCATGTCCACATCCTACCTCCGCTCGGGGTCACACAATCATTGCCGAGAATCTGAATATCTGTTTTTACCAGCATTCCTCTTGGTTGTAGCTCTGTCTGCATTGCTAACCTGCTTGGATCATGTCCACATCCTACCTCCGCTCGGGGTCACACAATCAGTGCTGAGAATCTGAATATCTGTTTTTACCAGCATTCCTCTTGGTTGTAGCTCTGTCTGCATTGCTAACCTGCTTGGATCATGTCCACATCCTACCTCCGCTCGGGGTCACACAATCAGTGCTGAGAATCTGAATATCTGTTTTTACCAGCATTCCTCTTGGTTGTAGCTCTGTCTGCATTGCTAACCTGCTTGGATCATGTCCACATCCTACCTCCGCTCGGGGTCACACAATCAGTGCTGAGAATCTGAATATCTGTTTTTACCAGCATTCCTCTTGGTTGTAGCTCTGTCTGCATTGCTAACCTGCTTGGATCATGTCCACATCCTACCTCCGCTCGGGGTCACACAATCAGTGCTGAGAATCTGAATATCTGTTTTCACCAGCATTCCTCTTGGTTGTAGCTCTGTCTGCATTGCTAACCTGCTTGGATCATGTCCACATCCTACCTCCGCTCGGGGTCACACAATCAGTGCTGAGAATCTGAATATCTGTTTTTACCAGCATTCCTCTTGGTTGTAGCTCTGTCTGCATTGCTAACCTGCTTGGATCATGTCCACATCCTACCTCCGCTCGAGGTCACACAGCCAGTGCTGAGAATCTGAACATCTGTTTTTACCAGCATTCCTCTTGGTTGTAGCTCTGTATGCATTGCTAACCTGCTTGGATCATATCCACGTCTAACTTCCGCTCGGGGTCACACAGCCAGTGCTGAGATTCTGAATATCTGTTTTTACCAGCATTCCTCTTGGTTGTAGCTCTGTCTGCATTGCTGACCTGCTTGGATCATGTCCACATCCTACCTCCGCTTGGGGTCACACAGCCAGTGCTGAGAGAATCAGACCACCTGTTTTTAAAAGCGTGTATTTTGGACGTACCCTTAGGATGCTCTGAAGGTCTATTGAGGAGTGTGATTCCCCCTAGGAGCAAGTCCTTAGTCTGGGGGTTCGGCCCTTATGCCACACGTGATTGGATAAAGGTCTGATTGGACTATCTGGACCGAACTAAACAGAGGGGTGTTCAGGTACGGAAACGTTTCAGTTTGGAAGGTTCTACTAGTCCCGAGTAGTTCTGGAAAAGCGAGCGAACTGCTGTCATTGGTTGAGTTCGCCTCGTCTCAGTGGCGGTCCGGTGACCAGTCTAGGCCTTACAGCAATGTCTATGGTTCTGATGTACTGATACCACGGATCGTGACACCAAGCCCCCCGCCTCGGGTCTGACGCTAGTCACTAGTTGGGAGTCACGAGTTTAAGGTTGGATTCGTTGGGGCAGAGGTTTAGAAAGGTAGTAGGTAGTAGGTATTTCACCAAAATTCTTTGTGTGGAGAATCGAAATGATCCAGAGGACCCGGCTTCTCTAAGTCGCAAGACAGAAGAATTACGTTCTGTAGCCTTAAGATAGATTTTTATACGAAAAGGAAATAAAAATTTAACCTGTCCCGTAAAATAAACAATTACTTTAGTTAAACCAATGTTTACGTGAGCACCATTGTCACACACACACCCTCTCTCTCTCTCTCTCTCTCTCTCTCTCTCTCTCACACACACACACACACACACACATACACACACACACATGTATATAAAGAACTAAGTCAAAATACAAATACAAGAATTATAATTGAATTTGTATTTGAATTTTGACTTAGTTCTTTATTAATACACAAAAATACATATTGCGATATGTATATATATTAACTTTATTGATGTCTTGAACTCCATATAACAGTAATAAAATTCTGTACAGAAAAGTTTTTTCTTTAAATATCTATTTATATAAACTACCACAATTTCTGTATTCATTTAATTTTAATTTTACTTTTAGACTATTGCATTGAAATTAATAATTGTTGGAAAACTACAAAATTATCATGTTATAAATTTTAACTTGGTTTTCAGAGATAAGATATAGTTTCAAAAATATTAAATGAAATCATATTAGCATATATACTATGTATATATTAGGCTGGGTTAAGTTCGTTACGTCTTCATTCTGGAGTTAAATCCCTTTACCGACTTTAATATTACCTCTAGGAAAATTATTATTTCTTTATAACTAAATCTACGCTAACCGAATACTTTCTAGCTATATTTTAATACAGTAATGTAGTGTAATATCGTGCACTATTAAGAAACTTCAGAATTTATACAATTTTGTGTCTTGATACACTAAGGCTAGGTTTCAATGCTGTTGGTCAAACTTTAATCAGTATATAGCTTGTCGTCTTGACACTAAATTTAAAAATTATGTTGTTTTTTCTGATCATAAAGTAGGTGTTATGCTCATAATTCACGAAGATGTAAAAATAGACTCCTCTTATTTGTTCTCATTACTAAATCAAGTGAAATTGAATAATATTTCATAGAGGGTAATCTATTAATTAACATAAATGTTTGCTGCTAACCTGTTGGAACATCTGGTTTGGTATTTGTCTCTCCTTTAACTTTCTAGAGGTACAGCTGAAGCGGTATTTCGTTTTGCTAGCACTTGCCTTTTATTTATGACCCAAATATGCACAGATTCTTCCCGGATACACAGATGCAGGCCTGTAATACAATATGAAGGACACGGAGTGACGGAATTGGGGTTCTGGGATGTGAACTACATTCAGAAGTAGTAAAAGAGTATCACAATTTTTTTATAGAAGATAAAGACTGAAATGTTAGGCTCTTTGAGAAAATCGGGGATAGATGGCTCCGAAGGATCAATTAGAAGATAAAAATAGAAGACAAAATGTGTAAATAGTTGAAGAGAAGCCTCCCATTGATTCACCCCTCCCTATTGCTTCACCCCTCCTCATTGCTTCTCCCTCTTCCCATCGATTCGCCTCTTTTCCCATTACTTTACCTTCCTCCAATTGCTTCACCTCTCCTCCCACTGCTTCACCCTCCTCCCATTTCATCTTATGAAAAATCAACAGCAAAACAACACCTGTTGTCTAAATCACTTACAGAGTATACGTCAACGCAAGGTGTTAGGTGTTGAGTTAACTGTAACATGAGTAGAGGAAGACTGGTATTTTGTGATATGGACTTGCTTTTTCAAGCCTTTAGTTAATTTGGAATTTAAAAACATGCGCCATGAGTCCGAAAAAGGAATAATGGACCATTAATCATACTGAAACAAATGAACCATTTATCATAGTGGAAAAATAAACCATTTATCATATTCAAACAAAAGTACAATTTATCATTAATAATTACTTCTAAACACAGAAATGTAGTAAAGTATAATTAAATTTTTTAAGAGCAGGTCTGGAACCTAGACAGAGGTTGCAATGAGTTTATAGAACCTTAACAGAGCCTTGGAATGAGTTTATGGCGTCTCGACAGAGTTTGGTTTGATTTTATGGAGCCTAAACAGAAGTTTGCAATGAGTTTAACTAAAATTATAATTATAAAAAAAAATAATTAAAATTTATGAACATCGGCAGTGGCTTCAAATGAGTTTACAGAACCTCGACAGAGGCTTGCAATGAGTTTATAACACATCGATAGAGACTTCCATTGAGTTCATGGGACTTGGAAAGAGGCTTGTAATTAGTTTATAGAACCTCGACAAAGAGCTGCAGTGAGTTTATAGAACCCCGGCAGAGGGTTGCAGTTAGTTTATGGAACCCCGGCAGAGGCTTGCAATGAGTTTAAAAAAGTTCGGCAGAGACTTGTATTGGGTTTTGTAGAACCTCGAAAGAGGCTTGCAATGGGTTTATAGCACATCGATAGAGACTTCCATTGAATCCATGGAACTTGGAAAGAGGCTTGCAGTGAGTTTATAGAACCTCGACAGAGGGCGGCAGTTAGTTTATAGAACCAAGACAGAGGGTTGCAGTTAGTTTATAGAGCCACGACAGAGGGTTGCAGTTAGTTTATAGAACCTCGGCAGAGGGTTTCACTTAGTTTATAGAACCCCGTCAGAGGGTTGTAGTTAGTTTATAGAACCTTGACAGTGAGTTGCAGCTAGTTTATAGAACCTAGACAGAGGGTTGCAGTTAGTTTATAGAACCCCGGCAGAGGGTTGCAGTTAGTTTATAGAGCCTCTACAGAGGGTTGCAGTTAGCTTATAGAACCTCGATAGAGGGTTGCAGTTAGTTTATAGAACCTCGTCAGAGGGTTGTAGTTAGTTTATAGAACCCCGTCAGAGGGTTGTAGTTAGTTTATAGAACCTTGACAGTGAGTTGCAGCTAGTTTATAGAACCTAGACAGAGGGTTGCAGTTAGTTTATAGAACCCCGTCAGAGGGTTGTAGTTAGTTTATAGAACCCCGTCAGAGGGTTGTAGTTAGTTTATAGAACCTTGACAGTGAGTTGCAGCTAGTTTATAGAACCCCGTCAGAGGGTTGTAGTTAGTTTATAGAACCCCGTCAGAGGGTTGTAGTTAGTTTATAGAACCTTGACAGTGAGTTGCAGCTAGTTTATAGAACCCCGTCAGAGGGTTGTAGTTAGTTTATAGAACCCCGTCAGAGGGTTGTAGTTAGTTTATAGAACCTTGACAGTGAGTTGCAGCTAGTTTATAGAACCCCGTCAGAGGGTTGTAGTTAGTTTATAGAACCTAGACAGAGGGTTGCAGTTAGTTTATAGAACCCCGTCAGAGGGTTGTAGTTAGTTTATAGAACCTTGACAGTGAGTTGCAGCTAGTTTATAGAACCCCGTCAGAGGGTTGTAGTTAGTTTATAGAACCTTGACAGTGAGTTGCAGCTAGTTTATAGAACCCCGTCAGAGGGTTGTAGTTAGTTTATAGAACCCCGTCAGAGGGTTGTAGTTAGTTTATAGAACCTTGACAGTGAGTTGCAGCTAGTTTATAGAACCCCGTCAGAGGGTTGTAGTTAGTTTATAGAACCTAGACAGAGGGTTGCAGTTAGTTTATAGAACCCCGTCAGAGGGTTGTAGTTAGTTTATAGAACCCCGTCAGAGGGTTGTAGTTAGTTTATAGAACCTTGACAGTGAGTTGCAGCTAGTTTATAGAACCCCGTCAGAGGGTTGTAGTTAGTTTATAGAACCCCGTCAGAGGGTTGTAGTTAGTTTATAGAACCTTGACAGTGAGTTGCAGCTAGTTTATAGAACCCCGTCAGAGGGTTGTAGTTAGTTTATAGAACCTTGACAGTGAGTTGCAGCTAGTTTATAGAACCTAGACAGAGGGTTGTAGTTAGTTTATAGAACCTTGACAGTGAGTTGCAGCTAGTTTATAGAACCTAGACAGAGGGTTGCAGTTAGTTTATAGAGCCTCTACAGTGGGTTGCAGTTAGCTTATAGAACCACGACAGAGGGTTGCAGTTAGTTTATAGAACCCCGTCAGAGGGTTGTAGTTAGTTTATAGAACCTTGACAGTGAGTTGCAGCTAGTTTATAGAACCTAGACAGAGGGTTGCAGTTAGTTTATAGAACCCCGGCAGAGGGTTGCAGTTAGTTTATAGAGCCTCTACAGAGGGTTGCAGTTAGCTTATAGAACCTCGATAGAGGGTTGCAGTTAGTTTATAGAACCTCGTCAGAGGGTTGCAGTGAGTTTATAGAACTCCGGCAGAGGCTTGCAGTGAGTTTAGAAAACCTCGACTGAGGGTTGCAGTTAGTTTATAGAACTCCAGCAGAGGGTTGCAGTTAGTTTATAGAACCCCGGCAGAGGCTTGCAATGAGTTTATAAATGCTCGGCAGAGACTTGTATTGGGTTTTTTAGAACCACAAAGAGGCTTGCAATGAGTTTATAGCACATCGATAGAGACTTCCATTGAATCCATGGAACTTGGAAAGAGGCTTGCAGTGAGTTTATAGAACCTCGACAGAGGGTTGCAGTGAGTTTATAGAACCTCGACAGAGGGTTGCAGTGAGTTTATAGAACTCCGGCAGAGGCTTGCAGTGAGTTTAGAAAACCTCGACTGAGGGTTGCAGTTAGTTTATAGAACTCCAGCAGAGGGTTGCAGTTAGTTTATAGAACCCCGGCAGAGGCTTGCAATGAGTTTATAAATGCTCGGCAGAGACTTGTATTGGGTTTTTTAGAACCACAAAGAGGCTTGCAATGAGTTTATAGCACATCGATAGGGACTTCCATTGAATCCATGGAACTTGGAAAGAGGCTTGCAGTGAGTTTATAGAACCTCGACAGAGACTAGCAATAAGTGTATGAACATTGGCAGAGCATTACAATGAGTGTTTAGAATCCCGGCAGAGGCTTGCAATGAGTTTATAAAAGCTTGACAGATTCCGGCAATGTATTTATAGAACCTTGGTGGAGGTTTGCCGTTAGTTGATTTAATATATCAACATAGGTTTACAATGAGTTAATGGAGTCTCGACAGAGGCTTGCAATTATTTTATGGAATATAGACAGAGGACTGTAATGAGTTTAATTAACTTTGCCAAAGGTTGGCAATGAGTTTATGAAATCTCGAAAGAGGCTTGCAGTGAGTTCGAGAAATTATGCTAAGCAAAACAATATTTTTGAATCAAAATAAACATATGTCATTCACAGTTTTCCTTAATCTGTTGGGAAGTATTTGAATTTCCTTATTTACATGGTGACAAGTAAAATTTACAAATAAGTTGAAGATAAAAAATTAAATATTTTATTTCCATAATCTAAACAATTTTTAATTAGCCAACATTTACATAACAAAGATGTGTCCTCTAAACTGAAGTAGTCTGTAACCAGAGTTGCTTGGATAATGTAGAAGTCCTATTATTTGCAATAGAGTTTGCAAATATAGAGTCTTTTCAGTATAATGCTGAAGACTAAATTTGGGCTGAAGACCTTCAAAGCTGGTGTTTCAAAACGCTCTGAAAACAGATTATAAGCTACTGAGTTTTTGTGTTATATTACAACGTATAGAAACTAAACTATACTACGCTTATTAATTAACTCTTCAGTTACTTCTTTTTAATTTACAAAAAAATACAAGAATTTACCATTTTATTAAAAATTTTAAATTTTCCAAAAGTCTCAGAAAATTGTGAAATATTCATAAAGGTAAACTCTCGTGGATATATGTCCTATCTCCGCCCTCAGCAAAGTCAGCAGCAGCATGGCCGTCACCATTGAGCACCCATTTCGTGGTCAGCAATCCTTCAACTCCTACAGGACCTCGGGCGTGGATCCTGGCTGTGCTGATTCCCACCTCGGCTCCTGTCACACAATCAAGAAACTTTAGTGCTAAAATTATAATAATTATTTTAATAAGTGAAGTTTAGAGTAGAAGCCTGTTGAAGGTACGGACAGGATATTTGTTGCAACTTCAACAATGGTGTTTAGGATAAACATGCGATATATAATCTCATGGTAAAGGAAATGAAATGTTTATGACTGGTGGTAGAAGCTTTGAGAGCGTATAGTCAAGTCGGGAGTAGAATGGGGGGAAAGAAGAGGATTTGGAGGACTAGATACCTACTGTTTGCCTTACCACTCATCCTAGATACCTTACGAAGTAATTTTTTCAATGCAATTTCATTTTAAAATCTATCTACTTAGCGTGAACATGTTTCTTCTCCAAATAAATGTTTGACATGCCTTTATTCTCTTCCTTCAAATGTCTCCAAACTATAAAAGGGGTATTACATTTCCTAGCACTATTCACTATTCACAGATGACATTTGACTTTTACAAATTATTAATTTGAATCTTCGTACTTTACTCAACTAGTCAATGATTACTGCAAACTGGAAGTAGGGTAAACCGCATCAAAGTTTTCCAGACCTGGTGTTCTGACTTTGTTGGCTACAAAGGGTTAAAGGTAATTATCTGTTTGAAATCTGAGAGGTGAAATGGCAGTGTTTTGTATTTTATGGAGAGTTCGAGAATACCTAATGACAGAAGCCATGAGTCTGTGGGAGTTTTCGGATGTAACCTTACTACTAAATTCCCACAACTCTGGCTATAGGGTCTATCTCCTGCGGAACGGCCACTAGGCATCACTTCATAGTGGAGACATTACTTAGCCAGCTCTTCTTTTATTTTTTGTTTCTCTACACTCTGTTCTTGATGAAATAAGTTTAAGAGTTCGAGACCACTATAGTCTCCTTCATGCTGTATTGTCTGGTCGTCTGATTTCCTTCTTCTAATAGCATGGTCCGGTTGTTTTCTACTTTCAGCGTCGTTTGTTCATCCTCTGGACACAACTCAATCCCGATGTATGTTCCTCTAACTGGATAGAGGCGTCTGTGCTCGACATCATGTCTTCAGCACCAGTCTAGGAAGCACAGAGTGTTTTCATTGCCCGTCACTAACCACCGACCTAATTACTCCTATCTTAGATTATTTACGTTTTCTGTGGCGAGTATATCGTAGCTTTCTCGTTTCTACTGATGATAGCTTCTTATCTACTATGAATTCTGAAGTGGTCCCTAAAGGTGCTACTTAACTTTAGGGACTACGATGAATATATACTCCGCCGTAACTCTCACCGTATAGCTTGCTTTATACCTGTTTTCTGCCAGAAATTGAATATTTTCAAGAATTAACAGCTCTAAGAGTTCACTCCATTATTTTCGAAGCAAATTTCTAGATCCTCCAGTACCTTGGGAATATCTTGGAAATTACTTCTAATGTTAAATAGTGCAGAAACACAAACGATGCCACGAGACGTTACTTTCCTTTATTCCCATTATCATGGTGTCTTGGGCCTATGACCTGCCTTTGTCGAACGTAGATTTCACTTATTCTTCCTCCTACGTAGCAGTAACGGTGGAACACTTCCATATGTCCCCCCCCCACGAGAGACATTACTTTCCTTTATTACCAGTACCATGTACCCAATAGAGATCTTGGGCCTATGACATGCCTTTATCCTACGTAGATTTGCCTATCCGTCTTCCCACAGTAGGGAGTAAGGGTGTGACACCTCCATATGACCCCCCCCCCGACAGACATTCCTTTCCTTCACTACCAGTACCATGTACCCAATAGAGATCTTGGGCCTATGACTTGCTTTTATCCTACGTAGATTTGCCTATCCGTCTTCCCACACAGTAGGGAGTAAGGGTGTGACACCTCCATATGACCCTCCCCACGGGAGACATTTCTTTCCTTCATTACCAGTACCATGTACCCAATAGAGATCTTGGACCTATGACATGCCTTTATCCTACGTAGATTTACCTATCCGTCTTCCCACACAGTAGGGAGTAAGGGCGTGACACCTCCATATGACCCCCCCCACGAGAGACATTCCTTTCCTTCATTACCAGTACCATGTACCCAATAGAGATCTTGGGCCTATGACTTGCTTTTATCCTACGTAGATTTCACCTATTCTTCCTCCAATTCTGTAGGGAACAACGGTGGGATACCTATATATGACCACGCCTACACGAGACATTACTTTCCTGTATTCCCAGTACTAGGATATCTTGGGCCTATGACATGCCTCTGTCCTACATAGATTTCTCTTTTTCTTCCTCACAGATTGGGGAGTAACTGGAGACACTTTTCCATGACCCTGTTGAGAGAAGATCTACCTCACTTGTGCAAATGTTATTTTTTAAACCCAATAATGGAATTTTATGGTCCTACCTTAATCTTACTATATTCACAATAATTTAAATCCTTCATAATCTATAACAGTCAAGTGGCCAGACTGTCGTAAAATATTCCCCATTGTGTTGTCTCTTAGGAAGAAGTATTTGATTTAGCACTTTATGTTCACCCCGTTTCTTCCCCTCTCTCTATCTTTGCTTTTTATAAACTAGTAAGGACATATACGCTATTAAATTTGCTACGGAATTGTATTTAACGATTTAGTCGCCATTTTTTAGTAGTAATTTTAGTTAATATTTTTATAAAATCCCAAGTTTCTACTAGATTGTAGATTAGTATATTATGTGACGTATATTCCAGCCATTCCTGGTATTGTCATATTCAATCTTGTCGACGCGTTTCGGATAACTTCTATCATTCAGAACGTCCATCGTACACTCGGTGTGTTGGTACAGGAGACGGGTGTGAGATTCTGCAGGAGACCTGCGTGTGGTGGTGTAGGAGAGTGGCATATGGTAGTGCAGGAGATAGGCTTATGGTACCGCAGAAAACTGGGTTGTGGTGGTGTAGGAGGCTGGCATATGGTAATGCAGGAGATAGGGTTATGGCAGGGGTCTCCAACCTTTCTACTCAAGGACCACACCGAAAACATTTGGAGGAAAGACGGGCCAGCAATATTTCAGTGCAGAAAGTCTAGTCCCCCACATACACCCACGATGTTTTTTTCTAATCAAGAGTTCAGTGGTGGTTTTTGAGAATGTCTTGCTTAGTTTTTTTTACTTATTTACAGTTAGTTTTACACTTATAGAGAAAACAAGTGGCAAGTGAGAGACGAGTACTGTATTCATATTTAATAATAAAAATGTTTAAAAGGAAATGTATTTAGTTACGACTCGAAGTAAGTATACGACAGTAGTTTCCAAGCACTGATGAAGGCCGAAACTAGTGTGTTGTGAAATATTGTGTTTGTTTATTAAACACTAATTTTTGGTGATATTTTGAGTTGAATATTTTGACTTTTACCTTTAGGAAATATATTACCAAAACAAATTTTTTTTTTTTAGTATGATAACCCACGGGCCGTAGGTTGGAGACCCTGGGCTAATGGTGTCGCAGAAGACTGGCGTGTGGTGGGGCAGAATACTGGCGTATGGTGGTGCAGGAGACTGGCATGTGGTACATTGCAACCTGATGCACATCAGTACACCCAAAGTATTCATACTCAGAATGCCGTGGATAAAGTACATTTCAATTTTTCTTACGAATTATAATTTTCCTCATGTCACGCTGCCGTAGGTAGGCTAAATAACGCAGTTATGCCCCAAAATAAAATTTATAAAGTCCCATTCCACAAAGGAAATTTCAACAAATAGCCTTCCTTGTGCTGTGGGCGGTGTGCATACGTATAATAGAGGTTATACACACATTTTAAAACATTGAAAACTTTACCTTTTTGTGTCGTTGTATTAATATGAAAGGGTTAACTCTGGATCCCTTGGGGTAAATCCGATCGATTGGAGATTGATCCCTTGGTCACCGCTAGCACTGGCCTGTTCCTGCCTGGTCCCTTACGACACACACTCTTTAGCTTCTCTTGTTCGACTCTTTACTTGAATTGCGATTTTAATTTAAAAAGACCGGAAAAATCAAGTACGTAGAGAACAGCTAATAATAAACGGATACCGTAGTGTGCTGCCCTCGGTGGCGACTAATGAAACCTCGCTATCGACAGTTAAGAGGTAATACAAAAGAAAAACGTTACACTTTTCACTTGTAACTGATTAAACAGCTACAAGTGAATAATGTAGCCTGTTTTGTCAAGTAGGGGTGGCCCGGATTAACTTCATGCAATAATTAAAGTTTCAAAATTTGTATGGAGTATTTACTTGAAGGGGATGATAGCAGGTGACTCATTAAGAAAAGAATGCAAAAATAAGGCACATCCGAGCCACCCTGAGTGGATATGATAGGTTGCTCTATAATGTTTATTGCTCAAATGGTTTGTCGCTTATATTAGCGGTAAAAGCTCGTAAATGTATTAGTGTTCGGTTAAATGCCTTGTTACGTACCTAAGCCAAACCTAAAGCCATCGGCAAAACGTGAACTGGCGTTGTGGAACACGCATGCGCTGTCTACGTCCCTCTGGAAAACTGCTGCTTTTGCACCTGAAACAGCAAGCATACTTGCTTAGTAAACATTCAAAACGTACTAAAAATAGAGTTCCTTAACTACCAAATAATAGTACAACAAAGTACACAACAATGAAGACAAGTATGTTCCGACACCATTATCATTGACGCAATTACAAATGTGGCTCGGTCATTTATTCGTTAAATATGAGTCAAACATCACAATAAAACAAAAACTTTGTGTGAAGAACAAAAAAGACATTACATGAAATCACAACAAAATCAAAATATACGAGTACAAGCACTGCTTTAATAAAATAAATTCTTAACCTTTGACGATAATCGAACCAGAACTCATATAGGCATATAGAAGAAATGTTTTTTCAGCCCTGAAGGATCAGAAGAGAAATGGTTTAGCAAAAATATTGAAGAAAGGTGCTAATCGGTAAGATATTACAAGAAAAGTAGTTTAATTGGAATATTGGTGAAAGGAGGCTACTTATGAGGGATCTAAGGAGAAGTTGTTTTACTGAAATTTTGATGTAAGGGGTTGAGCCCTGAGGGATCACAAGAGCGGTTCAAACGAAACATTTGTGAAAGTAACTATAAGAGAGGGAATTATAAGAGAAAGACTTCTAGTGTATGGGTCCCACCGTAGTGTCGTTTACTGAACTACGGGCGAAAGAGGTGCTAGCTCTGTGCGTCCTCAAGAGAAGTGGTAAAACAGAAATACTGATATGTTGTTAATTAGAGCTTAGTTAGCGAGAACAATTCTCCAAAGGAAAAAACTAAAAACTATACTCAAACTCAGTAATCATTAGTATATTTACCTATTCTAGTTTCGGCGATCCTGTCGTCATCGTCAGTGATGCACTTACATTAAATCTATAAGCTAGTTTGGTTAAATAAACTAGTGAGAGTATGATATTTTAGCATTTACCTTTCATAAATTTTATTGAATACTCACTGTTTTCTGTGACGATTACTTCCGTATGACCGCTACCGTACTTGGCGATGTGTTCGATCGCGTCCTCCATATTGGTGACTAGCTCGACCGCACATTCTAGGCTTCCATACTCGTGTTTCAACGTCTTGGCTGGCGGAGGCCCGAATGTCAGTCTTGAGTTTAGATTAGGTCCTGCGTAAACTTGAACCTGTACAATTTTGAAACAAACATTATTCCTGTTTTGAAACACATTTCATTAAGAACTATATGGTTTTTCCATAGGTATATAGAAAGTCACCATATAGTCTATATGCTCTCTAACAATTTCGATATAAGCTTGGAATTATTTGAGTCTAGTTCAAAGATGCATTAATGCTATGATGACTCTTGAGGATCACATCTAGGCCTTATTACAAAACCACTCTCTCTCTCTCTTTCTCTCTCTCTCTTTCCCCCCTGTGCTACTCATTCGCAAAGTTCGTGTTTCTAACCCTCTACTCCCTCCACAAGCACGCTTACACGCGCACACATGCGCTTGCACACACACACACACACACACACACACACACACACACACACACACACACACACACACACACACACACACACACACATACACACACACACACACACACACACACACACACACACACACACACACACATACACACACACACACACACACACACACACACACACACACACACACACACACACACACACAGATACACTCTACTTACGCCTTCCTGTTTAAGCATGTTGCAGATGTCCACAAAGAAGCCGTTGCTCAGGTGTTCCTCGTGTAAAAGCAATGTTTCCATAGCGTTGCAGGCGGCCGGGTAATCGCACTTTGAGTCTCGCACTGAAACACCATACATTGCATTACTTGCTTTACCGAACTCTAGCCTCTTCATAAAACTGGCTGCTACTTAAGGGTATTCTCACCTATTTTCATAGCCTTCTTGAGATCAGCCTCCTTATCTACATACACATGACAGATGCCCTCAGCGTGACCCAGCACCGGGATGCGTTGGCAGCGCTCTTGGATGCTGCGCACTAGCTCGCTGGACCCTCTGGGGATAATCAGGTCGATGTGCTCTTCCATAGACAGTAAGTCGCTGATTTCTTCTCGTGTTGAAACCTAACGAACAACCACTCGTTATTATAAGAATTTGCTTAAAGTAAATAGATTTGGAAATTGAAAAATCATTAAAACTGAAAACTAATCACTAAAGGAATCTGAAAAAAACTGTTTTAATGTATTTGTTTCGGTTGAGAATCGAACTCGCAGCCTCTTATTCAAAATGCAATATTATCGGCCCTTTCAGAGGCCGAAAAGGACAATGCTCCATTTGAGATTAAAATTAATTTGATATTTCCAACAAAAATTTTCTGTCAAAAATTACTGATATATAATATCACACAAATTATTATTTGACTATACAAAAAAGTTAATCTTTGTAAATGAAAAAGAAGAAAATACTTTGAGCTTTTCAGTGAGGAATGTCTTTCTAACCATTCGGCAAACCAGAAAATATCAGTCATTTAGAGGAGGATGGGGTTTGATGACCTTCTGAGGTCATGCAGCGTCTGTCTGCCGTGATACTGCTGGTAGAAATGTAGGAATAGGGCATTTGGTATTGGCTGGATCTGAAGAAGGGTATCTGACATGGCAGGACATGGTAAGACAAGGTATGTTGAGCTGGGGGACTAAGTTTATTTAAACAGCAAGGAGACTCGTTGTTGATTTGGGCTCTTTTTCCATATTTTTTAGATGTATGTATGTTATGTGAGTGTGAAGTAAGGGTAAACATATGCGAGATTGAATTATTAAATGTATTTATTAAATTAACGTAGATCTAACAATGTTATTATAACCAACCTTACGCTAATTACAAGAAGAATAGGTTATTTACAGTGAGTCATAAAAACGGCGACTAGCCTAGGTTAGGTTAGGTTAGGTTAGGTTAGGTTAGGTTATGATTAAGACTAAATATGATGAGGCGTTTCGTGTAGTAGCGACTGAATACAGTTTGCTTGGAACTAATAATGGAATAAGTGCTTAAAACTAGTTTATAATGGACTTGAACTACTACTTAATTGTATGAGGTGGGGGTAGGGGGAAGGAGTAAACGGTAAAGGTGAGGCGAAGACGTTATGGAAAAATCAGACATTGTTTCGTAGTTTTTTTACTCTTTTAAGAGTTTAACCGATGTTATAAAGTTCCCTATAGCGTAGTTTCGGTGAACGTTTTACAGGTGGGATTGCATTACGAAAACTGTGACCCGAATCCTCCTGCCTCCTTCCTTGTACAGCACCTTAAACGTGAGTTATAGTAATAGCAAAATGCGAGTGTCCCTGAACGCCAGGTAGCCTCACTCAGAGGATTAGGATGGGCCGCATTCCTCCCGAAGCTCTGTTTTTTAGCCACCTAGTGGTGCTTTTTTGATCAAACTCTAATTTTTTAAATTTGATAACACACCTCAGAAAGTTAAGCATAAATACATTCTGCACATTATTACGAGAAAACTGATACCAAACAATGTACAATTTATTCTCACTGTTCACGAGGAGATAACATGATATAAAAATGTGTTATACATTTATAATTTCCATTATAATACATTAAAGTGACTAATAGCTACTAAAGTAAATCATGGGTCGTTTGGTATTGTTTGTAATGTTAAGTAGAACCAATATTTATTAACTATTTTTAGATAAAATTACAACTTAAATAGTTAGAGTTTGGTTAGAAGATACCACTAAATGACCAACGAGCGGAAATACGGCCGGTCTTGGGTCTGTCCTAATCCTCTGCCTTTGTGCGAGTGAGACTACATGGTGTTCAGGGGCACTCGCATTTTGCTATTGCGAGAACTATAGTTCTCGCACCCTCCTATTTTATATCGATTGCTTCCTATCTTATTAGTAAAGGTGGTTTTTTTTTAGATAGAACTAATTTGTAACACTTGAAATAGAGTCCAGCTCACCGCCCACCTGCCCTGAGACACCGGTTCCAATGACGTTACTTAAAGAACGCCTTTTGCGCATGCTTACATAAGGCTGTTATCATTCTGTTTAAAGCAAAATAGAAATATGTGCACAGGGTCTGACATTAAAAATAAAATTAATATTCCCCTTACACAAGAGCGAAGAACAAACGCAACAAAAACGAAAGGAAACAAAACTAATTTCAAAACAATTTACGTAAAACGAAGATGTTATAAAATGAAAGTAGAATGGCTTTCAAGCGGAAACTTATTTATCCAGAGAAGGGGTTCACATTTTATATGAGTGTATAAAGTAAGTCGGTATTGTTCATCCAACGTAAAGACGTCGTTGGTCAGATTAAAGGCAAACTTAAGAAGCAAACCAGTGAAGCGACACACAAACCAGATGGACGACGGTTCACTGGAGCGCTGCAAGCTTCGGTAGCAAAGACATGGTTACTTTTAAAAACATAAATATTGCTCGTGACAACATAAAATAATACAAATCTTACAAAAAACAAAATATCTAAACCCCAAACTGAAATCTTGGTAGGGTAGTAGTATTGTTAATTTTAAAAACTAATGTTTTGCAATCTACTGGTTGTTAATTTTTTTAAATCGCATCATTTTGAACTGTACATGCGTTGACGAATTTTACATTGAGAATTGAGTACCATTGTGAGGAGCCTGTCATTGGCACTTCCGAGATGTGTAATCGTGATAGGCGTGGAGGGGATACTACTGGGTATTACAACAGAGACATTATCAGAAATTGTGTCATCCACGATAGGTATATTGTTGGATATCAGATCAGCAACGTCATCAGAAGTAGTGCTGTCAGATTGGGTAGATAACGATCTGTTAAACATAGAATCTGATTCGTAATCATAGGTCGTGTAATCACGGAGAGCGTGAACAAGGATACAGCTATCGAATCTGTGAATTACTTGAGATTGTGTCATTGTGAAGGGCTTATATAAGGAGTGACATCGGATCAGTAATGCACCTGTTGAAGGACTTGGATGAGTTTTCTGCTAGCTATCGGATCAGGGAGTAACTCTAGGTCGTCTCTTCATGAAGGGCTTGGATAAGGAGTGTTAGACATTGGATCAGTAATGCACCTGAAGCCAGGTCATGATGAAGGACTTGGATGAGGATAATGCTAGCTATCGGTTCTGCAAGTAACTCGAGGTAGTGTCATCTTAAAGGGCTTGGATAAGGAGTGTTAGACATTGGATCCGTATTCCACCTGAAGCTGGGACATGATGAAGGACTTGGATGAGGATACTGCTAGCTATCGGTTCTGCAAGTAACTCGAGGTAGTGTCATCTTAAAGGGCTTGGATAAGGAGTGTTAGACATTGGATCCGTATTCCACCTGAAGCTGGGACATGATGAAGGACTTGGATGAGGATACTGCTAGCTATCGGTTCTGCAAGTAACTCGAGGTAGTGTCATCTTAAAGGGCTTGGATAAGGAGTGTTAGACATTGGATCCGTATTCCACCTGAAGCTGGGACATGATGAAGGACTTGGATGAGGATACTGCTAGCTATCGGTTCTGCAAGTAACTCGAGGTAGTGTCATCTTAAAGGGCTTGGATAAGGAGTGTTAGACATTGGATCCGTATTCCACCTGAAGCTGGGACATGGTGAAGGACTTGGATGAGGATACTGCTAGCTATCGGTTCTGCAAGTAACTCGAGGTAGTGTCATCTTAAAGGGCTTGGATAAGGAGTGTTAGACATTGGATCCGTATTCCACCTGAAGCTGGGACATGATGAAGGACTTGGATGAGGATACTGCTAGCTATCGGTTCTGCAAGTAACTCGAGGTAGTGTCATCTTAAAGGGCTTGGATAAGGAGTGTTAGACATTGGATCCGTATTCCACCTGAAGCCAGGACATGATGAAGGACTTGGATGAGGATACTGCTAGCTATCGGTTCTGCAAGTAACTCGAGGTAGTGTCATCTTAAAGGGCTTGGATAAGGAGTGTTAGACATTGGATCCGTATTCCACCTGAAGCCAGGACATGATGAAGGACTTGGATGAGGATACTGCTAGCTATCGGTTCTGCAAGTAACTCGAGGTAGTGTCATCTTAAAGGGCTTGGATAAGGAGTGTTAGGCATTGGATCCGTAATGCACTTGAAGCCGGTTCACGATGAAGGACTTGGATGAAGATACTTTTATATATCGGATCAGCGAGTAACTCGAGGGTGGGGATGAGGATACTGCTAGCTATCTGATCAGCGAGTAACTGGAAGTCGTGTCATCGTGAAGTGTTTGGATAAGGAGTGCTAGATCCGTAACGTATCTGAAACCGAGTTATCATGAATTGCTAATGGTGCACATCGGATCAACGAGGTCATCCCAGCAAAAGTACTGTATACCCTTAAAGAGAAGAATATTTTGGTTGAGTTCGTTCTGCGTGATATTTAATCAGGTAATTAACCTGGGTGACTCGTGTACGCATAATACAGGGTTGTGAGGATAAAAGCGTCCAAAAGATGTTGGAGATGAAAGGCTCCGCTAATAGCACAGAGAGAAGGATTTAACTAATTGTTCAATAAATTTCTCTCTACCTCCTAAGTAGGCTATAGCTGGATGAGCAGCGAGTTCGTGACATTTGTAATAATCATTTAACATTCATTTGTGTATCTGTTAAATTGGTAATGTAAATAAAATAGGACGTAACTACAAGAAACCATTAGTGCTGAATAATTTATTACAACCTACACATCCTTTGTTGCCGCACTTACCAGCGATATGGCGTTAGATGCGCCGACTGTCGCCAGGGCCTCCTTTACCACAGACATCAGCGCTTTATTACTGTTCGATGCTTCTTTGCCTCCTTTCAGTAAGAGGCCATTCGCAGAACTTAGAGCCAGTGCCGCCACCTGTTTAAACAGTTCATAAATTAATTCCATAGCAGGTCGCTTTTAGTAAGTGGATGCAATATTTTCAATAAGAATATATTTGACCTTGAGTGCCACTAGTGCCATACGTGCAGTGTGTATGCAAAAAATGTGCTTTTCAAGTATAAGTTTAAAAAAAATCAAAGTAGATGGGAAATCATTTGACTCAAACGTAGTTCTAAAATATGGAAAATATTTACTTATTACATTTTGATAATACGGTGTATGGTACTTTGATAATACGTAACACATTGATAACGAAAAATATTTACTATAGGTAGGAATATGCACTCACGCATATGCTACGACATCTGTAAAGGCAAAATGGTTCTGGACGTGCGCCTGTAGGTGTCGTGCGTAAAATCTTCCAGGGAAACTAGTTCCCATAATCTACAGAGAAAACCAATTAGCTGAGACTGTAGTCGACTATTCTACTGTCTCCAGAGGTTACCCGGTTCCGTCTACTTCAATAAGTCTGTTTGTGGAACTACAATTGTACGTGTTCTATAGAAAAATGTATACAATCTAGTTGCAAAAACAGTTTTTTAAATTTATTAATTAAAATTCCATGCTTACGGACTTTTCTATTTATACTTATCCAAACATGACGATCTGTTTTTATTTGTTTGATTGCGTATTACAAAACTTAAAAAAAAATACCCGGAGCCTTATATCATTTTTCGTCGATATTAAATACGAATAAAACATACGAGGTATATGCTATTATTGAAGGCATAACGATTATCGTTGTAATTTATTTTTCAAATATTTCAACATAACCTACTTTTCTACCCTTCAAGAACCATAATTTCATTTGTATAACATTTCCTATTTATATGGAACAAGCATAATTCAATTCTTTGAAAAATCAAAATCAAACACAGTTATATTTACTGACTTTTTAATTTATCCCTTAAATTCATCCAAAAACAATTTTAAGTTCAAGCAAAATAAGTCAACATTTCATCTATTCATGACTTACATTAAATTTATATTTATGCCACAGGTTTTTTACCTTTCAAAATGAATTAAACAATTATTTTTAATCTCTTTCCTTAAACATTATAAAAGTAAGCATACCCCTAAAAATTCAAATAAAAGCTAAGCTCTAAGCATATTTATCTTCAAACTCATGCAAATGTATACTAAACCGATATTAATACATAATATTTGGAATCTGATGTACATAATACTAACATTTTTAATGAAATAGATAAATATCAAGAGTAATTTTATTCTCATTATATAACAAATTCCTTCAGCATCCATTCTCGTTGATTAACTGAATACAAATAATGATTTGAATTGATTTTTTGAACTCTGAATTTTCTTTCCATATTTAGAGTTTAACCTATATTATGTTCCAAGGCAGGGTTTAATGAAATATACTGCTATATATATATTCGCTCTCTGACTTAATAATATAATCTACTCCTATTTGTTTTAACTTCTTTAATTACTTTTATTATTTATTTAAGTACCATCAACTACAATTAATTAAACGATATTTTACCTAAATTATTGTGTAATAAACAAGCCCTTAAGAGTTTTGTTCCCATTTCCGACACAATAACTATATTTTAGCTTGCTTTGCGTTTAATTTAGTACCACTTGTTATGAATACAAGAATTTAAAAGCTGTCTACTGCAAATAAAGTTTTTTCTCAAGTTTAATATTTTTTACTACTTTTGGTAAAAAAAACACTATTTTGTATATATATATATATATATATATATATATATATATATATATATTAAATATGGTGATATGTTTTCTTGTAATATATTTAATAAATTAAAAATGTTTCAAAAACAAGAATACTTTTAATGCATATATTTATTCAAAGCTTTTCGCCGATAAAACAGAATCAGCATCTTCAGGAAAATAATTATCTAACAAAATATTTTTACAAAAATTAAATCCTGGATATATATATATATTCTGTGTGTTGGCCTACAGAAAGCTTACGAATTTTCTAAGACCCTATATTTTCCTTCCTGAATACATCGTTGTAATTATATTCCCTAATTATATTTATAAACATTAAATTTTAATTTATTTAAGATATTTACAAATACCCCAACTTGACTTTAGTTTCAAGTTTTGGAAATGGTTTTGCCGCTTTTTTTTATAGGGGTGTATATTTGATAACTTGAAGGCAAAGCTTAAGGCTCTTAATAAAAGTTTCATATTGCGCAAACCATAATCCTAGCTCAGGTAAAGTACAAACCTTGACCACTAATTTCATTTTATTCAAAATCCGAACTATTCTATTATTAAAATGTTCTAGTGTCAGATGGGTTACCTGAGGGAGACAGTCGGGTCTGGATTCGAAAATGACCAGAAGTACTCCAATAGGAACTGTAATTTGGGTGAGCTCTAGGCCGTCAGATATCCTCGTCCTCTTCAACACCCTGCCCACATTGGTGTGGCTTGATTCTGCGATCTGTCGTAGACCTAACAAAAAAAATCAACATTTAGGGGCGAAATGTTATTTGAAAATAAAGGATATTTAAACATGAGAGGCCCGATTTCAATACGCTATATTTATTACGCAAATTGCTATATACAAAAATATGTGACCCTGAAATACTCACAAAAGAATGACGTTTAAGAAAATATATCATAAATGTTCTATATACCCTCTATTAGCCGCGCAAATGGCATCTAGTCAATACCTAAATGGATCCCAAATGGTATAAGGCGTGTCCTCAAACTGAAGCTATATTGCATCTGATATTATGGGTTTTAGCTCATCAATATCACGAGATAAAAAAGGGTATGAAATGATGGTTTGAAACAAAATAACAAATAAGATACGTATATTCAACTGCAATTACTATTTGGCATTGTTAAATTGAATAACTCAGATTTCTGTAGTGCGGACGCCATACTATGACAGACTGACGGCACAGTCAACGTCAGCGCAAATGTAAAGAAGTAACGATTTTCTGAAAGTCTAGACCACCCCTATCCCAGTTGTTGCAGTTTTAATTATTTAATGAGATTTGTTTCAATAATGTAATAAGTTAAAATCTACTCATTCATTTTGAAATATTTTGTTCTACACATTCATCTTCTTTGACTTAGACTAATAATAGACAAAGCCCGAAGCTGTCAAAGTGGACCGAACAATTTGGCGATTTACACAATACATCAGATAATTTATAAATACATCAAATGGGAATACATATACGATACTTTAGAACCCATATGAAACACACACAAAAAAATATTAAAGCCAAATCTTAACACACTAAAAATTTGATTGTAATCCGTACTGACCTGTTGCAAGGTTCTTCAGTTTAGTCGGACTGAGGGAAAGTCGGTCTAGCAAAGGTTTCGCGGTATTGGTCCTGTTAGCTTCAGTGAGGTCCTTTGCGTTGGCCGCCAGAATGTCCGCTTGTCTAGCGACGAGGAGGTCGGCCAAGGTAAAAATGCAGCTGGCCCGTTCTCCAGGCGTGAGCCCTTGTAGCACTCGGCTGCCGTGACGTGCTGCAAAGTGCAAACACACTTTACTAACAAATTAATAAAAAATGTATCAACAAATTTAGACACTACTCTTTTGTTTGTAATTTTCGGTCTGACATTATTCATAAATACGTTACGGTATGAACCTGTGTTGACTGAATAAACTTTTCATAACTATGAAAATTTCTTACGATCTACCAATGTAAAAAGCCGGAAGACAAATGTGGTCAACCATCAATGGTCCTCTCTATTCAAGGAATAACACCTTACGGTATGAACCTGTGTTAGCTGAATGAAGTATTCTGGGCTACAAAGGTTTTCTTATCGTCTACCAATGTAAACAGCCGGAAGACAAATGCGGTCAACCATCAATGGTCCTCCCTATTCAAGGAATAACACCTTTCGGTATGAACCTGTGTTAGCTGAATGAAGTATTCTGGGCTACAAAGGTTTTCTCATCATCTACCAATGTAAACAGCCGGAAGACAAATGTGGATAGCATTAATGATCTTCTCTATTCAAAGAATAACACCTTACGGTATGAACCTGTGTTAGCTGAATGAAGTATTCTGTTCTACAAAGGTTTTCTTATCGTCTACCAATGTAAACAGCCGGAAGACAAATGTGGTCAACCATCAATGGTCCTCTCTATTCAAGGAATAAAACTATACGGTATGAACCTGTGTTAGCTGAATGACGTATTCTGGGCTACAAAGGTTTTGTTATCATCTACTAATGTAAACAGCCGGAAGACAAATGTGGATAGCATTAATGATCCTCTCTATTCAAAGAATAACACCTTACGGTATGAACCTGTGTTAGCTGAATGAAGTATTCTGTTCTACAAAGGTTTTCTTATCGTCTACAAATGTAAACAGTCGGAAGACAAATGCGGTCAACCATTAATGGTCTTCTCTATTCAAGGAATAACACCTTACTATATGAACCTGTGTTAGCTGAATGAAGTATTCTGGGCTACAAAGGTTTTCTTAGCGTCAAAAGGTTATCTTATAGAAATATTATATATTCCTAACTGAAACAAAATATCGGGCTCGCAGTGGCTCATCAAACACAGTTCATATTATGCATATTCCACGTCGACAAGAGAACCATGATACGTACACTTGAGTAATGCGACCCTGCGCTTGCCACTAAGGACTTACCACTCTCTGCTAACACATCTACGTGAGACTCTCCAGTGGGAGGAGAGTCGGTGAAGAAGGTTCCGAGTCTGCGTCCATTGATGATGGTCTTGATCGCCTTCTCCTGCATCCCGTTGCAGATCACAACACTCACGCCTCTCTCCAGAGCCCATGTCGCTGCTTTCACCTGTAACAGTCGACGCAGACGGACAATTTAAAAAGATTAAAGAACCACTTATAAACGACATTGTAATAAAATGTAACGTATCGTGCATAAAGATTCGTCCACTTAAATGTGGGAATTGAATTTATCAATTGTCTTACTTGTGAGAAGTAACCATGAGAATTGCGCGGCCATACTAAAAGATATGCACGCATACTTTGACTCGGGTCATGGAGAGTGAAAGGAGATTTAGATCAGCTGCCACGAACATCAGGTGTGGGGTAAGCAGAGTGTGATGTTGAATCGGTACAGCCGAAAGCTCAGCTTATCTAAGTAGCCCTACCCGGCAATTTAACGAATGGTTTCAATTGGATCCCTTTCCATTTTCAATCCCATCTTAAATATTCTTCTGGATCCTCCATAAAACCTGTTTCTAATTTAACTTCCTCCTTCATCGCCCACCCCAGCATTATTGTTTCGTCATAATTACTTTTTAAAAAACTTTAATAGAGTCAAACACACGGGCCGCGTCAATGAGTGAATAATTACCAGGAGTTTGAATACAATAACTTCAGCAATTGTTTTGACGCGGTCTCGCATCGAAGTCAGTGCAGTGTTATAGTGACAATGTTAAACATTATGAAATATTTCATTAGTGTCGCAACATTGCTACAAAAGGACAAAACAACCATTTATGTATATATATAATTTTAATGGCTTCTACGTGAAGAAGGATCAATGAGGGGCATGAAAGAATCAAGGACAATTAAGATAGCTAGGATCCAAGTCTCCTCTGCGTTGCAATATGTGCAGGACCATTTTAGGGAATTCTTTACCCTTCATCTAACCGCAGTGTCGAGGTATGGATGCATGAGGAATATAACCCTAGTGTAGTTTTAGGTAGAATTTTGTTTTGTAATTTCAACGTGAAGAATCATTATGACTATTATCACTTAGGAAAGAATAGAAAGGCTTGAGAATATAGATTGGATTAAGGTAGGAAGATAAAACCCCTCTGGCAGAGAATATATGGGAGATACTAAGTATTTCCCACATGTGCAGGATCGGTGCTCGAAGAAGATCTACTCTTTATCGGGGTTATAAAGAGGTGTCTAGCCGTTACATCTCCTTATTAGAGTAAGGAGAAGAAAGGCCAAAGGAATTAGGCAAGACTAAGAATGATCCCCTTGGACTTGGAGAAAAATTATACATGTAGGTAGGAAGTAAAAGACCTTCTCTCTGCCGGGTTATATAGAGGTATTTACAGGTTACACTCCCTTGTAAGAAAAGTAACAAGAAAGGGTAGTTGTAATTAGGACTACAGAAAAGACATGAGTTTTGGTATGGGAATATGAAAACGTATGGCATCGTGTGGGCAGAATCGTATCCCTGACGTAGATCTGCTCTCTATCGGGGTGTAGACAAGTGTCTTATCCGTTAAACTCTTTCCTGTAGTTAGACAAAATAATACATGATAAGGCAATGCCACTGGGAATCGGGGAAAATTACGGCATGGCGTGGCCAGGGTTGCTTACCTGAAGTACACCAGCTCTCCACCGAGGGGAAGTGAGGGATTTACTCGCTACCTAGTTCTAAGTAGAAATAAAGCTTCTTTGAATCTCCTGTAGTTGAACCTTCATGAAACCCAAGATTCATCCGCAAACGGTATGAAGTAGAACTAAACTGTAGTACGTTGATCATGGCTTGGGGGGAGTGGTAGAAGAAATATATGAAACAAGCTCTAAGAAAGTCTTACCCATGTCTCAAATTTCATACGAATTGTTTTGAAAAACCTTGATATAAGTTTTGCCTTTAAAGACAGTGTATTTTCCCACTGACAACATTTCTATAAAAACAGAAACTTTCTTAATTTCTTTTTCTGTTGTAAAACGTATAAATATAGATTCAAGTTAACCTCGAAGTGGGAGTTTTATCATCTCTTATTTTCTAAATAGTCTTCAACGGAATAGTGATCGCGATCAAGTCATCACTATATTCACGGAACACAATACGTATTTTAAAAATAACTTAATCGATTTTACATAGGTGATCGATCAGTTAAACTTTGACTCAACGTGTTACATCTGTGCTTAACTTTGCGTTGATAGATTGACCTATACATGAGGTTTTAGAATATCTGTGCTCATATATGCGGCTAATATATTCTGTGATTGATAAGCTGTTGCTGCTTTCTTCATAGGCTGGAGATACTATCTATATAAGTAAATATTTGTTGTGAAAGTTTAAGCGATTAGGACAAGAAATGTGTACGAATTGTTTATAGATAGACGGAAAGCCGTTTTAGAACCGCTAAACAGCCGATGTCTTTTTACTCTATTAAGGGTGGCTCGTGAGTTTTTGATCTCGTCTTCGATGAAAAAAGTAAATAAAAGCTTCTGGGTCCAGACTCAGGTGCGAACAAACTTACAACTAGAACAGATACAAATGGCAGTGCTGTCTAAGTTTAAAGTAATAGATTGCCCCGATGTAGTTTAATAAAGGTTTGTGAGGTGGTGATTGTTTTTATATTTATTTCTCAAGTTATTTCGAAACCTGTTTTCGGTTACACAGTTCAACAATTAGAACTGACTTTTAATTGCCTACACAACAACATTTTACGCCTGAGTTTGCAGCGTACATATACGTGTTCGATGAAGTTAGCAAGCGTGTCTGTTTTAATATTATTAATTTATTAATATCAAATACGTTTAAAATATCCCCACCAAAACACAGACACACATACACACACACACACACACACACACACACACACACACACACACACACACACACACACACACACACACACTATAATAGAAAAGCGTTTACACTCATAAAAGCTGTAAATAAATTAGTTTTGGCGAGTAATTGAATGAATGTTTCGCATTACGTTGTTTGACATCCTAAACAAGCTACATTGTTTACGTTTCAAATTAACATGGCTTGTGCAGGTGTTTTATTTGAAACAATAGACATTAAACAACATTTCAGTAGCAATTTCGCCATCGGCTGTAACATTATTTGCCGCGTCTGAACGCGTTAGTCGTTGTTTTATTGTTTTACCAGACCTTCCCCACTTTACTTCCCAATCCCTAACTCTGCACAGACAGTTCCTTGGTACTTGCCCGAGCAGGTGGTTCAACAGTTTGGGAACCAACAAATTAGAGGTATTTTATCTAGCGGATATCCTTTAACAATTCCAAATTTGCGCTACTCTTTGTAAATAAAAGTAGAAAATAAATGGTAAAAGTTTCGTTACCTTAGAATCCATGCCTCCAGTGCCAACCCTGGACTTCTTGCCGAACTGGACGATGTCGTGCATGTCTGAGGTGTACGTATGTATAAGGCGGGCGCCCTCCTGGGACGGTGGACATGTGTAGATTCCGTCCACGTCAGACATTAGGATCATTAGGTCGGCTTGCACTTCCGCTGCCAACATGGCCGCCAGGCTGTCGTTGTCCTTAATGTTGATTGCCTGCAACAGGTTCAGCTCAGGTTAAAGTGGGTTCAACTGGGGTATATATTGGGAACTTAATGACTACTTGAAGTTGTTGCTAACTCAAGGCCTGAAGAGACTGAAGAGAATAGGAAACTAAGAGCACATTGTATAAACTTCGAATTACTAGGACTTTGGGAGGAAGGACAATCTTTGGAAATGTTGGAGAACTTAAAATGTAAAATAATAGTTTGTATATGAAATAAATAAGAGGAAAACGTAGGTTGTTAGTGGTAGGAAGATCAATGGGAATGAGTTTTGCAGCTTAAAAGGACTTGAATTTGAAGGGGTCTGCGTAAATACATGCACTGTGCCAGCCATGATTGCGTAGTATGAGTTTACCTTTTTGCCAACCGGAAAGTCTTCGCCTTCCTGAGGTGGGGGAGTCACAGCATCATTTGTGTTGATGATTGGCACAATATTCAAGCTTATCAGCTCCATCAGCGTGCTGAACAAGTTCTTTCTGGTCTCTTCGTTGTAGAAATCCGGCTTAGTCACCAGAACCTTAAACACGAAAATAAACATATATTCTTCTTTCCACCTGCAACAATAATTACTTTATATTTCAATTATATAAATGGCGTTTGCATGGTATGTGACTTGTGAGGAGATAAATACAACGTGTGTGACGAGGAGGTAAGGACGACGTTTGTGACATGTGACGTGGGAGGAGATAAGGAGGACGTGTGTCATGTGTGAGGATAGAGGCAACGAGTGTGAAGTGTGAGGAGGTGAGGACGTTGTCTGACCTGTGAAAATAAGGACAACGACTGTGACTGGTTAGGACGTAGGGACAACGTATGTGACTGAAAATGAGGAACTCCTTGTGTGACATGTAAGAAGGTAGGAATAACGTGTGCGACATGTGATGAGATAAGGAGAATTAGTGTAGCATGTGAGGAGATAAGGAGAACTTGTGTAGCATGTGAGAAGATAAGGACAACTGGTGACATGTATAAACTGAGAAGTACGATGTGTGTGACATATGAGGAGATATTGACGTGTGTTACTTATCAAGAGATAAGGACAACGTGTATTACTTATGAGAAGGTAAGAACGATGTGTGCAGCATGTGAGGAGATATGGACGTGTGAGACTTGCGAGGAGATAAGAACAACGTGTATTAATTATGAGAAGGTAAGAACGATGTGTGCAGCATGTGAGGAGATATGGACGTGTGTGACTTGTGAGGAGATAAGAACAACGTGTATTAATTATGAGAAGATAAGAACGATGTGTGCAGCATGTGCGAAGATATGGACGTGTGTGACTTATCAAGAGATAAGAACTTTGTGTATTCATTATGAGAAGGTAAGAACAATGTGTGCAGCATGTGATGAGATATGGACGTGTGAGGCTTCTGAGGAGATAAGAACAGTGAGATTTACTTATGAGAAGGTAATAGCGATATGTGTTACATTTGAGGAGATATGGACGTGTGTGCCTGTGACTTGTGAGGGGGTACGGACAACGTATTATTTATGAGAAGGTAAGAACGATGTGTGTAACATGTGAGGAGATGTGGACGTGTGTGACTTGTAAGGAGATAAGAACAACGTGTATTACTTATGAGACAGTAAGAGCGATATGTGTTACATGTGAGGAGATATGGACGTGTGTGACTTGTGAGGAGATAAGAACAACGTGTATTACTTATGAGAAGGTAAGAGCGATGTGAGTTACATGTGAGGAGATATGGGCGTGTGTGCGTGTGACTTAAGAGAGGATAAGGGCAACGTGTATTATTTATGAGAAGGTAAAAACGATGTGTGTGACATGGGACGAGATAAGGAGAACTTGTGTAACATGTGAGGAGATAAGGACTTGTGAAACACATGAGGAGGTAAGTGCTTCCTTGTCAAACACGGAACTCACTAAAGATATAAAGCACAGAACAACCGACTGCTAGTGCGTACTGTACACTGCCAGTGGCTGGTACGTGAGCTGTGCAGTGTATGCATGCTTGTAGACATTCTCTCCCACACCGCAGACACCCTCTGACACAATGTTAGCCAATGTTACTGCTATCTGAGAAAGGTCAACGTCCCGATAAGAAGAGTGTTATAATGTTAGCGCTGTTAAGACACGTTGTAATATTTATTATAAATACTGATTTCCCTTTGTGCACAGACTGACGATCGTATCAAATATGTCTACCAATATGCCTATTTATTTAGAAATATAAACAATCAAATATGTAATTGATTACATTTTAAGTTTTTAGTATATTTTATAACAGAAGTTATTGTTGTCATTTTTGTTGAACATAATATATTTTAAAGGATTCAAATTAGAAGTAAATAAAGTTGGCAATTTATGTAGTAGGTACCCGGCCATTTTTAATGACATTTATACTGTATACTTCCGTCAAGATATATTTCTTTCCCTAGGAGGTTGTCAATTTATGTAGTATCCGGCTGTTTTAGTGACATTTATACTGTATACTTTCTTCAAGTTATATTCCATGGTATAAGGTTGGCAACTTATGTAGTTTCCGGTTGTTTTTAATGAAATTTATAGTGAATGATTCCTCCTGATACAACACATAGGTGCTTTATGACGAAACCGGATTTATTTTATTAATTTTCTATGATTATTAATTTAACATAGTAGCAAAAATTAGTAGGCCTACTATAGGCGTATTAAAAAAAAAATATAATTAATTTTTTTCTCAATTGTTATACAATAACAGAAGGGAAACCATCACTGCAAGAAATAATTTAAACAGTTTCGTACATTAGTCATGTGTATTATAATACTACGGTATTACGAACACAAATAAGCACTGTCATTGTATTTTCATAATAATAGCGAGAGCCTTTTATAAAATAGACATGATCACGTGACACAGACGCTTTCAAGGATAGTAATTTGTACAGACAAGGCCTTATTCTGTCCGCTTATTGTCCTTAGCTAGACCCTATGTACTTATCCACCCACCGTCAACAGTATTTACGTAAATAACGAAAAAATACAGTGTAGGATTTGATATGTCTCGTTTTCGCGTTTAATGGGAAAATCAATAATTCGCACAATGTAGGTGCGTATTACTACCGTGTTTAAAAAGTATTTCAATAGTAGGCCATTATAAAAGTCTAATTTATATCATGTTTTAATGACTAAATCAATAACTTGTCTATATAAGTGTTTAATGTTTCATAGAAAATCAATGATTCAGTTATTATAAGAACCTATTGTTAACATGTTTTATTGAGTAAATCAATAGCGTGTCTATATATACGTTTATTGTCATCATGTTTAATGAGTACATCAATAATAAGCCATTATATGAGTTTATTGTTATCACGATTTAATGAGTAAATCAATAATGTATCTATATATGTGTTTATTGTCATCGTGTTTAATGAGTATACCAATAATAAGCCTTTATACGGGTTTATTGTTATCACGTTTTATTGAGTAAATCAATAATGTATCTATATATGTGGTTATTGTCATCTTGTTTAATGAGTATGTCAATAATAAGCCATTACACGGGTTCATTGTTATCACGATTTATTGAGTAAATCAATAATGTATCTATATATGTGTCTATTGTCCTCGTGTTTAATGAATATGTCAATAATAAGCCATTACACGGGTTCATTGTTATCACGTTTTATTGAGTAAATCAATAATGTATCTATATATGTGGTTATTGTCATCTTGTTTAATGAATATGTCAATAATAAGCCATTACACGGGTTCATTGTTATCACGTTTTATTGAGTAAATCAATAATGTATCTATATATGTGGTTATTGTCATCTTGTTTAATGAGTATGTCAATAATAAGCCATTACACGGGTTCATTGTTATCACGATTTATTGAGTAAATCAATAATGTATCTATATATGTGTCTATTGTCCTCGTGTTTAATGAGTATATCAATAACAAGCCTTTATATGAGTTTATTGTTAACAAGTTTTATTGAGTAAATCAATATTGTATCTATATATGTGTTTATTGTCATCGTGTTTAATGAATATATCAATAATAAGTCATTAAGTTAGTTTATTGTTGTCACGTTTTAATGAATATATCAATCACTTGTACAATAGACTTAGAACATTAAATACTATAAGTATAGTGACGTCATACCTGAGCGATTTTGACTCCATATTGAGCAAACATTGCGTCATACAAAGACATAAGACCTGACTGTCCCACAGCCGCCGCAGCCCTTGGTTCCACCAGGGTTTTTGCATCCTGAAAATAATTGACGTATTATTAATTTTTTTCGAAAAAAAGAATTTAAAATACTAAGTTTTCTGAAATTAATTAATGGTAAAACACGTGAATCTGTCCTAGTTTCCCACACCCATCAGAGTGGTTTGTTGTGAAGCGGCTGTAGGTATAGGAACCGGTGAACTGTGGTGCTGAAGAAGGGCAATTTCTTCTTGGTATGTTGTAAAGCGGATGTAGGTACAGGAGCCGGTGAACTGTGATGCTGAAGAAGGGTAATTTTTTTCTTGGTATGTTGTAAAGCGGTTATAGGTACAGGAGCCGGTGAACTGTGGTGCTGAAGAAGGGCAATTTCTTCTTGGTATGTTGTAAAGCGGATGTAGGTACAGGAGCCGGTGAACTGGGGTGCTGAAGAAGGGCAATTTCTTCTTGGTATGTTGTAAAGCGGCTGTAGGTACAAGGAGCCGGTGAACTGTGGTGCTGAAGAAGGGCCATTTTGTTTCTTGGTATGTTGTAAAGCGGCTGTAGGTACAAGGAGCCGGTGAACTGTAGTGCTGAAGAAGGGGAATTTCTTCTTGGTATGTTGTAAAGCGGTTATAGGTACAGGAGCCGGTGAACTGTGGTGCTGAAGAAGGGCAATTTCTTCTTGGTATGTTGTAAAGCGGCTGTAGGTACAAGGAGCCGGTGAACTGTGGTGCTGAAGAAGGGCAATTTCTTCTTGGTATGTTGTAAAGCGGTTATAGGTACAGGAGCCGGTGAACTGTGGTGCTGAAGAAGGGCAATTTCTTCTTGGTAAGTTGTAAAGCGGATGTAGGTACAAGGAGCCGGTGAACTGTGGTGCTGAAGAAGGGCAATTACTTATTGTTTGGTTCTTCTTGGAATCTAACCTATCTATGCCTGTGGTAAAATGCTCATTCTTTGCTAAATAATAACAACTATATAAATATGGTACTGGATATAAACTTACAGCTCTGGTGTGGTCGACTGGAGACAAGGTCTCTCTCATGCTAAGGGACATAAGCAGTTCTTGCGTAAGCTTCTGCTTACCGAAGGCTACTGCTCCGCTGGTCACCATTATGCACTCTCTGCCTTCCACGTGGCACTCTGCTACCTGCAACACAAACTTAGCGATAAAAAAAAAGAAAATAAATTACCACATATACCTGAAAACATAAAAACATTTCTTTATATTGGTAAATTGGTAAAATAAATTAAACTCTTCATTGTTCACCTGTTTTGTGATATTTGTTAAAGAAGTTTTATCACGTGTAGTGGCTGGCATGTAACCTCGTAGTGTTGCACAGTTATCTGGACGCTGTTAAACTTGTCAAACTTGTCTCAGTTAGCAATCTAAGCGTTGAAATATTTTTATTTAAAAACAAGGATTTTACTAAAAACAAGCAATGACTTAATGCAAATGAGCCTTAGCTGTTTGAGGACTTTAAAAGGAGAACATTGTATAACAGAATCGATCAGAGGAGTAGCCATGCGAGTTAAAAGTTGTTGTAAACTTATGAATTTAAAAACAATTTTACTCCACCAATAGTCAAAATTAGTGTTGACTATTTTTTTTTTAAAGCGAAACTATTTCTTAAATATTTTTAAGGATATATATTGTCCAACAAAAAATGGTGGGGTTTGCAATTCAATTTTGAACAAAGCTACGGCCACATAAATATTAAGAGAGAATGAATCATTCCTAAGAGGAAATTTTGATAATTCAATGCCAGGAAAACATATTTTTTGCTAATCTATGACTGAAAATCTAGCTGAAAAACATTGTTATATAACATTTATTTATATGATACACAAATAAGAAGTTAGTAATATTTTCTTTTCCTATTTTATAGAAAATCATTGGCAAATGGTATTGATATCACTAAATTGGCTCATGTGTTTAGTAAAACCGCTTACTAATACTCTTGTGATTTTAAGTGTGAAACTAGCTTTAAATGTGACTCGATTAGTTTAGAGTTTTCAAACTTTTCCCAACTTCCACCCCTAGCTGTGAAAGGATATTATGCTCATGGAGTCGCACAGTCATGAACATAGATACATATTCATGCGAAGAACTGTAGGCTACTTGCCTGTTCAACAATAGACGCCAGTCTTCCAAGAGCCAATCCGTGTTCGTCTTCCCTCGTGATTACCGCACTCCCTAGTTTTACCACCAGTCTGCGAGCGTACTTGAACTGACTTCGGTCTGTGAAAGTTGTTCGTCTTCCTTCAGCCGTCTGAAGTGTTCTCTTCAGGTCCATTTGTGCGAGCTGTAAATTTAAAAAAATGGCAAATTTCAGCCAATATAATTATAAGACAGCGAGATAATCAAATAGACGTCACTCAAGTTAGATTAAATACGCTTTAAATGTGCTTTAAAATAGATTAAAGTTTGTTTAATGCTTTTTAGTTTATAACATTAAATTGAATTATTAATTTAATTTTACTAATTACAAGAAAACACTTTCTGTAGATGAACACAATTCCAGCCTTTGTTCCTAAGGCACTCTTTGTCTTTGTAATTAAATTGATTAAAATCTAGAGGTATTTTTACTTTTTAAGAGAGAAACAAAGGTTGCTGAAAAATTTTGAGAGGCTGAATTGTAACGCGGAGAGCATTGTATCAGTCCAACAATTGCTGTTTGCCAAGTCAGCTGTGAACGCAGGATTTGGAAAGTTTCTAACACAAATACGGACGTAATATTAGAACTCTCAGAACTTAATACTGCTTACAGACATTTATTCTACCACAGTGTCAACGTTTACTCAAAATAATTGACATTTCGGTTTCAATAAATTGTTGTCAATTGTCGTCACTTATAGCAATATTTATGAATTAAAATATATTTACTTTCATCGACAGTAAATTTACGAAGTATAAAATTCTTATGAATCATTTGCGAGCCTTAGAAAGCAGGACTTGGAAGCATAATTAACACCAAACGCAAACGTCATGTAACCGCTTCAGATTTTGACGATGCACAATCTTTATGTATAAAAATTATGTTATGGTTTGTGTACGCTTCAAAAACTCAAAACGTTCTGCACCGATTGTGTGCAATTTTTGACACGACATACACCCATTTCAAAGATTGTTTTTATGTGCGTCAGTAACATACTCGCGACCGCAAAAATAGATTTTTCAAACGCGCCATCTGCTGTAAGCAACAGGATCACGCCCAAACCACGGTATATAGAATAATCACACACAATATTACCACAACTAGTCACTAAACATACATTCATACACAGTTAACCACACCAATGGTAATTAATACAAATGGTAATTATTAGCAACAACACTAATTAGAGTTCAATAAGAAACAATACAGATGTACTTGTGTAATGGTGATTGTGCCTAGGTGCCGCTGACGTCATCGGCCCGGTTTGCCACTGCGCATCCACTTCGTGAGACCTACCGTCTTACTCTATATACCGTGCCCCATACTAGCTAATGACAATCACACGCGAAAGATTACCTGTTCCTAATTACATTATTTATTAACAAAAACAAACGTATCCATTTAGATTGCATCCCATTTAGATTAATATACAATCTGAATTAAATAACCATATTAATCGATTTACTGTGGTGCAGCGCACTTCGTCAAGTAGTAAGTGGAGGTTATTTGGGAATGTCAGGACCAACCCGAGCTACAGAGTTACAACTCATGTAATATTCAGTAATATATACAAGCAAGCATTCCCAAATTAAAGCGTGAAAATAAGGGCATATATGATTGCATAATGTAAATAATAAATTACGGAGTTTGAGGGAGGGGGAATTTTTAATTGGATGCGTCAGGAGGAACTGGAAAAACATTTCATATCAGATTGGTTCTGGTAAGGGTTTGATCAATAATGAAATATCCGACAACCGGTAATACATAGCTCCGTATTGCCTTAGCCTCTGAAGTATTGCAAAATTAAACTTCTATGAAACTTGTGTTTCGTTTCTTCCTCATTTCTCATTAATGCATCCCCAATGTACCAAAGCAAAGCATGGTAGGGTACCGCTAGTTATAAATATCTATGGACTTGCACTTTATTAGATATAATTTATTAAAATATGCTGAACACTGAATTATATCGATTTAATGATTAGTTTTAAAGGTTATTTAGTAAAATAAGTTTCACTCTATATACTTTGGGGTGAAGATGTTCCGGCTGTCTTATAAGGGTTGAAGAGGTTGTCAGAACTAATTTCCAGGTTATATGGCTTTTTCGAACAGGGGTAAATTTATTATCAAGGCCGTCACAACTCCTCTGTATACAGCTTTAAGAACAGAATCGTTTGTCAGAAATATTTTTGTTTGTAACTATTCATTAACAAAAGATTACCAATGTCATCAAAGACTCTTTTGGGTAGTTCATTAAGGTATATTTGGATTGAGACAGATCGAAGGTGAGTATGGGGCAGTTTAACCGCCACAAAAGTTCAAAGTTTGATCTTGAGGCATCGCGAGTCTATTGGAAAATTTTGTAGCACAATTTTGGTTATACAGTAATCGCAAAAACCATCGCGCAAGTTGCCCCTACTACTTCGATCGTTACCGAATTCTAGTGTCTCCTAACGCTCCCTCTCTCAGATAATTTTGGAATAACAAATTTGAAGTTGTATGTTTCAACCCCATGACGGTATCGGGCCTATCGAGCGGGAATAAATTCAAATTTTGGCTTTAAAATAACGGTCGCAAAGTCAACTCGTTTTAGCGCTGGGGACTACCCCAATAATATTCGTAACACTATCTCACTTCCAAAAGTAGTGTATATGATTAAAATATGAAATTCAAGTGTTTAAATATATTTAAAAGAATCGTTTCCGATCGGCTCCCGCAGTATCAGAACTCTGTGTTGGCGTATTTATTATAACCATTATGATTAATGTGACCCCCGTTATGACTATGATACAGTGAAGGTTGTCAGAATATCTTGCCACTTTTTAAGGGAAGATTTTCTCAAATATGTTCACAGCTTTCTTGTAGGTTATGTATTACTGTTTGTTCGACGCGTGCAACGCTAAGATCTTTGTTCTTTTGCATGCCGCTTTTTTTAAACTTTGTTGTATTTTTAAAGTTTTGGGGTTCTTTGGAATTACTTTTAGAAGGCCAAATCTTTTTCAAAATAAAAAATGTAAACCTTGTAGAAAAATATTAGATATAAAATATATTTTAATGTAAAACGTTAGAAGTGGATTAAATATGTAGCTAGCTATAGCTGAGTATCTTACAAAATAAAATAAATTGTTCATTTTATCTTGGTGGTGTTAGGGTGCTCACCTGCTGTCCGTTCTGTGTGTTTCTACTGCGGTTGCTGGACGAAGTACTTCTAGCGAGCACCATGTGACTCCTGCATCCTGAGCGAAGGATCTTATGAGTGTTGAGCGAGTTCGAACTGAGGGGAATGACATCGCAACCCTTCAGTCCTGAAACAAGGATCCGCACTCCGCTCCTGCACCCCAACAACATTTTCCTGCAACAAGAATGGGAACAAGTAAAGCTACAGGAACGTAACGAGTTACATCGAACGTTCTGGGGGATGGTCTCTCAGACTTGCATAAATAAAATAAACACTTTTAATGTTTATAAACTTGCCTATGGTAACACTTACTTTGTTTGTTGAGGACGGCCGTTTCGGGAGATGTGTCCCATTGTCAACTCAGACCGTAACTGTTTGTTACGGTCTAAGTTGACAATGGGGCAGATCTCCCGAAACGGCAGTCCTCAACAAACAAAGTAAATGCTACTATAGGCAAGTGTATAAACATTAAAAGTGTTTAGTGATAACTAGTAGCTCACGTGAAGATGGAATCAAGAAATATTGGATAAATAAAATAAACAATTTAATTATCGCTAACGATTCGTCACACGTTAAGTAATAGAATTTATAGCAAATTGGAGCAAATGTGGTGTAATTTTTAATTTAAATAAATAAACATTTCCCACCACAAATATACTTTGCAATAAATTTCTCTGAAGATGATTGTTTTGCAACCAAAATGACTTAAATAAAAACGTTTACTTGTGGTTAAGAGGTTTTATTTACTTAAATTATAATCTATAGAACAGAATATCCAAAAATTTTAACCTATATTTATATATATGTAAGTCCAAGTAAATAGCAATTTAAAGGCTTACACAAACAATATATAAAGCATAGATTAAGCTAGTTATAGAGTACGCAGGTCAAACTACGCCGCATAATTTTGCCAATAAAATTAATAACACTATTTTTACGATTAAAAAAATATACAATTAAAAAACTTCAAGAAGGACTAAACATGCCAAACCAGAAATATTTAAAATCTGTAAAAATAAAATAATCAACGAATAATCAAATGTATACATGATAAACTATTCAATTAAATAGAAAAGCGTCCACTACAACTAAATAAGTGTAATGTAAATAAACATTATGGCATTTATAGTTTTGACGGCCCAATCTACCGACTTTCTTTAAAGCCTTGCTTCAGCATGCCTGAAAATGAAGTAAAAACTGCACCTCAGAAAATGTACATCTGAGTACAGAACTATTTTACAAAGTTTTGACTATGCGATAAGTCTTATGATAAATTCATTAAAAAGGTATCTACTAAAAATAGTTACAATAACTACAAAAATAACCTTAGGAAAGGGAACCAAAGATAAAAACTATCAACTAAAGACAAACACTATTATTGTCTTACTTTACTTTGAAGGATTTTATTTTCAATTAAACAACGTCCTTACACTATGCTATTACAATAGTCAATTGATTTTTTTTTATATGAGTCGATTCCAAGAATCATCGAATCTAATGGCATCGATTATACGCCGATACTCGATTTCCATTGATTAAAGTGCCGATTCCGATCCTTTATTTTTCAACTGTTATAACAAGTGTGTGGTGTATTTTATTGAAAAAATAATTATGTCAACTATGATTTATTCATATATTAGTTAGTTTGAATAAACTAAACGATTAAGGTAATCGCCGATTTGAGATAGAGAAAATTATATTAAAATTTATGACGCAACAACAAAGACGATCAGAAGCATTTCTCCAGTTATACAAACTGAAATGCCTATTACTGAAGTTATATGAATTTAATATTCTACTGTATTTTATAACTTTCTCTATTTGACAAAAGTATTTATTTTGTAATAAATATTTTTATTTTTACTAATAATATAAATAAGTCATCAGTCCTAGTAGTGGAATGACGTCATTCATTGACATTATTATTCTGCTAAAATTGCTAAAATGAATATAACATCCGTAATATCGGCTTCTCATATCGAAAAGGCAAGGTTTCGAAATATTTCGCATCGACGGATAGGGTGGTTGTTACAAATACGTAAAACCTTATATCGTAGCATTGTCTGTTCGTGAATTAATTCCGTAACACACGCGTATTTTACATTTAGAATGGAATAATGTAGAAATCGACAAAGCAAATAATCAGTACTTACAGTCTTCTAGTTCGATATGACATTGATTTCGAATACTAGAAGTTTGTTACTTTGATGCCAAACGTATGTTCAGAAATTCCTGTTCATAAATCAAGGTCGAACTTTTGGTGTAGCATAATATATTAAGATGGAACGTTTAAATGGCTTTCCCATTGCCCAAGATGTTAACTACACTCATTATTACAGAATATCATGTAGGCCTATATAACTTGAAAGAATCGAGAATCAGAAGAAACAGTTCAGAATCGAAGTCGAATTTGGAATAAAACATTTTAAGAATCGGCCCATCCCTACTTATATTATTATTAAAATAAATTTTGTTTAATTAATAAACAATTATAAGCCATTGAAGTTGTTTGTTGTAATCATCTTGAATTCACAGATTAAACTATAATTAAAAAAATACTCAACTAAGTGAATACATAGGGCTTACTTGCTGACACGTTTCAAAACTATCGTTCCTTTTAAGAACCAAAGCCTCTACTTCGGAAACCCTTTTCAAGAAGATGTAGAGGCTTTGCTTCGTAAAAGGAACGAATGTTTCGAAACGCGTTAGCAAGTAAGCAATTATGTATTCACTTAGTTAAGAATATTTTAACTATAGTATAAACCATTATTACAAATATTTACACAATGTTTATCATCATCACAAATGCATCATTTACGTGACCTTCTGACGATGCTAACTCTGTTAGCGAAATGTAGACAAAGATTGAGTTATTTGTAGAAAGGGTTTATAAGTGTTTATTAATTAAAATTACGCAACTGTTCTCTCTATTGCTTTTGTTTTTTTTTCTATTTAGATTAAGTAAAGTCTCTGTTCGGAAAAGTCAAAGTAAACTTATGTTTATGAAAGAAACTCGTTTGATCGTGTTTAAATTAGTTGAAAATCTAAGCGTGAATGAAAAATTACGTTAAATGAAAGTGAAAATGGTGTGAAATAATTTCAGCCAAATCAGAATTCAGTAACATTGAATGAACACGAAATTAATTAGCAAGGTGCACTAATTGGCAAGACTATTGACTAGTGAGTTGTTTATCAGAAATATGTTTTCTTAAATGGCAAGTGTTTATACATATCTAGGTACTTTGGACAATGTAACAATTAACGATAAGCAGAAATTCAATATAAAAACTTTAGATTTTATAACTCACAGATAAGGTTTCCTCTTTAATATATTGACCTGTGAGTGTTCACTTGAGGAGGTTTAATAGGCTGATTGCTGCAACTGAAAACATGTGTTGCGTTCGTACTAATGTACTTATTGTTAGTTTTATCACCTTGTTCGTAATTATATTACTTAACCTTCAAATATAACACTGGGGTCCACTGGACAAACACAATTTTTACTGGGTAATTATTTTGTAATATTTTTTTAAAGGGATATATAGCCCTCAGGTGAATTCAGTTGGTACTCCTGGGTAGAGCGCACACTGGTTTTGCCATCTTGTAGTCTACTGCTGTCGGTGCAATAAACAATATAAGTGGCCGTGGGGTGCCGTGCACCGCAGTGTTATATTTACGTATATCTTTTTCAATAGTACAGTAATTGTTTTTGTGCTACTAAAATTCTCAAATATAGCAGATAATTCTGGTTTTATAAGAGATTTACTTGAGGAAGAATCGGAACGATGTTCAACATGTTAGTAGACAGTAAATTGACAATTATGGAACAATGAGGGCAAACAAATCTAGATCCCTGCAAAGTTCTTATCAGTAAAACCTGAAGGACAATCTCTATTTGCCTTTAACCATAGTAAGACAATTGTGTATTTCGCCCCTCCCCAAAAAAGTTGTTTTGCTTTCAACCTTTCATCGCAGTGCCATAGTTGATGATGAAACTAAGAAACCCGAAAAAATTTCCCGAAGGTTGTACTTGACAACATTAGGAAAATCGCTAATCAAATCTTTATTCTACAAACATTTAGAGACCGCAACACTGCGCAGGATCCTTAAAATTGCCATTTAGGACATTTTGGGTATTTCTGAAAGACAACATGAGAAAGTAAGAGAAGGGAAAGAGCCACCACGAAAGATATAGTTTTTGTCCTCGAACAAAAGAAAGACAAACAAAACTCCGTTGTTTTTACCTACGGTGCTGCTATATGTGATGACTACCGGGCAATGGTTTGCAACGAATGTGTAGTTTAAGCAGCAGAAACATTTAAAAAAAATCTAAGTCAAGCCTTTATTATGAGTTTTTCAATATATTTTGAATTTTGGTTAATAGGGGATTTTGTAGGGTAGTGTAAGGGTAGGTATTGATTTTGAGAACTTTTTAATAATACTGTGGTAAAGGACAATGGTATTTCTCTCAGAATATGTATAATTGTTAATGCAATATAAAAGAAATGTAACTATTTTTTCAATTTAGTACAACCATGCATTTTTGTAAACAAGATTTGGTTTTGTGGGAGTGTATCTTTTTTACCTTCATAAAAACCTTAGTTTTAATACTAAACTACAATTTTGTATAAGATAATAACCTAATAAAGCGGGTAATTATTTAAAAATATTTTTAAATCAATGTATATGACTACAGTGATAAAATATATTTTGAGGTTTGGTGGACCCCAGTGTTACTCTTACGTTACAAAATATAAGTGTTATACTTGAACGTTAACTTTGTTTATTATAAATATAATTTCTTAGCCAGCTGTCTATTAGGTTCGTTGTACAATTATATGCCAAAACGTAACGTTTGTCTTACATTATTGTAAGCCTAATATTTTATGTTAGCTTATGTTTGAATATCCATTTTATTATAAATACTACGAATTTCGTATTTTGGTGCTTTGAAAAAGGTTACAAGATTACTTTACATAATATAAGCGTAACGTAGGCAAAAAAAAAAAAATATTCTAAAAAAAAAAAATTCTTGTGCAATCTATTAGAGGTTTTCAAGTATTATTAAATTCGTTTTATTAGGTCACACTCTCCTTATATACATCTTGTACAAATTTTCAATAGTTAATAAAATACGTTTTTATTAATCCAATCAAGTTTAAATACATTTTTCCTAACCTGTAGTGCATTCCAAATGACGTTAATACAGTTATTTTAAAAGATTTATTCATTAACTAAAATGTAAAAAAGCTGATGGATGACTCGGTTGGATTTGAACTGATTAACCCCATGTTTGACTAAATGTTTGAAATCCAGCACGTCGACACTCTGTCAACTTTCCCATTACTAGAAATCTGTTACTTAAAGATTTATATGAAATTATAAGAGAAGGGTTCCTTGCAAAATTGAAGCAATACCAGAGAAAATAGAATGAGAAATTATAGATCACCATCAGCTTCATAAATTAAAATCATAAAATATCTAATAAATAGTAATAAACAAAAATAATAGTCCAACCCGGTATAAACTGTATAGAGAGGAAAATGAAAAATTAAAGTAAATTTGCTTTCTATTTTGAAATTTAATATTGTGATTCTTTCATATGGGTATACATATTTACATTATTTGTAATTATAAAATAAAAGTAACTAAAACAAAAATTTTTTTTACCTCGGTAGAAATTGACTTGAACAATTTTTCTTATATTATTTGTTTAGTGTACATGACGACATATTCAAGCCTACGCTTGAACTCCACTTATAATATTCACAGCTCGTAGTGCACACACACACACACACACACACACACACACACACACACACACACACACACACACACGCGCGCACAGACACACACACACACACACACACACACAAACACACACACACACATACACACCCACACACACACCCACACAAACACATACACACAAACAAACACACACACACACACACACACACACACACACACACATACATACATACACACACAAACACCCCCCCACACACACACAGACACAAACGCACACACACACACGAACAAGCAAACAGTCGCTATTTGGTTTTTATATTAATTGTCGATGTTTTTGTTTCTAAAACGTAGCTGATGCCTTAGTTAGTTATTTCGTCATTTCTTTGCCTTTAGACTATGTGTAAACCCAACTTTGAAGTAACAAGCACACTTTGAGTGCGTGAGAACACTGCGAAAGGGCCAATAGACGTCAATAGCAGCACAGATCAAAGTTTTAAACATTAGACAGCGCGGGCAACCATTTGCCACGAGATAACGCATGTGTTAGATAACGGTTTGTGAAACAATCACAAAACAGCGAGCGAATATTTTGTATGAGCTGATATTATATACGAGGGTCTGACATGTGTGCCGTATAACTTTTAGTTCAACTTAATATTTTCTGTCATATTGTCGATGGAGATTTATGACAGAAAATGTCTGTGTCTTACTTGGGGTCCCGTTTATATGTGTGTGAAAGATATGAGCCCTTAAACAACTCTCAGGGCTATAGAATAGTGTACGATGAGGACACAATGATCACCTCAAAATGTAGAGCACGACATGGATACAACCCCCGCGGGCTGATCAGCTATGGATGGCATGCGAGTATTAAGCTGGGGAATTTTGGATTTTTATTCTTTAGGAAGCAATCGAAAGCATCTGGATTTTCACCTCTGGATGTAAGGTAAAACAAGGATACAACACCCCGTGGGTTAGATGTTACTGTGAGTACGATACCTCATGCTGTAGGTACTACTAGTAAACAACTACATCTTGGGTTGTATAGTATCACTATGAGACAAGGCCTTCTGCGGGAACTGGAGTACTATAAGATCCAAAGCAGGCTGATAGGCTATGGACGGTATGCGGGTATTAAACTAAGTGATTTTGAATATTTAGTCTTTCAGAAGCTACAGACAGTTGCTGCTTTTTGATTTGAAATGTTCCAAAGTATAGATAGAGTCGTCATATCTCTTTATTCCATTGGAGAGTTAAATGTATTTAAGTAATGGTGACAAAGGAATGGATTCTTTTTTCAAAGAAACCATGTTCTTTGATCATTAGGCTTCACTCGTTTCAGATGAATCTGAAAGTCATAATTTGTAGGACTATATGTTTACTTTTAGTTTATTTAAATGCAGTACGAATTGAAGATACTGTACAATCAATCAATTATCTAAGGACAGAATGTGAATACACATTTCTTAATAGGCAGAGAGAGAGAGAGAGGGGGGGGGAGAAGGGAGAGAGAGAGAGAGAGAGAGAGGGGGGAGAAGGGAGAGAGAGAGAGAGAGAGAGAGAGAGAGAGAGAGAGAGAGAGAGAGAGAGAGAGGACCGTAAGAAAAAAGGAGCGTAAGTGCGAAAGTGAATAGACAGAGAAAGAGAGAGACGGTGAGGAGGGAGAGAAAATAGAGAGAAGGAGGGAGGGAGGGAAGGAGAAGAAGACGAGAGAAGTAGAAAAACGGAGACGAGGAAAAGGAGAGAGACGTTCAATAGTAATTGTAATCACTGTTATAGTACTTCAAATTTTATATTTATTGGTAGTGATTAAGCGTGAGCTGGTGCTTGAAAGGCAATTTTATATTTATTGGTAGTGATTAAGCGTGAGCTGGTGCTTGAAAGGCAATTTTATATTTATTGGTAGTGATTAAGCGTAAGCTGGTGCTTGAAAGGCAATTTTATATTTATTGGTAGTGATTAAGTGTGAGCTGGTGCTTGAAAGGCATTTTTATATTTATTGGTAGTGATTAAGCGTGAGCTGGTGCTTGAAAGGCAATTTTATATTTATTGGTAGTGATTAAGCGTGAGCTGGTGCTTGAAAGGCAATTTTATATTTATTGGTAGTGATTAAGCGTGAGCTGGTGCTTGAAAGGCAATTTTATATTTATTAGTATTGATTAAGCGTGAGCTGGTGCTTGAAAGGCAATTTTATATTTATTGGTATTGATTAAGCGTGAGCTGGTGCTTGAAAGGCAATTTTAATATAGTCTGCTGCATAGTTAATTTTTGTTTTTTTAGATTGTATCTTGATATTATTTTGGAACATTTTGCCAGTGGTTTTGTGTATTGTGCTGTTGTTGTTTTAATTAAGTGAATTTATATTTTATTTAAAGGTTAAATTTTACTTCTGAGAAGGATTCCATTTAGTAATCGAAACAAAAACTTTAGTAATTTAAAAAGTAGTTAGAGGTTGTTAATATTTATGTACCTAAAAGGTCGTAAAAAAAAATTATGATATTTATACAGTTTATTATTATAAAGACATTATTTGATATAAACATTCTTCGAAAGCCTTATTTAGAAAATTTTACGTTATTAATTAGTCGTGCTATAACACAGAGAAATGAAGCAGAACAAATATTTAACATTTAATATAAATTAATCAACAATAGCAAAAACAAACATTACCGATAAAACCAAACAGATTTTCCACAACAAAGACTTTTAATACATAAACAAACTGTGTTTCAGCGACAAGGTAGTTATTATAAGTTATATACAGTTTGTGGTACAGTGAGAAAGCAAAGGCGAGTGTCGAGATCAGTCATGGCTTTGTTAAGTTAAACGTCACTTTTATTATTAAAGGCAGAATTGTTCTAGCTAAAACGTCTAAAAGCTTGCTGTATGCCAGCAAGCGGAAATCAACAATGCCTCCAGAGTTGAAAAAGTATTTACAGTGTACAATATTTAATAGAAGGTGAGATTTAAGCGACTCAGAAAGAGGCCATTAAACAGTGATTACAAAAGTGAATTACAAATGTGCTTTATAGGTACAGCATTTAGGAAACCGTCTTAATGATGAATACTAGTCATTCGACCCAGAATATAATTCGTAGACAGCGCCTAATGACAGAGTGAGAAAGGAATTTTGTTGATAAAGCTTTTTTGAAAAAAAAATGTTAGAAGACAATAAGTTTAGATCTATTAAACATTACATACAGAATTAACAATACATTTACATCTACAGATGCGATGTTAGCTAAAAACTTTATCGAAAGCTGCCTTGCAGTATCCCAAGAAGACACCCAGGGTAGATCTCCTAACCATACCCACAGAGATGACAGTACAGACGTAATTATAGGTGTGATGTTAGCTAAAACGTCTATCGAAAGCTGGCTTGCTGTATCCCAAGAAGACATTCAGGGTAGATCTCCTAACCATAGCTGTAGACGTAATTACAGACGTGATGTTATTTAAAAACTATATCAAAAGCCGGCTCGCAGTATCCCAAGAAGACACCCAAGGTAGATCACCTAACCAGAGATGACACTACAGACGTAATTACAGACGTGATGTTAGCTAAAACATCTACAGAAAGTTGGATTGGCTTATCACAAGGAGACACTCATGGTAGATCTCTTAAACAGTATCCACAGACATGACACTACTAAATAATTTATATGTATAGTTACGTGTAAGCAAGTGGATTAGCCTACAATATACCTCTTAAATAGTGCCTGAGCAGTTTCAATAGACGTGTTACAGGTAGACACGTTCTCGCTAAACCATCTCAATATTGGATCAGTAATATAATAGATATTATTGCTATTGGGAGTTACATTGCAGGGAGATGTATGTGAGACTTGGTTTCATGTATCTTAAAACTGTAAGTAACTGATAATAAAAAACCTAGACATTGTTTCTTTAGATTGGTTAATAACTGTACCACATGTTATATGTATATATGTAACTATATATATACGCTCACCAGGGTTAATACACTTAACACATAGGATGAAATAATACACAGTATCAAGAGCACAGTGGTACAATATATTACAATGAAAATATTGAAAAGAACCCCAATACCACAAAAATAATCAAAAATAAAAAATAAAACAAGTTACTTAAGATTAAACCCTTATGTATATTTCGATGGCCATGTCATCATCATCAGAGGGTGTTATTACAAAATTACAATCTAGCAAATAAGAAGTTACAAACTAGAGTGATCACAAACTAGAGTGATCTAGTTTATTATCAGTCTAGTTTGTAACATCATGTTTGCTAGATTGTAATTTTGTAATAAGACCCTCTGATGATGATGACAAGGCCATCGAAATATACATAAGGGTTTAATCTTAAGTAACTTGTTTTATTTGTTATTTTTGATTATTTTTGTGGTATTGGGGCTCTTTTCAACATTTTCATTGTAATAGGATGAAATAATACCAGGCTCGGTTACCGAATAATCTTGTGATATTTAATTACAAGAGTTATTATGATTTCTGACTACAATGAAAATAAAAACCTATTTACAATTAATGAAATGAATTCTAACGGTGAAAGCTTTCTACTCAGATATAGTGTTTAACCCGGCAAAGGTCAATTATAACAATGATGAGTAAATGTTCTAGTAAAGATGAGAAAATATATCTATTTATATAGTTACAAATAAAACAAATTTATAAAATCCTTTAAAAATAAAATTTGAATAATATAAAAATTGTCTGAATGGAATTAGTTTATTTTACTGGCTCACCTGATTTGTATCTAGCAGCACACAGCAGTAACACCGTTTTGTAGCCGAACTCGAGCGATACTGGTTAATCTATCTAACAGCAGCTCTAGATGATATCGGACCGGACTTTGCTACTTGACATCACAGCTTCTTGACAAATACGCCACTTGTCCTCTGGCCGATCTGTCTACGTATGTTGCACACTACAGGACAAAGTATTATGATAAGCGTAACTATAATCAGATAAACTTATTTATCTATAGTGGGGAAAATTTCTGTAGTGAGGAAACAGTATTTACATTATGTAGTTCTCGCTTTATAAAGTAGGCTATATAGAAATGTTTTAAAAGCGTGTATGGTGTAATTTTGCATGTTGCGTTTCTCAATATCATGGGTTTCATTGGAAACTGTTTAGACAGTGGGCAACAGTTATTGTCATTTAGCACCCTAAATCGAAAAAGTCAAGTTTAAAAATTATTATTTGTTGATATTTTTGTATTTTAACTTTGTTATTTTAGTTTTTGCTACTTTATAACAGAACATTAAGACTAGTGTCGCTTGTGTGGGAAGCGTTATGGTTAAGAGCATTTTCCACAATCCTTCCTCAATTCCCAGAAATTCTCTCTTCTTCTTTGTTACTCACAGCTTTTAAATTAGGAAGTTATAGATAAGCCATTTTGTATGAATGTAAAATGAATTCAAGTTGTTAAAAAGTTAAACAGTTAGGTATTAGGTCACGTAGTTTTTTTAGCTTTTAAAAGTCATATGTATTTCTCGTTCAGAAAATAAAACGTCAGGTAACAAGTGTTCCCTGAGTTTAAATAAGACCATCCCTCAGTATTTCAACACCTTTGATCCGTCACGGCCAAATAAAAGTCCTTCCAAACAGTAATTCTCCAACTTTGTTACCAGTCCAATACCAACAGCCCTGATCCTGACTTCAGCCTTCAGCTAGTGTTAAGGCGATTTACGCTGAATAAACTATGTGGGCCACAAATACACCTCTTTATGAAAATGAATGAGCTGTCTCTCTAAATAAGGATAAGGAAGGACAAGTAGATAAAGGCAAGAAGATGGAAATGAGCAAAGTTCGCCCAAGTATTCTATCTGCAGCTAGTGTTAAAGGAGACAGTTACTGAATAAACTAAGGAAGCCATTGAATCCCCTCATTATGAGACTGAATGAGCTATCTCCCTAAATAAGGATAAGAAAGGACAAGTAGATAAAGGTAAGAAGATGGAAATGAGCATAGTTCGCCCAAGTATTCTATCTGAAACTAGTGTTAAAGAAGATATACGGCGAATAAACTATGGGGACCATCAAAACCCTTCATTATGAGACTCAATGGGGAATGTCTCAAAAAAGGACAAGAAAAATGGAAAAGGGGGAGATGGAAATAACCCTAGTAGGTTTCAGTATCCTATTTCGTGCTAGTGGTAAAGACGATTGACGATGAACAAACTATGTTTGGCACCTAAACTTCCGTCTATTTTACTGACTGACCCATGTCTCTAAACATTACGCTCTGATGATGATGACATGGTCATCGAAATGTACATAAAGGTGTTATGTTTAGAAACTTGTTTTAGTTGTTGTTTTTTATTATTTGTGTGGGTTCTTTCCAATATTTTCATTTTAAGAAAGAATTAGGCTAGCCTCCCTGTAAGATATTAGGGAGGCTATAATAAAGTCTTCAGTAAAATAATACTACAATTTAAAATCTTTAATCTAAAATTCAAGTGATTTTTTAAGCAGACAACTAAAACATCAATTCATTAAAAAACATTAGATTTTACACGGTAGGTTTGCGATAGCTAGAGGTAATAAAATAAGCAGATTAGCTCCGTATTATCGAGTGTAAACAGGCTATCTTAAGTAGAAACCTCTACCTTGCGTCCCGTCACAAACTCTTGATTAATCAATTATGTCACAACGTGTTTACTAGTTGACGTTAATTACTTGTGGACATTTGGAGTGCTTGATAAACCTTACCCAGATAAAAATCCGTTTAATAACTACATTCAGATATCTGAAAAATAAACGTATTAAGATTTACAACCGAGTGGCCAGCTATTTAGACTGATGTCTGCGGCTACGTCAGCTAACCTACGTGTACTGAAAGTAGGGCTAATTTTACAAACAATTCTTCATAAAAATTTGAAATGTCTATTTATTTATTGTTTACTAACATTGCTATCGCGTATGAAGGATGGGAAAATCAAACGGTTATACGAAAGATGGGATGTGAATATAGAGATAATTAAGTTAGGGGATGAAACCTCTTGGTAGAGGATAAAGGGGTTCATGGCATAAAGTGTGGCGGGTGGGTAGACCTGTTCCCTATCACCCTACCTGGTAGACTCTCTTGTAGGAAGAAGAGTATGGAAGAAAGATGAATTAGTTAAAGCCGAGGGAAAGAAGAAAAAAGTCTGAAATAAAGAGTAAAGAATGCCAAAGAAAAGATTGTAAAGTAGTAAAACCAATATATTATTCCAATTTTTGAAGTTTGTTCATTTGCACTTTATAGCTAGTAAAAGGCCAATCTCTTTAGCTACTCATCGCAATCAATCCGGTAGGGTTTATGTAACCATTATTGTTTCACCGCAGTGTACCAGGCGCGCATGGAGTAAGATAGATATTAAAATTTCCAAACCGGCGATGAACTAGACGAGCGCGCGCGAGCGTCTACAAAATGTTTCGCCAGTTTCAGAAGTGCTTTCACTCGTATGGTTCGAACAAAATGTAGCTTGGCATAATGGGATAATAGCTTGGCACTGTAAGCTTTAATTTTCCTGACTTGGTTCTTGAAATGGCTTTAATTTCCCTGACTTGATCCTTTTTTCCTCCCGTGCAGTTGACTTACTCACCTAATCTTTAAAAACTGAAAAAGACTGAGCCGATTCTATGCGCTTCTATAGCTCTTATATTGGTCGAGTTGATCTTG